>JAUMJL010001358.1:0-241072 GCA_033558185.1 Dromococcyx pavoninus | reverse complement strand
GGTGCATCACCCCAGGGATGGAGGAGCATCATCTTGGGGGGGTTCATTGCCCCAGGGATGGGGGTCCATGGTCCCAGGGGTCGGGGTGCATCACCCCAGGGATGGAGGAGCATCATCTCAGGAGGGTCTGTGGCCCCAGGGGTCGGGGGTGCATCACCCCAGGGATGGAGGAGCATCATCTTGGGGGGGGTTTCTTGCCCCAGGGATTTGGGGTGCATCACCCCAAAGCTGACAGATTGTCTCCTCGAGGTGATGCATCACCCCAGGGGTGGGGGGACCGTCACCCCCCGGGGTTGTTCGCGGCCCTGGAGATGTTGGACCGTGGCCCTGGGCACCTCCCTGGCGCTGACAGACGGCCCCAGGCGCGCATTCCCGGCGTGGGGTGGGGGGGGGCTCCCGTTTCGGGGCTCGGCCCGAGGCATCCGCCGCCCCCCCCCCCCCCCCCCTCCCCGGCCCAGGTGGCGGCAGCTGTCGGGACGCTGGGTTCGGAGGGGGGGGGGGTCCGGGAGGGGGGGGGGGGGTCCCGACAGCTGGGCGAGCCCCGAAACCGGGGCAGAGCTTTTTATAGCCCGCGGGATCTATTCCGGGAGGGGTTTGAGTGGGGTGAAGGGCGGGTGACGGGGTGACCGGGTCACCCCCAGCTTGGTTCACCCCGGGGGGGCTGTGTGGGGGGGTCATGGTTGGGGGTGGAGATGCTAAATGCCACCAGAACCCCAAGGATGTCCCCAAGGGGTGGAGGATGTGGACAAGCAATGGGGACCCCAAAACCCCCATGGGAAGGTGGGACCCCCACATAGGAGCAAGAAGAGCCCTTGGGGACAATCCATGGGGACCCCAAAACCCCCATGGGAGGGGCAGGTGGGACCCCAATATGGGACCAAAAAAAGCCCTTGGGGACAGTTCATGGGGACCCCAAAACCCCCATGGGAGGGGCTGGTGGGACCCCCATATGGGACCAAGAAGAGTCCTTGGGGACAATCAATGGGGACCCCCAAAACCCCTAAGGGAGGGGCAGGTGGGACCCCCACATGGGACCAAGAAGAGCCCTTGGGGGACAATCCATGGGACCCCCAAAACCCCCATGGGAGGGGCAGGTGGGACCCCAATATGGGACCAAAAAAGCCCTTGGGGACAGTTCATGGGGACCCCAAAACCCCCATGGGAGGGGCTGGTGGGACCCCCATATGGGACCAAGAAGAGTCCTTGGGGACAATCAATGGGGACCCCAAAACCCCTAAGGGAGGGGCTGGTGGGACCCCCATATGGGACCAAGAAGAGTCCTTGGGGACAATCAATGGGGACCCCAAACCCCCATGGGAGGGGCTGGTGGGACCTCCCCCACTGCCCACTTGTGGGGGGCCTTGGTCTCACATCAGGGACCAGCCTGGGGGTGTTGGGTGCCCACTGATTGTCCCCATCCTTGGGGACAGCCCTGGTGGCCCCAGCGTGGCTCCTGCTTGCCCACATTTGGCATCCCCAAAGGCTCTTCTTGGGTCCTATATTGGGGGTCCCACCTGCTCCTCCCTTGGGTTTTTGGGGTCCCCATTGATTGTCCCCAAGGGCTCTTCTTGGTCCCATATTGGGGTCCCATCTGCCCCCTCCCCTTGGGGGTTTTGGGGTCCCCATGGATTGTCCCCAAGGGCTCTTCTTGGTCCTATATTGGGGTCCCACCTGCCCCTCCCTTGGGTTTTTTGGGGGTCCCCATTGGTTGTCCCCAGTGGCTCTTCTTGGTCCCATATTGGGTGGTCCCACCTGCTCCTCCCTTGGGGTTTTTTGGGGTCCCCATTGGTTGTCCCCAAGGGCTCTTCTTGGTCCCATATTGGGGTCCCCACCTGCCCCTCCCTTGGGTGTTTTTGGGGTCCCCACTGATTGTCCCCAAGGGTTCTTCTTGGTCCCATATTGGGGGTCCCATCTGCCCCTCCCTTGGGGTTTTTGGGGGTCCCCATTGATTGTCCCCAAGGGCTCTTCTTGGTCCCATATTGGGGTCCCACCAGCCCCTCCCTTGGGGGTTTTGGGGTCCCCATGGATTGTCCCCAAGGGCTCTTCTTGTCCCATATTGGGGTCCCACCTGCCCCCTCCCTTGGGTGTTTTGGGGTCCCCACTGATTGTCCCAAGGGTTCTTCTTGGTCCCATATTGGGGTCCCATCTGCCCCTCCCTTGGGGTTTTTGGGGGTCCCCATTGATTGTCCCCAAGGGCTCTTCTTGGTCCCATATTGGGGGTCCCACCAGCCCCTCCCTTGGGGGTTTTGGGGTCCCCATGGATTGTCCCCAAGGGCTCTTCTTGGTCCCATATTGGGGTCCCACCTGCCCCTCCCTTGGGTGTTTTGGGGTCCCCACTGATTGTCCCCAAGGGTTCTTCTTGGTCCCATATTGGGGTCCCATCTGCCCCTCCCTTGGGGTTTTTGGGGGTCCCCATTGATTGTCCCCAAGGGCTCTTCTTGGTCCCATATTGGGGTCCCACCTGCCCCTCTCTTGGGTGTTTTGGGGTCCCCATTGATTGTCCCCAAAGGCTCATCTTGGTCCATGTGGGGGTCCAACCTTCCCATGAGGGTTTTTGGTCCCCATGGATTGTTCCCAAGGGCTCTTCTTGGTCCCATGTGGTTGTCCAGCCTTCCATGGTGTTTTTGGGGACCCCATGGATTGTCCTCAAGGGCTTTTCTTGGTCCCATGTGGGTGTCCAACCTTCCCATGGGGTTTTTTTTTGGGTCCTCACTGCTTGTCCCCATCCTTGGGGACAGCCCTGGAGCTCTGGTGGCCCCAGGGTGGCTCCTGCTTGCCCCCATTAACATCCCCGAGGGCTGATTTTGAGGAGGGGGTTGGGTGGGGTGTATTTTTAGTCCTTTCCTTATAAGGTTCCCGTGAATTTTTGGGAGCTGGGAGCGGAATGAAGTCATCGCTGAGGTCACCCCACCTCGTGTCCTCCCCCCTCCCTCTTCCCAGTCTCACCCCACAGGGAGTTTTTGTCTCGGTTCCATTGAAATCCTCCCCTGGAAGGGCCCGGAGGAAACAAAAAACCCTGCGCTGGCTGCTGGGGGGGGGGGGGGGAGCAGGATCTGGGGGGGCTTTGAGGAGCTCTTAAAGCACCAGCGCATCTCAGCCCTTGGCCATCACTGCAGGTTCTGGGTGGGGGGGGGAGGTGGCACCTCTCAAGGTCCTTCCACCCCCCCCCCCCCAAAGCGATGAGGGGGGGGTCCCTAAAATTCGATTGGGACAGCTCGGGGTTGGACCAGGAAGGTGTTGCTCGAGGGGTTGGTCTGGTGGGTTTTGGTCTTGGAGGGGAGGTGCTTGAAGGGTCTGAGTGTGCTTGGTCCTGCTTGGTCCTACTGGGGACACCCTCTGTCCCACCAGGACATCCAGCAGAAACACACTTGGTCCCAGCAGGAACTCATTTGGCCCCATCAGGGCCACCTTTGGTCCCATCAGGTCACACTTGGTCCTATCAGGGCCACCTTTGGTCCCATCAGGGCCACATTTGATCCTGTCAGAGACATATTTGGACCCATTGGGGACACACTTGGTCCCATCAGGATGCATTTGGTCCCACTGGGGACACATTTGGTCCCACCAGGAGACATTTGGTCCCACCAGGACCCCCTTGGTCCATCAGGACACATTTGGCCCCATCAGGAGCACATTTGGTCCTGTTAGAGACACATTTGGCCCCATTGGGGACACTTTTGGTCCCTGGGGGACACATTTGGTCCCATCAGGACATAGTTGGTCCCACCAGGACACGTTGATCCCATCAGGACCCTCTTGGTCCCATGGGGACACATTTGGCCCCATCAGGAACACATTTGGTCCTGTTAGAGACACATTTGGTCCCACCAGGACCCCCTCGGTCCCATCAGGACCCTCTTGGTCCCAAGGGGGCACATTTGGTCCCCTCGATGCCCCCTCCCCACCAGGGCTCTCGGTGTCAGCGGAGCCCCCCCCCGGGCAGATGCCCCCAACACCCCCTCCCCACCCCCAGCCCTCGCAGCCTCTTCCCCCCCCCCCTCCCCCACCGGGGCTGAGGAAGGGGCTCCCCCCCCCGCCCCCCCTCCCCCCCCCTCAGCACCGCCTGGAATGTGGATTCATTTCGGAAGGAATGTGTCTCCCACCCCCCACGCGAAGCCACCTCCGCCGAGACACCCCCCCCCCCGCGGGGGCACGAGGGGGGCCCGCTTGGGGGGCACTTGGGGGGCCACTTGGGGACCACTTGGGGGGCACTTGGGTACCACTTGGGAGCCTCTTGGGGGGCTGCTTGGGGGGCCACTCGGGGACCACTTGGGGGCACTTGGGGGGCCACTTGGGGGCCTCTTGGGGGGGCTGCTTGGGGCCACTTGGGGGGCGCTTGGGGGGCACTTGTGGGGTTGCTTGTGGGGCGCTTGGGGGGCTGCTTGGGGGGCACTTGGGAGGCCACTTGGGGACTGCTTGGGGGCACTTGGGGGGCACTTGGGGGGCCGCTTGGGGGGCACTTGGGGGGCCGCTTGGGGGCCACTTGGAGGCCACTTGGGGACTGCTTGGGGGGCACTTGGGGGACCACTTGGGGGCCACTTGGGGGGCACTTGGGGGCCGCTTGGGGGGCATTTGGGGGGCACTTGGGGGGCCACTTGGGGGGCACTTGGGGGGCTGCTCAGGGGACCTCTGTGGGGACCGCTTTGGGGGGGCACTTGGGGAACACCTGGGGGGGCCACTTGGGGGGTGCACTTGGGGACTGCTTGGGGAGGCACTTGGGGCAACCACTTGGGGGACCATTTAGGGCGACCAGTTGGGGACCACTTGGGGACCACACGGGGGGGGGACACACACATGAGGACCATCTGGGGAACCACTCAGGACCATTTTGAGGACCATTTGGGAGGGCATGAAGGGAACCACTTGGGGGACAATTTGGGGACCATTTGGGAAGCACTCGGGGAAGAACATGGAGAAGCACTCGGGGACCTCTTGGGGAACCACTTGGGGGGGGACACAAGGGGTCTTGGAGGGGAATACGATGGAACCTTGGAGGTGGCCACGGCTCTGTCGTGGGCTGGCGCTGCCCAGGTGTCCCTGAAGGTCAAACCCGACCCCAGCACCCAATTAAACTCCTCGGAGGGGTTCTTTTTTTTTTGATCCCGGTGGTTGGATCCCTGTGAGTTTGACCTTAAAAGGAAGGCGGCGCCTTCGGGTAGAGGAGGGGGGGGCCCTGGAGGGCAGCAGATAAGCCTCAGGTCCTTATCAGTCCCTGGCTCCCAGCGAGCCCTGGCACGGGGACCGCTGGGCTAAATCCGGCGCGGGGGCGACGAACGGGGCACCAAGTGCCCCCTGCTCGGTGCCAAGCGACCCCGTGGGTGCAAAGCTCTTGGTCCCCAGCGATGTCGTGGCCACCCCAGGTCCCCCCCCCCCCTTGTCCCCTTGCCCGGGGGTGGCTCAGCCCTTTGCCCATAAAGGAGCCCATTCTCTGGTTGATTTATGCAGCTCTTCCCGTGCCACCCCCACCCACTGGATCCTTGGAACCTCCCACCCCCGCCCAGCACCCATGGGAGAAGGGGCAAAGCCGTGAATGCCAGGGTGATGTGGTCACCACCACAGTGATGCTCGGGGTCCCCAGCAGTTCCAGATCCGGGCAGGAAGAGCAACTGGTTTTGCTGGCTCATTGCTGCTGCAGCTGGCACGGGGTTGGCATGAGCTGGCATTTCTTCCTGCCAGACAGCCCACGAGGAGGTTCTGGAAGTGTCTGGCCAGCAGCGAGGCCTGGATGGCATCCACAGGGCAGCAGGGGTCAGGGAGGGTTGTTCTGGAAGAGGGGGCATCACCCTGGGTAGGTGAACATCAACCTGGAGATGGGGGAACATCAACCTGGGGATGGAGAACATCAACCTGGGGATGGAGAACATCAACCTGGGGTGGCATCATCCTGGAGATGGGGGAATGACCACCTGGGGATGGAGAACATCAACCTGGGGATGGGGGAACATCAACCTGGGGATGGGGGAGCATCAACCTGGGGATGGAGAACATCAACCTGGGGATGGAGAACATCAACCTGGGGATGGAGAATATCAACCTGGGGTGGCATCATCCTGGAGATGGGGGAATGACCACCTGGGGATGGAGAACATCAACCTGGGGATGGGGGAGCATCAACCTGGGGATGGAGAACATCAACCTGGGGATGGAGAACATCAACCTGGGGATGGGGGAGCATCAACCTGGGGATGGAGAACATCAACCTGGGGATGGGGGAGCATCGTCCTGGGGTGGCATCATCCTGGAGATGGGGGAATGACCACCTGGGGATGGGGAAGCATCAACCTGGGGATGGGGAACATCAACGTGGGGATGGGGGAGCATCAACCTGGGCAGGTGAACATCAACGTGGGGATGGGGGAACGACCACCTGGAGATGGGAGAGCATTGTCCTGGTGGGAGCATCAACCTGAGGATGTGGGAACATCACCCCAGGGATATTCATTGCCCCAGGGATGGGGCAGCATCGCCCCAGGGGTGTTCATTGCCCTGAGGATGGGGGAGCAGCACCCCAAGGGTTGCACCACCCCAGGGATGAAGGACCATTCTCCTGAGGACCCTGTCCCCCACCCATAGTGTCTGCTGACCCCAGGAACAAGCACTTTCCTGGTGGAAAGCATCTTGGAAATGCAACCCCTTCCCTCCAAGCCCTGTCCCAGGGCTGTGACCCCTCCCCTCGTGTCCACCCCCAGGCGTGGTGGGAATGAGGAGAACTGGGCTGGAGAGGATCCAGGTGGGAAGGATGAGGCTTTATTAAATTAACATCAGCAAATACATCAACCAGGAGCTTCAGGAGGTCGGGGCTGAGGACCTCAGGGTATTTTGGGGTCTTCAACCTCCAGCTTGGGCTTCCTGGGGTGGATGAATCGCTGGGGTTGGAGAAAGGGGGAGATGGGATGGAAGGAGGAACCCTGGGGTTTAAATTAAATAAAGCCCCACCCAGAGGGAGGCCCGAGGGAGGTTGGGGTTGTGGAGCAAGCGTGAAGATCTGGGGGGGCTTTGGGGTTGAGGGGGGAGAAGGGCTTGGTGGTTCTTCACTCTTCAAAGAGGGGGGCAAAAGATCCACACAGAGGTGTTAAAAAAACCTGGAGACACGTGAGGTGGGAGAAGGTAGGGGATGGGGTTTGGGGCTACCAAAAGGGTCCCCTCCCACCACTGTCACTCATCTCCTGAGGACCAGGGTTCCTGCTCAGCTCTCAGCCTGCAAGCTGGTGGCTGGTTGGCCACGAGGCACAGGACGTCACCTTCCAAAGAGGGTGACACGGGGATGGTGTCAGCTCCACCGTGTTTGCCAAGCAGGGGGGCATCGGGCGGGCTGCTGGTGGTGGTGGCATCATCCAGCTTGGTGGTGGTGGAATCAACCAGCTTGGTGGTGGAATCAACCAACGTGGTGGTGGTGGCACCCTCCAGCTTGGTGGTGGTGGCACCTCCAGAGAAAGAAGGCTGTGGTGGCATCACCGTGGTGGGTTCTGTGGTCTCCATGAGGTTCATGAGGAACTCTTGTGCTGGTGGCTCGTTGGCCATGCCGTTGAGGACCTCCTCGGTGAGGTCCTCCAGGCTGGCCTGGCGGTGCAGCCCGTTCTCAGCCCGAACAGGACCTGGTGCCACATCTCCCAGTGCCTCCTGCACCGTTGGTTCCTCCTCGCTGGATGAGGTGGGTGAGGAGTCTTCCCCGGTGGTGTCCCGGGGTAACTCGGTCCCACTGGGACCCCACTGCCCACCCTCGGCCGCCCTCACCCCCATCACCAGCTCCTGGTTGAACTCCAGGGCTTGCTCGACTATCTCCAAAATATCCGAGTCCTTCATGATGTCCACCTTGGCAGAGAGATTGGCCACCTCCACCTCTGGGCTTTCACTGACCACCTCTGGAGAACCTTCCTGCTCCAGCGTGGAGCCTGGCTGAGGTGGGTCGACCTCAAGGGTCTCCTCATCCTCAGCCAGGTGAGGGTTGTCACCATCTGGGGGTTCCTCCTCCACACACTCATCCGATGTCTGCTCTGCTTGGTTGGGCAGTGGAGAAACCAACATCTCTTGGGCTTGGAGGGCTCCTGGAGGGATGGGCTTGGCCATGTCATGGTGAGCCATGCTGGGCTCATCTTCCTCCTCCTCCTCCTCCTCCTCCTCCTCCTCCTCCTCCTGCCCCACCAACCCCACGTCACCACCTGGGAACGCTTCAGCTCTGCCAGCGCTGGCCTCCAGCTCCACCACATCATGAAGATCCTCAACCAACTCGGTGGCCAAGCCCTCTGGACATCCTGGTCCCTCATGGGCTCCAAAGCCCATGGCAACCTGGACTTCTACATCTCCCTCTGGTGGCCCCAGGACCTCAGGATCAGCCTTGGGTGCATCTGGACCTTCCTCCAGCTCGGCAGTGAAACTCTCAGCATCATCCTCATCCTCACCCTTTGGCATCTCAGGTTCTTCTGTGGGCACCTTCACATCTTCATCTGCTTCTCCAACAAACGCCTCAAAGTGCCCTTCGTCCTCTGGCACCGGAGATGCTTCTCCAGAAGCTTCCAGGTCATCTTTGCTGCCTTTGGTTTCTTCAACTTTAATTTCTTCAAAGTCCTCGGAGATCTCGGCCTCCTCCTCCTCGGACACCTCTTGGCTGGGAGCAGAGACCATGAAATAGCCTTCCTCCTCCTCAGTGCACTCTGCTGCAGTGGTGACCTCCTCCTCCTCCTCCTGGTTCTCTGGCATGGTGGGAGCTGGTGGCTTGTCACACCCTTCCAGCCATCCTTCATCCTCTGGAGATATTTCAGGTTTGGGGGTTGTCTCTGTGGTCCCCTCAGTCTCCTCCAGAGATATCTTGGATTCAGAAGTTGTCTCCGTGGTCTCCTCAGTCTCTTCCAGAGATATCTTGGGTTCAGGGTCTTTCTCCATATTCTCCTCAACCTCCTCTGGAGCTATTTTGGATTCAGGAGTTGTCTCCATGGTCTCCTCACTCTCCTCTGGTGGTATCTCAGACTCAGGGTCTTTCTCCATGGTCTCCTCACTCTCCTCTGGAGGTATCTCAGACTCAGGGTCTTTCTCCATGGTCTCCTCAGCCTCCTCTGGAGCTATTTTGGATTCAGGAGTTGTCTCCATGGTCTCCTCACTTTCCTCTGGTGGTATCTCAGACTCAGGGTCTTTCTCCATGGTCTCCTCACTCTCCTCTGGAGGTATCTCAGATTCGGGGTCTTTCTCCATGGTCTCCTCAGCCTCCTCTGGAGGTATCTCAGATTCGGGGTCTTTCTCCATGGTCTCCTCAGCCTCCTCTGGAGCTATTTTTGATTCAGGGGTTGTCTCCATGGTCTCCTCAGTCTCCTCCTGAGCTATTTTGGATTCAGAGGTTGTCTCCGTGGTCTCCTCAATCTCCTCCAGAACTTCCTCAGATTCAGGATCTCTCTCCATGGTCTCCTCAGCCTCCTCTGGAGCTATTTTGGATCCAGATGTTGTCTCCATGGTCTCCTCCATCTCCGTAGAGTCCTGGCTGGGTGTGACCCCAGCCACCCCCTCCCCGTGGTAGAGGCCCAAGGGTGTGCTGTCGGGCAGGGTGTCCTCCAGCTCCACCCTCCTGCCGGGCACCGGTTCCTGCTCCAGTTCTCCCCAGTTCTCCCCATCCTCCTCCACCCTCTGCTCACCCACCCGAAGCTCCGCGGGGCCGGTGCTGCCGCTCTCCAGTTGTCCCAGCTCCGAGCTGACCTCATCATCACCATCTTCATCCTGCACCTCCCATGACTCCTCTGCACCATCATCTGCTTCCTGGTTGTCTCCTGGTGCAGGGCCATCTCTTGGTGCCCAGGTGGGCTTCTCCGTGGTGCCCTCCTGCTCATCCCTCGCCGGCTCAGCCTCCGGTGGTGGCTCCTGCTGGTCCATCCCTTGGCTCTTGGCATCTTCATCATCTCCCTGGGTTCCTGATGGCAACACGTCCCCTCCTTCTTCATTTTCCAGCCCTCTTGCACTTGTTGGGGCATCATCTACCCAGGTTGGCTCTTCTGTCCCCAGGGTCCCCTCTGTGTCCTCTGCTGTCACCTCCCAGTCCTCTGGACAGGGCTTTTGGCTGTTGCCATCACCCTTCCCACCCCAGGGCTCCTCTCCAAGCTCTGGTTCCAGCTCCTCTTCCTCCTCCAGCACCTTTTCCACAAAGCCATTCTCCTGTTCCTCCCAGGCTCTGCTCTCCTGCCCCAGGATTTCAGGTCCCACAGCATCTCCTGCCCAAGGGTCTTCTCCTCCCAGCACCTCCCCACTGGCCTCTCCCTTTTCGCCCTCACCATCTCCTGCTCTGCCTGGGTCCTCCTCTCCCACAGCATCTTCCTCAGCTCCCGAAGAAGCCTCTTCTGCTGGGATGGCCTCATGGATGCTTGAGGGCTCCTGCCCTGGACACATCTCCTGTCCCCTTTCCTCCTCTGCAGACAGCTCCGTCTCATGCAGGGACATTTCCCAATGCTCAGACTTTTCCTCCTCTCCATCAACAAGGTCCTCTTCCAGGTGGCTTTTTGTGGGCAGAGCCAGGTGGCTTTCCACAGGGACAGCACGAGCAGCTTCATCTTCCCTTCGTGGGGACCCCCTGTCTCGCCCATCCATCCCTTCGTGGTGGAAATCACCTCCCCTCTCCTCCTCATCCTCCAAGGGATGCAGATCCTCCACGCTTGGGGCATCAACCTCGTCGTCCCCTTGCTCCGGCTCTTCCCACCCAGTCTCCACCTGGCCAGGGCAAGCCGTGTCCTCATCCTGGGACACCACTTCTGCTTCCCTTGGGCTCAGCGTGGTGGGCATCTCCTCCTCCCACGCTCCCACCTCTTCCTGGGAAGCAGCAGTGCCGCAGGGATGAGGTCCTGGTGGAGATGCAGCTCCATCCCACTGAGCGCTGCTCTCCACGCCCAGCTCCTGCAGCACAGCTTCTCCAACCCTCTCCTCCACTTGGGGGGCTTCACCGTCCTTGGCAACCTCAGAGGGCTCTTCTTGCCTTTCCCCATCCCCTCCAGAAGCTTCTATGGGGGGAATGGGGCTGGGGGCAAGGGCACCCTGGAGGACCCACTCGGCACTTGTTGTGGGCTCTTCTTTGGGCTGAACATCATCTTTCATTTCCTTGAGGGCATCTTCCAGGGCTTCGCTCACCAGCTGGGCTGGGTACCTCAGACTGTGGATTGGTGCCCCTCCTAGAAGCCCAGTGTTGGTATCATGGCTCTCCATCACCTCTCTGAGTGGAGGATGCTCCATCCCTTGGACCACCTCATCTCCATCTCCCCCTGGCCAAGCAGGACCTTCTCCCCCGGGGCTCCCAGGCTCCGGTGGCACCGGGCTGGGCGGCTCCAGGCAAAGAGAAGGAGCTTTGCTGGGCTTTGAGGTACCAGGTGTGGAACAACCGAGGACAACCACCTCCTGGACCACTCCAGGTGCCCGCGGGGCCTTGGCGTGGAGCACCGAGCTGATCTGCTGGAGCTCCCTGGTGCCAGGGCTCTGATTTGGGGGGCTCAGGACATCCCTTTGAGTTTTCACCCCGGGCACGACCGAGGAGCCGGCGCGGTGGTCGCGGGGCAGCAGCCGCCTGGCATCGCCCCTCGCCGCTGCCAACTTGCGACCGCTGCTCCCTTCCGGCTTGAGATCTGCAAAGAGCGAGGGGCGAGGGGGTGGGTGCCAAAAGGCACCTCTCGGGGGTCCCACACCCCTTCCCTTCAACCCGGGTGCCTCTTTGCTTCCCCCTTCATCCTATTTTTAAACCACCACTTGATGGAAAGTGGGAAATTCCTCGCTCGGGCGCAGCCGGTGCCGATGATCCCGAGGGATTCGGCACACGGTGGGTGGGGGGGGGGGGGGGGTGATGCCACTGCAACTCAAGTCTTGCTTCTGGGGGGGGGAATTGTCCAGGTGGCATCTTTTCCATGGGTGTTTTTTGAGGGCAATAGGAAGGATCAGCTTTTTACAGCACCCTCCGGGCTCTTGGATCCACTCCCGCTCTCCCTGGGCAAGGGAGGAATTAAAGGAAGAGGCTGATAAGGCTTTATCAGCACCTCGGTGGGTGCCAGGAGCCCCCCCCTGGGGTGCTCTTCACACCTTCCTCTGGTGGCTGAGGAAGCCCCTGCCAGGAAAATGCTGGTGTTTAAATTCAGCCTCATGCCCTGAACATCCCCCCTCCTCCTCCCTCTTGGTGGTGCCAACGGCAGTGCCAGGGCTGGTGCCCGGTGCTCTCTTACCTCGTAAACCGTTGGGTAACTTGTACTCCCCAGGTGGCATCTGCAAACGGGTGCTCTCTGCTTCCAGCAGGGTCCTGTGGGGATAGGAGAGGGGTGGGTGCTGTGGGGTGGGTGCTGCGGGAGGATACTGTGAGGTGGGTGCTGCGGGGTGGGTGCTGTGGGGTTGTGCTATAGGGTGGGTGCTATGGGGTAGATGTTATGGGGTGGGTGCCATGGGGGATGCTGTGGCATGGGTGCTGTGGGGTGGGTGCTGTGGGGTGGGTGCAATGGAGTGGGTGTTGTGGGGTGGGTGCCGTGGGGTGGATTCTGGAATCCCCAACATAAGAAGGACATGGAATTGTTGGAATGAGCCCAGAAGGCCACGGAGATGATCCAAGGGCTGGAGAACCTCCTGTACAGGACAGGCTGGGAGCGTTGGGGTTGTTCAGCCTGGAGAGGAGAAGGCTCTGGGGAGATGTTAGAGCAGCCTCCCAGGACTGAAAGGGGCTCCAGGAAAGCTGGGGAGGGGCTTTTTTCCAAGGACCCAGAGTGATGGGATGAGGGGGAAGGGATTTTAATTGGAAAGGGAGAGATTTAGATGAGATCTTAGGAAGAAATTCTTCCCAATGAGAGTGGGGAGGCCCTGGCCCAGGTTGCCCAGAGCAGTGGTGGCTGCCCCATCCCTGGAGGTGTTGAAGACCAGGTTGGATGGGGCTTGGAGCCCCCTGATCCAGTGGGAGGTGTCCCTGCCCATGGAACAGGATGGGCTTTGATGTCCCTTCCAACCCAACCCATCCCATGGTTCCGTGGGCACCTGCACCACGCTGAGAGCCGAGCAGCTCCCTGTGTACCCCCCCCTCCCAACGCCCCCCCCCCCCTTCCTTCGTGCCGCTTTCCGGGTAAACTGAGGCACGAAGGGGCTGGGGGTGGGTTTGCTGCCCCGTCCCACCTCGGTGAGGGACGAGGAAGAAGCGGAGCAGCCCCTCTTCCTCCCGTCTCCCCTCCCATCCCCCCGGGTCCAGGATTAGTGTCCCTGCAGAGTGACCTCATGCTCCGCCGGGGAGGCCCCCGGGCTGGGGACAGCCCCTATTCTCATGCTAATTGTGTCCCCCCCCCTCCCACCCACCCAGTCCCCTTGGCAACCGGCGTTTGTCTGGGGCCATCTGGAAGGGCTGGAAGAGGGGCAAGGGACTCCAAGAACGCACCCTCGGACCCAAGAACCACCTTGGATCCAAGAACCCCTCGTGTCCGAGCCCCTAATTCGCTCAAGGCTCCCCCTTTATGCCCCTCCCGTGCCCACCACAACGCAAGGTTCAACCCTGCACGTTTGGTGTCCCCCGTCCCCACCCAGAACCTCACCTGTAGGTCGCCACTTCCAGGCTGAGGGACATCTTGAGGTGCATGAGCTGCTGCCTGTCCTCCAGGACCTGGGCAATCTGTGCCCTCAGGGTCTGCTTTTCCTGCTCCAGGGCTTCCATGGCCAACTGTGGGCAAAGGACAAGGCCGGGGGTCAGGGATGCTTCGACCATGCCTGGACCACGCAGGAAGTTCTCGCTTCCACCCTGCATCCCCTTGGGATGCTTTTGGGGAGATTCTGGGCTCTTGGATTTAGAACTGAGGATGGGGAAAAGGGGATGGGGAGAGGGGGTGAGGAGAGGAACAGGGTGGAAAAGGAGGGGGTGGTGGCTGCTGGAGGAGGGAGGAGAAGCCGGAGGGGAGGTTGGGGACTGCAGGAGTCCGGCGTGGGAAAAGAGCATCTTTTGGGCAAGCGGCCAAGGCCGCGGCACCCTCTGCTCCAGACGGCGCTGGTGGCTGCTCCCTGGACCTGGAACAAAGAAGGAGCCTTCTCCAAGCAGCATCTGCACCATTTCCAGCCTCATCAGCCTCCTCCTGCTGAAATCACTTTCGCAGCTGTTGCGTTGCAGCTGCAGCAAAGTCGGTCAGAGTTTATCCTCCCCCCCCCCCCCAAATTCCCCCCCCCCCTTTTGCCTTCACCCAGAGGGCAGGGGCTGCTGTTCCACCAAGTTTGTGGCTCTGGAGATCAGCAGGACAAGGAGCAGCAGCCCAAAAGGGTGGTGGGGACCACCCGGTGCTTGGGTGCTGCTCCTCTGGAGCTGGGGGGGGGGGGGTGTCCCTGTTGTGATGGGAACAAGGATGTCCCAAGCTGCTCTGCTCTTCCTCCTGCCCTCTCCGGCTTCCTCTCCATCTGGAGCTCCTCCAGGGTCACCAACCACCCCTGCCCTGGGGTTTGTTGCCTCCTCCTATCCATGTCCTCCATCCTCTTGCCCTGAGAACACCCAGGAACCCACAGCCCCCCGCTCTCCCTCCTCCTCACCATCTTCACCCACCTGGAACTTCTCTGCCTCCCCGCGCTGCTCCTGCCACTGCCGGGCCAGGTTCTCCTCCAGCATCTCCTTCCGCACTTTGAGCCCCACCAGGTCCTTCTCCAGGTGTTGCAGTCGCAGCTGGCTCTGCTGGTTGTCCTCCACCGCCTTCCAGAGGTTCTCCTTCGCCTGGCAGAGGGAACCCTCCAGCTGGGACACCTCAGTCTTGTAGGTCTCCACCGCCCCTTTCCAGATCTCCGAGAGCTTTTTGGAGTAGTCCTCCACCTCCACGGGCTGGAAAGCCACCGGTGCACAGCGGAAGCTCTCCAGGCTCTGCGAGAAGCTTGCGATCTCCTGGTCCAGCCCCGCTTTCTCCTCCTCGTGCACCTCCAGCAAGGTTTCCACCTCCTTCTCCAGCTGCACAGCTCTCTCCTTCAGCCAGATCTGCGCTCTCCTCTCCTCCTCCAGCTCCTTCTTGCTCAAGGACAGCAGCTTCTTGGCTTCTTCTCGGGCTGCCTGCTCCTTCTGGCACCTGCTTTTCACCTGCTGAACCTCCTCGTAGAGGTTGTCCCTGGCCAACTCGGCCGTGCACTTCTCCCTGAAGGCATCATCCAGCGCTTCCCTCAGGGCTCGCAGCTCCTCTTCGTACTTGGTCCTCCACGAGTCCCCAGCGGGGCTGCTCTTAGCGCTCTGGATTTCGGCTCGAAGCACCTCATTCTCCTCCTCCAGAAACTTCACGCGGGCCAGGTACGCTTCCAGCCTCTTGTTGAGGTCCCACATCTGCAAGGATTCCTCACCCAGGACTCTTCCCCCTGTGAAACTCTCCATGCTCAGCATCGGTGGTGCCGGAGGACGCCGGGGCTTCGGGGTTGGCGTTGCCAGATGATGCTGGGGAAGGATGAGGAGGATGAAGAACAAGAAGGAAGGCAGGGAGGGAAGCGAGTGACTGGGAGTGGAGAGGAGCTGCAGCTATTCATACTCCACGCTGGGAGAGTGGGAGGCCCCTGAGATCCAGGGTTTAACTCTTCCGCAGCCGAGCCAGCTGCAACCCACGTGGGCTCAACACCAGCTGAGCCTCTGCTCTGGCAACCAGCGCCGTGATTCGGCAGCCCTAAGGAAGGGCAAAGGGTTTCTTTGCACTTTGAGAGGGTGGCTTGAGGGGCTGGAGCCCCACCTCAGCTCCAGAAACTCTCCCTGAAAAGATGGGGTGTTGGAGGGGCTCGTGTGGAAGTTGGGAGATGCTCAAGGGCTGGTTGGGAAATGCCCAAGGATGGCTTGGGAGATGCCCAAGGGTGGGTTGGGAGATGCCCAAGGGTGGGTTGGGAGATGCCCAAGGGTGGGTTGGGAGATGCCCAAGGGTTGGTTGGGAGGTGCTCTAGGGTTGGTTGGGAGATGCCCAAGGGTTGGTTGGGAGGTGCTCTAGGGTTGGTTGGGAGATGCTCAAGGGATGGTTGGGAGGTGCTCTAGGGATGGTTGGGAGGTGCTCTAGGGTTGGTTGGGAAGTGCTCAAGGTATGGTTGGGAGATGCTCAAAGATTGGCTGGGAGATGTCCAGGGGCTGGTTGGGAGATGCCCAAGGGTGTGTTGGGAGATGCTCAAGGGATGGTTGGGAGGTGCTCTAGGGTTGGTTGGGAGATGCTCAAAGGTTGGCTGGGAGATGTCCAGGGGCTGGTTGGGAGATGCCCAAGGGTGTGTTGGGAGATGCCCAAGGGTTGGTTGGGAGGTGCTCAAGGGTTGGTTGGGAGGTGCTCAAGGCTGCATTAGCAGATGCCCATCCTCAAGGGTTTGGCTGGAGGCATCCCTCCATGGCAGCTCCAAAACCTGGGGCCAAGGGAGCCCAGATGGAACCTGTTGAGGGTCTCACAGTCCTTGGTGTGGGGGAAGGGTGATGGCTACAGAGAGGACACCGGTACCTCTTGGTGGCCAGGGCAGTTTTGGACTCAACTCAAACCATGGCTGATCCCCTGTATCCATGCATCCCTTTGCACAAGGAGAACCACTTTTTTTTTGGGGGGGGGGGGGTGGCAAGGGGGGCACATCCTGGCCAGAACCCCCCCCTTGGACTTCTGCATCCAGCTGTGCCCAGCTACAGCCTTCTTTCTTTCCAGATGTGCATGAAGCCGGGAGCCCAACTGGGTTCCTCCGGCCGCTTCCGAATCTTGGCAAACGCCGCCCCCTCAACATTTGGTTTCACTCACAGCTTCCACCCATCGCGCTGGGGTTACAAATCTCTTCGTTTGGGGGTTGTTGGGTTTCATTTTCTCTCTTTTCCACCCCCTGAACTGATTTATTTTATGCGGGGGGGGAGGGCTCGAGCTGGCAAGGGGTGGAGGCTTCAAAAGTCCGACTCAGGAGGTTTTCTTGAACAAAAGAGGGAGGAAAAGATGGTTTGGGGAGGGAATTGGTGCCAGGTTTTTCTTCTGGTCCTCCTTCTCCCAGCGAGAAGTTTTTTCATGGTGGGGGGGGGGGGGGCCCTGCTCTATCCTCAACCAGGGGAAGGAGGGAAAGAGTTAATGTCACCTCCTGAGTTGTCCGACAGGGCAGGCTCCGGGCGTGCTCCTCCGGAGAGACAAAGCAACAGTCCCCTCTGCTGGCAAAGGCCACCCAGGGCCACCCAGAGCTGGCCCTGAGCTCCTTCCAGCCTCGCTCCATCCAGGAGCCGGTGGGTCCCCACGTCCCCCACATCTGGGAGCAGCGAGAACAGGTCCTGGACCCCTTTGGAACAGCAGGGAGAGGGTTTTCCCATCTCGGTTGCTTGGATGGTGGGGAAGGGGGGGATACCTCCCCCTCCCCTTGACTTTGGGGGGGTCTCTGAAGGCATCGTCTTCCCAGCTCATCTCCGGCCAGACATCCTGTCTGGTTCCCCGGCTCTGCTTTGCCTCTCGCAGCCAGGATTGAAATCCCATTAAAAGCAGCCCAGGGAGCGCTGAGGTCGCGTAATTCATCTCCGAGTCCCTGGAGCTCCGTGGTGATGGAACCTTGCCATGCGCCTTCACACTCCTCCTCCTCCTCCTTTCCATAGCACATCTGCTCTGGATCCAGATGCCTCTGCTCCGCAGCCGCTCAGCTTTTCCACCAGCTCCCAGTTTCTCCTCGCCGTTGGGTGCCCGTGGGGGTGGCCGAGTGTTCCCAATATCGGTCTCCGCCGCAAGGAGGCCCTCGGTGCCCATGGAGGGAGGGTTTCCTTCCTTCCTCCTTGGCCTCCCTCCCCTCTTCCTCCTCACGTGGCTTTCAACATCGTGCCCGGTTCCCTCAGCCAGCGCCAAGGCTTGGTGGGACACCCCAAATCCCACAACCCGAGGAGGACTCGGGTTCCTCTGGGGGGGTTGAGGGGTCCCAGCTCTTCCTTGCCTGGTGGAGGTGGGGGTGTCTGTGCACCCCTTCCTTCTGTGGGGTGGGGAGTCACTTGGGAGAGGGGTGTCTGTGTCCATGTGGGATGCTCAGGATCAGGATCCACCTGAAGTGGGGACATGTGTGTCCCTGGGGATGCTTAGGGTTGAGATCCTCACCTTGGAGCGGGGACATCCATGTCCCTGGGGGATGATGAGCTCAGGATCCACCTGAGATGGAGACATCTGTGTCCCTGCAGGATGCTGGGGGTCAGGAGACTCAGGAGGATGATGTCCATATGTCCCTGTGGATGCTCGAGGTCAGGATCCACCCAGGGGGAGGACATCCATGTCCCTGGGAGACGCTTGGAGTCAGGAGCCTCTCAGAAGGGGGGGATGTCCATGTCCTTGGGGGATGCTCAGGGTCAAGATCCACTTGAGGTGGGAATGTCCATGACCCTGGAGATGCTTAAGGGTTGAGACCCACCTAAGGTAGGAACATCCTTGTCCCTGGAGGATGCTCAGGGTCAGGACCTCGTGGGATGGGGTTGTCTGTTCCCCTCATCCCCATGGGCTGCCTGAGGTGGCCGTTTGGCAGCAGGAGGATGTCAAAGGGTGCTGCAGGTCTAGGGTGCTGCAGGTTTGTAGGTGCTGCAGGTCTGTGGGTGCTGGCAGGTCTGAAGCTGCTGCTGGTTTGTGGGTGCTGCTGGTTTGTGGGTGCTGCATGTTTGAGGGTGCTGCAGGTCTGAGGGTGCTGCAGATCTGAGGGTGCTGCTGGTTTGTGGGTGCTGCAGGTCTGAGGGTGCTGCTGGTTTGTGGGTGCTGCTGGTTTTAGGGTGCTGCAGGCCTGAGGGTGCTGCAGGTCAGAGGGTGCTGCAGATCTGAGGGTGCTGTTGGTTTGAGGGTGCTGCAGATCTGAGGGTACTGCAGATCTGAGGGTGCTGCAAGTCTGAGGGTGCTGCAGATCTGAGGGTGCTGCTGGTTTGAGGGTGCTGCAGATCTGAGGGTGCTGCAGATCTGAGGGTGCTGCTGGTTTGAGGGTGCTGCTGGTTTGAGGGTGCTGCAGATCTGAGGGTGCTGCAGATCTGAGGGTGCTGCAAGTCTGAGGGTGCTGCAGATCTGAGGGTGCTGCTGGTTTGAGGGTGCTGCAGATCTGAGGGTGCTGCAAGTCAGAGGGTGCTGCAGATCTGAGGGTTCTGCTGGTTTGTGGGTGCTGCAGATCTGAGGGTGCTGCAGGCCAGAGGGTGCTGCAGGTTTGTGGGTGCTGGAGCCCCCATGGTTCGTGTCACCCCAAGGTGGTGGCTGCCGAGCTTGGCACGGGCTGTGGGGCAGAGGGTGCTACGTGGCTTCGAGCAGGGCTGGAGAGGAGGAGGAGGAGGAGGAGGAGGGGGAGGAAGCCCAGCTGGGCACCAGGGCCCTTTCAGCCTGGTGCAGCTGGAGCTGCCCCTGCAGCTGGGCCTGAGGGCATTGAGTGAGGTCCCCATGGGACCAGACACCTTCTCATGCCCTTGACTGCTGGGATGATGGGAAGGACTGGGAGGCTCCTGAGATCTCCGGGGCTGTGGGTAGGGGTGGGGACTCTCTGGTGTCTTATAAGGGTTGTGCCCTGCTGTCTTCCTCCTCCTCTGCCCCTTCCAGGAGCTGCATGTCCCAAGGGCTTTGCCCCACCGATGTCACCAGCTTGGAGGGACCGGGAGGAGCTGCTCTGGAAGGTGGAGGAGAAGCCCTGGAAGATTCCCTCTGAGCCAGCCCAGGGAAGCCCAGCCAGGCTGGGAACATTCGTTCCCAATCAGGATGGGGTGCTGAGTCAGCACCCAGAGCATCCCCTAGCACCCAGCCTTTGGCCACAAAGGTGCCCCGTGCAGGATGTGACCTCATGGGTCAGGTATGGGGACAGAGGTTGGGGCAGAGTGTGGGTTTCATCCCTGCCTGTCCTGGTGTCCATCCCAGTGTCCGTTGTAGTGTCCAGCCTGGTGTCCATCCTGGTGTCCAGCATTGCATCCATTCTGGTGTCCATCCTGATATCCAATCTAGTGTCCATCCTGGTGTCCAACCTGGCATCCATTCTGGTGTTCACCTTCCTGTCTATCCTGGTGTCCAACCTTGCTTCCATCCTGGTATCCATCCTGGTGTCCATCCTGATGTCCAACCTGCTATACATCCCAGTGTCCATCCTGATATCCATCCTGGTGTCCACCTGGGTCTCCATCCTCACATCCAACCTGGCTTCCTTGCCAGTGTCCATCCCAGTGTCCATCCCAGCGTCCATCCCAGTGTCCATCCTGTTGTCCATCTCAGTGTCCATCCTGATGCCCACCCTGGTGTCCATCCTGGTGCCCATCCCAGTGCCCATTGGCTGCTGGAGGGCAGTTGAGCCACACCTGGTTGAAAAAGCCCCACGTGGGTGCTGCTTTTCTTCTGAGGGACTCAACTTTGCAAATGAGGGTGTCCCCCCCCTGCACCCAGGACCCCACTGATGTGACCCAAGCCCCTCCTGGAGTGACCTGGGAGCCATCAAACCTAAGGATGCTTTAATTATCCCGGATCGTGGCGATGCGGATGCAGGTGGGGAAACTGAGGCACAGTGCTTGCTCTCCGTGGGGACCAACTGTGAGTGCTGTGGTGGGAGGTCAGGTCTGGTTTCTCCCACCCTTTTGGAGCTGGTGGAGCTCCTGTGTCCCTCTGACCCTTGGATGGTGCCTCCACCCACGTGGGGGTCCACACCAACCATGCCTCCGGTGGCCACCGGGAGCCTTCATCCAGCTGAAGCTGCCAAATATCACCAATAACCACCCAAAAGGACATCCGTGGGGGATCCCCACCTTTGGGTGGATGTGAGGAACCCATTTCTGGTTGCTCCTCCACTTTTACTGCATTGGGTTACATCCCATGGCCGGGCTGAGCATCCTCTCCTCCTGGCGCTCAGCACCTCCTGTCGGCTTTTCCAGCTGCCAAATATCAGCAATAACCACCCACAAGGACACCCGGGGGGGGGGGATCCCCACCTTTGGGTGGATCTGGAGGACCCATTTCTGGTTACTCCTCCACTTTTACTGCATTGGGTTAAATCCCATGCCCAGGCTGGTGCTCAGCATCTCCTGTTGGCTTCGCCAGCTGCCAGGAGGGAGGGAAGGGGAGGGACGAAGCGGCTGCCAACACGGTAATAATCCCCCCTCCCTCAATTAGGGGAAGGAATAATTATAAAAAGAGGAGGAAAAGGAAGAAAGAGGGGGGAGAAAAAGAGTCGAGGGCACGGACAGACGCACAGAATACTCCTCTTTTCTCCCTGCCTGCACTTATGCCTGGTGGACCTCGTTCCCAGCCGTCCTGCCAACCTGCTGCCACCCCCTGCCTGCGCTGCCCCGGAGAAGCCGCATCTCAGCCCCACATTGGGGTCCTGGGGGCGAGGAGACCCCCTTGGCGTGGGCGTTATCCCCTCTGCGAAGAGCACCGGTGCAGAGAGAGCAAGGTGGGGTGCGGGGAGCGGGTTGGGCGCTTGAGGTGATGCTCCGGCACGGGGCTGCCGTACTGCGCTATTAATTTCAATATCTCGTTTCACCTCGGCGCTGGCAGAGAGTAAAAGGAGAGCTGAGCCAGCGTGGGGATGCTGAGAGCATTCCCGGTGCTTTTCTTTCCACGGGATGCGGGCACGGCGTGGGGGGGGCGGCACAGGGTATCCTCCTGCCCTGCAGCGGAGGATGCTCGCGGCTGGTGGTCCCCGTGGGGTCACTTTGGGGAGGTTTGTCCTTGTCACCGATCCCCCCCTGGGAGGACAGAGTTGCTCTGCAAGGGTTTGGTTTCTTTTCCAGTGCATCAGCTCGTGCCGGAGCTGGATCTGCAGGGTGTGGGGGGGGGTTGAAAAGGGAATTTCGTGCTAAGTTGGGGGGAAAAAAAGGACTTCGGTGCTGCCCGGTCGCCGCAGCCCTTCCCGTTGCCCCACCAGCAGTTGGATTCGAAGGCATTGGGGGATTTGGGGGGGCTGTTTCAGCAGCTGCTGCCGCGGGAATCCTTATTTTGGGAGAGGGCTGTGGGTCCCGTCACGGATGGACCCTCCTCATCTGTCCTGCAGAGCCTCTGGAGGGGTTCGGGTCCCAAGGAGGCTGCAGTGGAAAGGGAAAATGAGGCACGGAGCTGGGAAGGGGCTTGCACAGAGATCTCAAGGTCTGGCTCCCTGGTCTCCACGGGGAAGTCTTCAGGGATGAAGCTGCCCCATCCCAAAGGGGCTGGGGTGGCTGCAGGGCATCTCCCCGTCCTCCCCTGCCTCTCTCAGCTCCATCCTCCAGTCTCAGTGTGGGGCACAGGAGGGGCTGGGGGGGTGGAAAAGAAACGTTTTGTGGGATGTTCATGGCTTTTCCCCATGGAGCAGCCCTGAGGTGAACCCCAGGGCCCCCTGTGGGGTAGTTTTGCTGCCATCCCTTTCTCATCCCACAAGCAGAACATTCCATCCCTGGGATGAAGGCGCTGCCCTTGAGCATCTCCCCCATCCCTCGTGGCTGAAGCTGCCTCCTCTCCCACCACACCGTCTTCTCCCATCCCAACCCAACCCAAAACCTGTTGCTCTTCCTTTTGGCTGCTGGAAGGGTGGGAAAAACTCCCTCTGCCCCAACCAGGAGGCTTTTCCAGCTGCTGGGTGCACGCTTGGCAACGTGAAGGTGCAGAGGATGCTTTAGGGCTGCTCTACAGGCAATGGGTTTAGACTGGGGAAACTGGGAGAGTGGGGGATCGTGTGGTGGGATAGAGGAGCTCTGAGACCACTGAGCATGCAGAGGGGCTGGGGAGGGGCTCAGCAGCAGTGCTGAAACCTGGGACCTCCCCATCTTCCACTCCACACTCCTCCTGCTGCATCTCGTGCCTCGGTTTCCCCACTGGAGCCCCACAGCTGGGAAAAGTGGAGATGGTCCTGCAGACTTCCATGTGTGTGTAAACCTTCACAAACCCCGGCTTGTGTCTGAGCTCACGTGTTCTCAAGAAGGTGGGGTTGGACAGCATAAATTTAATTGAAAATGAAATAATGATTAATAGCTTTGAATTGGAAGGGGGAAAGATTTAGATGAGACATTGGGAAGAAATTCTTCACGATGAGACCCTGGCCCAGGTTGCCCAGAGCAGTGGTGGCTGCTCCATCCCTGGAGGTGTTCAAGGCCAGGTTGGATGGGGCTTGGAGCCCCCTGATCCAGTGGGAGGTGTCCCTGCCTGTGCCAGGGGGGTGGAACTGGATGGGATTTGAGGTCTCTTCCAACCCAACCCATTCCATGATTCTATAGTTCCATATGGGTTCCCAGGGGTTCTTTTTCCACCTCTCCATGTGGGATTTTATCTCCCTAGGGACCCCCGCCCCGGGGGTCTTCCAGACCCCTTGCTATGGGGTGGGAGGGGCACATCCCCACATCTCAGCCCTGCAACAAGGACCCCCTTTCTCCCTGCTGGGTTGGGGGGGACTGAGTGGTCCTGGCAGCCAGAGGGACCCCCCCTTCTCCCCACCTGCTTCCGGCCTTTTAAGCTCTGCCAGCGGCTGCTGCCAAGAGGCTGCCGAGCGCTTCCCTCTTCAGCCCTTGCACAGGGTGCAGCCCCCCAGCTCCAGCCAGGAGGGGCTGACGTGTCCCCCCGCCACCTCCCCACCCTGGGGACCCCTTTGAGCACGGCTGCACCCCGTGAACCTCCAAGGATGGGGATGGATGGTGGGTGCAGGACCGATTCCCAGCGAGGATAGGGGGAAGCGACAGGGAGGAGGCAGCCACGTGCGTGCGTGGCTGGAGATGTCCTGGTGTCCTGGTGGCCGGGGTGACCGCGGGCTGTCCAAAGCCCTTTGTCACTGGGGATGGGGCTGCTGGCTTGTGCCTGGAGCGGGGCCAGGCTCTGCCCGTGGCTGCTGACTCATTCTGCAGCTGAGCATCCCTGGAAAGCCACTGCCTGCCCTCCCCCAGGCTGGCTGCGGGCTGCCAGGGCACCTTGTGAGCCGGGATGAGCAACCAGCACGTGGAGAGGACGAGGGGCCCGTGGAGAAGAAAACCCCTCTCTTTGAGATGGGAAGGATCCGAGCCTCAGCTCTCCCCTTTGCAGCATCTCCTGGACCAGGTGCTGCAGCCCCAAATCACAGCAGCTTCCAGGAGCTGCCTCTGAAAGCAGGGCCGAGCTCAGGGGAGAAAGAAAGAAAGATTGTTCTGTCCCAAAATAGACTTCAGCTCCATTTTCCACCTGGTTTCCCATGGAAATAGAGGTTAACTGGTCCCGTCGCTTGTGTGCGTGCCTGTGTCTCGGTCCATCCCTGGAAGCTCCTGAGCTCCAAGGTCCTGGAGCTCATGAGCCCCAAGGTCCTGAGTTCGTTGAGTCCCAAGACCCTGGAGCTCATTGACCCCCCAAGGTCCTGAGTTAATTGACCTCCAAGGTCCTGGAGCTCACTCAGCCCCAAGATCCTGGAATTCTTGACCTCCAAAGTCCTGGAGTTCACTGAGCCTTAAAGTCCTGGAGTTAATTGAGCCCCAAGGTCCTGGAGCTCATTGAACCCCAAGGTCCTGAGTTCATTGAGCCCCAAGGTCCTGAGTTCATTGAGCCCCAAGATCCTGGAGCTCGTTGACTCCCCAAGGTCCTAGAGTTCATTGACCCCCAGGGTCTTGGAGTTCATTGAACCCAAAGATCCTGAGTTAATTGAACCCCAAGGTCCTGGAATTCTTGACCTCCAAAGTCCTGGAGTTCACTGAGCCCCAAGGTCTTGGAGCTCATTGAGCCCCACGAGTCACAGCCATCCTCCTCTCTCTGACCAGTTTGGCCAATTTCCCTACTCCTCCTGCTCCCAGTTTGTCCTTCATGACTCAAGGGCTGAAGTATTTGTGGCAAACGGGGAGAAAACCAACCCCTAAAACCCAACCCCAAACCCCAACCATGACGTATCGGAATCTCTCACCACAATGGGGCTCCAGGACCTCAAGCATTGCCAAGGGACAAGGGTGGGACCTGATTTAACCCTCTCCGTGTCCCATTCCTGGTCCCAGCCAGGGATGTGCGGGGTGGGGGGGCGAGGGGACACCCTCTCAGCCCAGTTTGCCCCATTCCTGCGGAGTCTGATCCCTTGAATTTCTTCCCTGGAGCTTCGTGGGCGCTGCTCGAGCCACCGCGGCGCCTTGGGAACGGGAAGAAAAGATTCCCGGGACAAAAGCCTTCCTCGCTTGGCTGCCCGGGGGGGGGGGGGGGGGGGGGGAACGACACCCAGCCAAGCCCCCGCGCTGGACCCCGGCCACGGCCGCCGAGCAGGAGGGTTTTGTCTCTCGCTCCAGACTCGTGGGGCTGAATTTAAATGATTTGAGCAGAGCGAAGGAAGTCCCCAGCTTGGCTTTGGCACTGCCAGCCGGGTCCTGGGCGGTCGGACTTTGGGTGTCCCGTTGCTGGGTTGTGGATGGGAAAGGGGTGGATCGTGGTCTGCACGTGATGGTTGGTGTCCACGGTGCAGGGTGGACATCCATGGTGTGTGATGCCAGGGGCTGTACATCCATGGGGTGTGGTGCCAGGGGTTGTACAACCACGGTGCTTGGTAACACAAGGGTGTACATCCATGGTACATGGTGCCAGGGGGTGTATATCCACAGTGTGTGGTGCCAGGGGCTGTACATCCATGGTGTGTGGTGCCAGGGGTTGTATATCCGTGGTGTGTGATGCCAGGGGCTGTACATCCATGGGGTGTGGTGCCAGGGGCTGTACATCCATGGTGCGTGGTGCCAGGGGTTTTACAACCACAGTGTGTGGTGCCAGGGGGTATATATCCATGGTGCGTGGTGCCAGGGGCTGTACAACCATGGTGCTTGGTGCTACAGGGTGTACATCCACGGTGTGTGGTGCCAGGGGTTGTACAACCACGGCTTATGGTGCTCAGGGATGTATATCCATGGTGCCAGGGGCTGGATGTCCCCTGTCACACGGTGCCACAGGCTGTACACCCACAGTGCTGGGGGCCAGATTCACACCCTCTCCACGGTGCAGGGGTTCCCATGGGCAAACTTGGGGAGCACTGTTTGCAGAGGGATGCAGGAGATGAGGACAACCTCTCGTCAGGCTTGGCCCTGGCAGCCAGGGAGCTGGCCCTGAGGGCACCACGGAGGTGCCAGGTCTGTGGCTCTGGCTGCTGAAACCAGTCACAAAGCTGCTGGGAGTCTCAGGGTCACTGTGCTCCTGTCTTGGGGAATGGTGTGGTGCATCCTCAGGGAATGGTGTGATGTGTCCCCAAGGAACCTCATGGTGCAGCCACATGGAACCCCAAGGTGTATCCACGTGGAACTCCATGGTGCATCCTCAGGGAACCCCACAGTGCATCCATAGGGAACCCTAAGGTGTATCCATGTGGAACTCCATGGTGCTTCCACATGGAACTCCATGGTGCATCCCCAGGGAACCCCACAGTGCATCCACAGGGGACACCATGGTGCATCCACACGGAACCCCACAGGGAACCCCACAGTGCCTCCCTAGGGACCCCCACAGTGCATCCATAGGGACCCCCAAGGTGTATCCACATGGAACTCCATGGTGCATCCCCAGGGAACCCCACAGTGCATCCATAGGGAAGCTCATGGTCCATCCACAGGGAACACCGTGGTGCATCCACAGGGAACCCCACAGTGCACCCCACAGTGCATCCCTAGGGACCCCCACAGTGCATCCCTAGGGAACCCCACAGTGCATCCATAGGGACTCGCAAGGTGTATCCACATGGAACTCCATGGTGTGTTCCCAGGGAACCCCACAGTGCATCCCTAGGGACCCCTACAGTGCATCCATAGGGAACCCCACAGTGCATCCTCAGGGAAGCCCAAGGTGCATCCCCAGCACGGGGAGCTGCGAATCCCCCCGGCTCCCCCCGAGGAGCCCCCGCAGAGGCGGACAAGGGTCCCAGGGCTGTTCTCCCTTGCACCGTGCGGGACCCTCTCCCAGCACCCCCAGCACCAACCTCCCTTCAGGATGCCTGGAAGAGGCTGTGGGCAACCAGAGCCCCTGGTGACGTGCCCAGCGATGCCCCCCCAGAGAGAGGGGCTGGGGGCTGGCGACGGCCGTGCTAGCCACGGGGCTCTCCTTTCAGGGACCCGCCGGGAAGAGCCCTTTGTGCCAGGGCAGCCTCGAGAGAGGCCCTGGATATAAAGACTTGCTGTGGTCAAGCCCGGTTTTTCCCAGCCTGCGCTCGGGGAACCTCGGCCGTGATGGGAATGGCAAAGAGAAGCCCTCCCTGCTCCTCCCTCCCCCTCCGCCCAGCGCTTTGTGCGCCCTCAGCCAGCCCTGACCTCAGCAAACCCCCCCCGCACACCCCGCGCACCCCGCGCATCCCGCACGTGCACACCCGCACGCAGCGCGGGGTGCGGAGGGAAGAGGGGGGCGAGAGAGAGAGGGGGGGAGAAGCAGCGACACCGCAAACGGCCGCAAAATAAACCCTCCAAGGGCTTCTTTTGGAGTTTGGGAAAGCAGCAGCTTTGATTTCAGCGCTGGACGCGCGAGGGAGGGATCGCTGGGAATGATTCCATCAATCACGGATAACGAGACAAGAGCTGGGAGAGAAGATATTCCCCGATAGGAATAAATCTTCCCCGAAATCTTATGCATATTCCATTAATTGCCAACGATTAATTGGAATTTTATGCCGAGCTTCAAAACAGCCAAATCGCTGCTCGTCAGAGCTTGGAGCTCTGTCTGACCTTGGATTTTAGAGAGGAAAAGTCTGCAAAGAGGGGGAGACACATCTGTTTGGGGCATTTTATGCTTAGCACAAGGTGTTATCATTTTTCTTTAAGCAGTGTCTGAAAAAATACTATTTACAAAAAAAAAAGCTATAAAAAAAGAGGGGAATTATCTAACTTTAAAAAAATTACAGTTACTTGGATGAAACTTAAGTTAGAAAACTAATTCTTTGGAAAACTGACTCTGCTGTAGCTTAAATCAAAAGATTCCACTTTTTGTAATAGGAATTGATAGTTTAAATCAAAATGTTCCACTTGTAGTAGGAGCTGAAAGGTTAAATCAAAATATTCCACTTTTCGCAATAGGAATTGGTGCCTTAAATCAAAATATTTCACTTTTTGTAATAGGAATTGGTGCCTTAAATCAAAACATTCCACTTTTTGTAATAGGAATTGATGCCTTAAATCAAAATATTCCACTTTTTGTAAGAGGAAT
This sequence comes from Dromococcyx pavoninus, assembly GCA_033558185.1. NCBI lineage: Eukaryota > Metazoa > Chordata > Aves > Cuculiformes > Neomorphidae > Dromococcyx > Dromococcyx pavoninus. The sequence goes on along the minus strand of JAUMJL010001358.1, from coordinate 213,119 downwards.
TGGTGCCTTAAATAAAAATATTCCACTTTTTGTAGTAGGAATTGATAGTTTAAATCAAAACATTCCACTTTTTGTAATAGGAATTGATGCCTTAAATCAAAATATTCCACTTTTTGTAATAGGAACTACTTCTTGCATGGCCAGTTATTAAAAACCCCTCTGAGGTTTTCCACTGTGGCGCCTGTGACCACGTGACCCCACCTCTGGCATCTCCTCCCTGCTTTGGGCTCAGACTTTCCGTGCGGGCAGAGCCAGGCTGGGATCTGCTTGTCCCGAGGGGACCTGGATCATGGGAACACTGGTGGGGCTGGATGGGACCCAGTGGCGCCCAGCCAATGGTCCTGGTTGCTCGTGCTCTCTCCTTCCTCCTGTTAACGGCAGCACTCTTAGAACCATGGAATGGGTTGGGTTGGAAAGGACTTCAAAGCCCATCCAGTTCCACCCTGTGCCATGGGCAGGGACACCTCCCACTGGATCAGGGGGCTCCAAGCCCCATCCAACCTGGCCTTGAACACCTCCAGGGATGGGGCAGCCACCACTGCTCTGGGCAACCTGGGTCAGGGCCTCCCCACCCTCATGGTGAAGAATTTCTTCCTGATGTCCAATCCTTCCAATGTCTCAATTCCTTCTCTTCCCTCTCCACCATCCAAGGGTCGAGATTACCCCATGGCCATGTTGATCTCTCCCTCTGTGCCCCGAAGCCTTGCACATCCCCACACACATGGGTTGGGGTCTCTCCCCAACCTCTCCCCCTCATGCAAGGAAGGGACAGACTGGGAGAGTTGGGGTTGTTCAGCCTGGAGAAGAGAAGGCTCTGGGGAGACCTTAGAGCAGCCTCCCAGGAGTGAAAGGGGCTCCAGGAGAGCTGGGGAGGGGCTCTGGATCAGGGAGTGCAGGGATGGGATGAGGGGGAAGGGTTTTGAGCTGAAAGAGGGGAGATTGAGATGAGATCTCAGGGAGAAATGTTTTGCTGTGAGGGTGGGGAGGCCCTGGCCCAGGTTGCCCAGAGCAGTGGTGGCTGCCCCATCCCTGGAGGTGTCCAAGGCCAGGTTGGATGGGGCTTGGAGCCCCCTGATCCAGTGGGAGGTGTCCCTGCCTGTGGCAGGAGGGTGGAACTGGATGGGCTTTGAGGTCCCTTTTGACCCAAACCATTCCATGATTCCATGATATTTTGGAGTTTTGAGCACAGCTGGTGGTTTTTCCTCCATCCCTTGCAGGGCAGAGGATGGCCTCAGCCTTCCCACTGCTGCTGCTCTGGGTGTTTGTCCCCACGGTGGTCCCGGAGGTGTTCGGCCCCGCAGATGGCACAGGTAACTCATCGCCACCTGTCACGGCCACCCTTCTCCCTGCCCTGCCATGGGGATCTTCGGGGCAGCACCCAAGCTGGTCCTGCTCACATCTCCTCTCTTCTCCCACCCAGAGGACCTCAAGGCTCTGCAGGTCTCCATCCCACGTCTCCCAGCCCTCGACCCCGTGCTGGCGGGCAACATCACCATCCCTTGCCTCATCACCTACCTTGGCCCCCAGCCCACCGCTGGTCCAACCGGGCGCCGGGCGGTGCTGGGAACCCCCCGGGTCAAGTGGACGTTCATCTCCGAGGGCAGGGAGGTGGAGATCTTGGTAGCCCGAGGAGATAGGGTGAAGGTGAGCGAGGACTATCGCTTCCGTGCCTCCTTGCCCATCTTCCACCAACGCTACACCAACGCCTCCCTTCTGCTCACCGAGCTGCGGCCCAACGACTCCGGGATCTACCGCTGCGACGTGCAGCACGGCATCGAGGACGGCCACGACATCCTCGACGTCAAGGTCAAAGGTACCTCGAGGTGGGGAGCGGTGGGATTTGGGGAGGTGGTGGGGCAGCTTCAGCCTGCCCCGGGGGTCCTCTCCCGGCTCAGCAAACTCCCTCTGCGTCCTGGTGTAGGTGCAACCATGCGTTGGGGGCTTCTTGAAGGGGCACCTGGGTGCAGATGCGTCCATGTGGGTGCAGGGGCTCCTGCAAGGGGCACCCGTGTGGGTGGGTGGGGTTTCAAAGGGGCACCTGGGTGCAGATGCACCCATACAGGTTGGGGTGACTGCTCAAAGGGGCACCTGGGTGCAGATGCACCCATGTGGGTGGGCGGATGCTCGAAGGGGCACCCGGGTGCAGATGCACCCATACAGGTTGGGGTGACTGCTCAAAGGGGCACCTGGGTGCAGATGCACCCATGTGGGTGGGCGGGTGCTCGAAGGGGCACCCAGGTGCAGCTGCACCCATACAGGTGGGGGGTGCTGCCGTGTAGCCCCTTACCCACACCCTGTGTGCCCCCCCCCCCTCCCCAGGGGTGGTGTTCCACTACCGGGAGGGCTCCATGCGTTACGCCTACACCTTCGCGGAGGCGCAGGAAGCCTGTGCCAGGATCGGTGCCCGCATCGCCACCCCCGAGCAGCTCTACGCTGCCTACCGCGGCGGCTACGAGCAGTGTGACGCCGGCTGGATCTCCGACCAGACCGTCAGGTGGGCATCTCCCCCCCTTCCCCCACCTACCGTGCCCATCACCTCCCCCTTCAACCCCTTCCACGAGCTGCCAGCCCCTCCTTCGTGCTTTCCTACCCCAGGTACCCCATCCACACGCCCCGCGAGGCCTGTTACGGAGACATGAACGGCTTCCCCGGGTTGAGGAACTACGGGGTGGTGGACCCAGAGGACATGTACGACGTGTACTGCTACGCCGAGGACCTCCCAGGTGCCCCGTGGTGCCACCAGCCCCGTCCTGCCCTTCCCGCGCTAACTCATCCCCGTAACCCATTGTGAACCCAATGGAAAAGCCCCCCTGAACCTCGGGTGTTGGGTCTGAAACCTCTGAGATCTGCAAAGTTCTGGGCATTTCGATGAGTGCAAGAGTAGGGGAGGGGGTGGTCTTGCTGTGCTGCTCCTCAAAGAGTTCCTGGTTTGGGTTTGAGGGGTGCAGGGCTGTCCCCGTCTCAGCAGCTGGTGCCCATCATTGCTCTCAGGGCTGGAGGATCATAGAACCATAAGGATCATGGAATCAGAGGATCATAGAATCATAGAATCTACTGGTTGGAAAAGATAATCGAGTCCAACAGCATCCATCATCTGCTAAAGCATGTCCTCCAAAAACTCACCTACCCAGCTTTCAAACCCCTCCAGAGGTGGTGACTCCACCCTCTCCCTGGGCAGTTCCAGGGCCTGAGAACCCTTTTGATAAAGAAACACCTCCTGATGTCCAGTCTGAACCTGCCCTGGTGCAACTTGAGGCCATTTCCATCCCATCTCCTGTCCCTTGGGAGCAGAGCCCAGCACCCCCCTTGGCCCTCTTGGCCACTTGGCCACTGCTGCCTCATGTTCAGCCCCTGCCAACCAACACCCCCAGGCCCTTCTCCTCCAGGCAGCTCTCCAGACACTCTGCCCCAGGCCTGGAACGCCGCTCGGGGCTGTTGTGTCCCAAGGGCAGGACTGGGCACTTGCTCTTGTTGACCCTCATCCCGTTGGGCTCAGCCCATGGATCCAGCCTGGCCACACCCCTCTGCAGACCCTCCCTTCCTTCAGGCAGATCAACACTTCCACCCAGCTCGGTGTCACCCACAAACTTGCTCAGGGTGCACTCGATCCCTTCATCCAGATCATTGATAAAGATATTGAACAGGACTGAACCCTGGGGACACCACTCCTGACTGGTTTCCAACTGGATTGAACTCCATTCCCCACCACCCTCTGAGCCCTCAACCCAGGCAGTTTTTCACCCAGCAGAGGCTGTGCCCACCCAGGCCAAGGGCACCGGTTTCTCAAGGAGAACACTGTGAGAAAGGGTGTCCAAGGCTTTACCAAAGCCCAGGTACAGCACATCCACAGCCTTTCCCTCGTCCATTAACCAGGTGACCTTGTCATAGAAGGAGATCAAGTTGGTCTGGCAGGACCTGCCCAACCTGATGCTCAGGGATGCTCAGCGTGATCTACCCTGGGTTGTCAGCACCCTGGGTCTCAGCGCTGCGTGGTGGTTTGGGGTTTGGGTGAGCTCATGGTGTGTTTTGCATGCACTGGGAGCTGCCAGATCTGTGACTTGGGCCGTTTCCCACCCAGCTGGATGCACGTGGGGTGGTCAATCCCTCCTTTGGGTCCAGCTTGGACTCCTCGGTGGTGGCCGTGGCTGCTTTGAGGTTGGTTGTGGTGATGCCAGGCAGGGATGTGGTGCAGGTCACTGGTGTGTGGGGTTGGGGGGACTGGTGTGGTGGTGAGGGTTGGCATGAGGTCTCCAGAGAGCCTGAAGCCCCACCACAGCATCCCTTGGGCTTGCAGATTCCCTCTGGAATGTCCTGTAGGTGGATTGTGCTGTGCAAGGTGCAGACTTCATCCTCTCCAGTTCCTTTCATGGATGCTTTAAAGTCTCAGCTCCATTTGTAAGGAGAGGTATCCCACATGGTGAGAGCTCCAGCAGGTGCCCACATCATGGTGGTTGTGTGCATAGAGACTGGAGACAGGCAGGGATCATAGAATCATGGAATGGTTTGGGTTGGAAGGGACCTTAAAGGCCATCCAATTCCAACCCCACTGCAAGCGCGGGGGCAGGCAGGGCCCTCCTCCCCTCGTCCCCCCACGCTCCTCCTCATGAGGACCTTGAGCCCAGGGGTCATTTCTGGACCCCCCACTCCAAGGAGGACCTTGAGGGGCTGGAGAAGGGAACGAGGCTGGGGAAGGGGCTGGAGAACAAGTGCTGAGAGGAGAGACTGAGGGAACAGGGGTTGTTCAGCCTGGAGAAGAGGAGGCTGAGGGGAGACCTCATCGCTGTCTGCAAGGGCCTGAGAGGAGGCTGTGGGGAGGGGGGTGCTGGGCTCTGCTCCCAAGGGACAGGAGATGGGAGGAGAGGAAATGGCCTCAAGTTGCACCAGGGCAGGTTCAGACTGGATATTGAGAAGAATTTCTTCAGTGCAAGGATTCTAAGGCTCTGGAACTGCCCAGGGAGGGGGTGGAGTCCCCATCCCTGGAGTTGTTTAAAAGCCGGGTGGATGAGTTTCTTGGGGACACGGTTTAGTGAGAGGACAGGTCCGGTTGGACTTGATGATCTCGGAGGTCTTTTCCAACCAGATGATTCCATGATTCTGTGACCACACCGGAGATCCCCACCCCCAAAGGGGTTGCTCCGAGAGCGGAGGAGCCGAGGGGCTCCCGGAGCCCGTGCCCCCTTTTTTTTCCCCGGCTCTGACGCCTCCCGTCTCCTTCCTCTCTTCGCAGGGGAGATCTTTTTGGAGACGACCCCAGCCAAATTCACGCTGGAGGAGGCGGCTGCGCGGTGCCGGGCGCTGGGAGCCGAGTTGGCGAGCACGGGGCAGCTCTACGCGGCTTGGAGCGTGGGGCTGGACTCCTGCAGCCCCGGCTGGTTGGCTGACGGCAGCGTGCGCTACCCCATCGTCAACCCCCGGGAGCGCTGCGGCGGGGCTTTGCCCGGCGTCAAAACCATCTTCCTCTTCCGCAACCAGACGGGATTCCCCGATGCCCGGAGCAGATACGATGCGTACTGCTTTCGAGGTAAAGAGGGGCACCGGCCCGGCCGGTGGATGCTCCCCGGGGGCAAGGACCGGCAGGAGGTTTTTTTGCTGCCCAGAGGGTGCTGGGTGTTGGATCCAGTCCAGTGCGGCAGGGCTGGGATGTCCTGCAGGGTCGGGATGGCATTGGGATCGCCGGGTGCTCCTCAAGTCATGGAATGGTTTGGGTTGGAAGGGATCTGAAATCCCATCCGGTTCTGACCCCTCTGACATGGGAAGGGTGGAAGGGATCTGAAATCCCATCCAGTTCCAATCCCCCTGCCATGGGAAGGGTGGAAGGGATCTGAAATCCCATCCATTTCCAACACCCCTGTCATGGGAAGGGTGGAAAGGGTCTTAAAGCCCATCCAGTTCCAATCCTCCTGTCATGGGAAGGATGGAATGGTCCTTAAATCCCATCCAGTTCCAACCCCCCTGCCGCGGGCAGGGACACCTCCCACTGGACCAGGCACTGCAGTCACATCCTGGTAGAGCAGGGGTGGTTTGTACCCTCTCCATGGTGTCCACCAACCTGCCGTGGTGGGATAGGGATGTCTTGCACCATCTCCACGTTGCATGCTGATATATCGTGATAGGGAAGGGATTATCTGCATGGTCGTGATGTGTCACAATAGAGGAGGGGTAATCTGCATGGTCGTGATGTGTCACGATAGAGGAGGGGTAACCTGCATGGTCCTGTTGTATCACGATAGAGGAGGGATGCTCTGTGTGGTCTCGGTAGTGCACGCTGACATGTCGTGAGAGAGTAGGGATGCCCTGCGTGTGCTCAGTCCTGCACACCCCTACCTTGTGACGGAACAGGGATGTCCTGCGTGGCACTGTTGGACTGTGTGAGCTGCGTGGGAGCGGCTCCAGGATGGTTCATCTCCAGGGGCACGTTACGGGGTCCCCACCGGCTGTTGGGTGCAGCAAGGCTGAGTTTGGGCAATAATTCACAATGGTGAATAGGAGAGAGATCCATGGGCAGCCCACGGTGCCAGGGAGAGGATGAGCAAGGATGAAGGATGGCAGGGATAGGCACGGAGGGAGGAAAAGCCACCCCTCTGCTCCTCCTTCCCAGTCCCACATCTCCGTGCAAGCTCTTGGGGGTTTGTGGATGGGGATGCTCTTCCCTTGGATGCCCTGCATCCCTGTGCCTCAGTTTCCCCATCTCTCAGCAGGGAAACCCACGGGTTAGGTAGGACAGACCCATCCCATGAATCCGTGACCCCCCCACCCACCCGTAACCCACTAACTCCCCACTCCCCTCTGTGCTCCCTGGGGTGGGAACAGAGCTGCATCAAGGTGCAGGGTTTGCTGGAGGGGGGAGAAGCGAGCAGAGCTGTTGGGAAGGGCAGGGACGAGCAGAAAATGCCTCGAGTGTAAAATTCGGCACAGCTTGGCCGCCTGCTGTGAGGGGGGAACCAGGCTGGGGAGCAGCACGGGTGGTGTAAATCAGCATCACCTTGGAGAAAGAGGGCTCAGGACCTGCTGGCTCTGCCAGCTCCAGCAGAGCTCGGGAAGGGCCTGATCCTGCTCCACATTGACCCCACCTAGATGGCAAAGGGGAGGTCGAGGAGAGCTGGGTCCCCAGCGGAGTGCCAGGCTGTCCCCAAGGTTCCAGCCCCACGCCGGGGCGAGGGCATCTCTGCCTGCCACGGGGCCAGGACCGGGCAGTAATATCGCACTTTCTTTCTGCCCACAGAAGGGACAAACACTTTCCCCGAGGCTGCGGGAAAATATGGAGCCCGAGAGCCCGAGGGCCTCCAGGAGATTGTTACAGTGGCAGAAAAGCTGGAGGAGCTGCAGCTGCCCAAGGCGCAAGCGGAGATTGAGTCGCGAGGGGCTATTTACGCCGTCCCTTTCTTTGAGGACGCTGAGCTGGAAAAGCCGAGCCCGTCCCCCGAAGATGGACCAGGGCCAGGGGGCCAGCACCCCCCCCTAGATACCTCCGTGTCCTCAGGTCACCCAATCCCTGCCCATCCCTGTCCCCACGGCCCCAGCCGCCCCCCCACCCCCCCACCCCGAGGCAGGCGTCTGGCTTAGCTGTGGCTGCCAAACCCCCTTTCCCCACGGAGGAGGAGGAGGAGGAGGAGGATGGGGAGAGAAGGAGAGTTGGGCAGCCGAGCACGAGCAGCGGAGCCAGGCTTGGACTGCAGAGAAGGAACCACAGGGATGGAGATGCTGGGATTGCAAGGAGAGGTCGGAGGCACCCATGGGTGCCTGGGTCACCCCAGCCATCCCCGTTCCTCTTGTGGATTGAGCACCTGGGACACCGGTGTCTTGGTGTAGGGCTGTGGACCAGTCATTGGTGCTGGGACATCTGTCTGTCCCTCCCTTGGTGGGGGTCCAGCGTGCAGGATTGGTGCTGGACCATGGTTTAGTGGTGCAAAGAACTGGAGAAGGGTGCTGGTGGCTGGAGGCCAGGAGCAGGGGTGAGGGGCTGAGTGAGACCCCTGTGCCAGAGCTGGGCTTTGCAGAGGCTGAGCCAGAGCTCGGTCTGCTGTGCTGGATCAGAGGGGACAATATCACATGGGCTTGGGGACATCTCCATCTCCTGGTACCAGCATCACCCGGGCAGGGTCTGCAGTGCTGTGGGTGATGCTGGTGCCCATGGTCTGGTTGGCTCCCCAGTATTGGTGCCCATGGCCCCGTGGTCTGGTTGGCTCCCTGGTGATGGCATCTCACTACCTTTCTGCCTTGCCCTTTGCAGAGGAGGAACAGGGAGCAGCGCTGGGCAGGGACCCTGGCAGCACATCCTTGGAAAGCCCAGGTGGAGGGCGAGACCCCACGGAGCCGGATGGAGCCACTGGCACGCAGATGCTCTCCACGGTCCCACAAGCGGGCACAGAGGGACCCACGGGTGCCCCGTCCTCTGCAGGGGCTGCAGAAGGTGACACGGAGCCTCCCGAAGGGATTCCTCAGCCACCCAGCCCCACCATCCCCACGTGCCGCCCCGAGCGCCCGCGCGATGCCGTGGGGCTGCCAGCCCACACTGCCAGCCCTGGGCCACCTGGGCACCGGGTGACGTCGCCAACCAGTGCCACTTCTGCCACCTCGACAGATGGTCTAGAGCCCGCTGGGACCCCCCGAGGCGGCGCGGCGAGCACCTCCATCCCCACCACCGATGACGCCGAGCTCTCGGGGGACGTGGTCGAAAGTCCCAGGGTGGCCCCACTGCCCCCCGCGCCCTCGCAGCCGCAGGAGGAGGCGGAGGAGCAGTCGGGGGCCCTGTGGCTCCCCTCACCCGTGGCCCCGGGGGACAGGAGCCAGGTCACCACGGCGGAGGTGACAGCGGTCACACCGTGGGACGTGGAGCTGGGTGGCAGCAGCACGCCCAGCACGGGAGGTGAGGAGGCTGTGCCACAACCCCCGGGCACTGCTGCATCTTCAGAAGAGGAGGGAGAGAAGGAGGAGGAAGAGGAGGATGAAGAAGAAGAACCTGCTCCCTCCGTTGCAACCGTGGAGGGTTTCCTCGCAGCCATTCCCGGAGAACCAGGTGGGACCCTCAGGGATGGCCTCACCTCTCCCCATCCCGGTGGCTCCGGGGGGGTCCCAGCGGGGACCCCACTGGGGGACCTGACCCCCAGCACAGCTGCCCCCTTGCCCGCCCTCCCCACCGAGCGAGCCAGCGTCGGGGCGAGCTCTGCCGGGGGTCCCGGTGGCAGCACCCTCGCCCTCGGGGCAGCCCTCCTGGCTGCTCTTTGCCACTAGAACGAGCCAACACCTTTCCTTCACGCTGTGCTTCCCTCTCTCTGTCCGTCTGTCTGTCTCTCCTCTCCCTTTCTCTCCTCCTCAGCTGGGTAAGGGAAGGTTTCAGGTCTGGAGAAGCACATATTTGTCAAACAAATTGGTCCGAGCTCTGCATGCCCTTTAATCTCTTCTACTTCTGTGAAGTGTTTTAATGACTGTTTCCATGAAAAACAAAAATTAATGAGAAGGCGGCCCCGACTAACAGTGGTACTAATAAAGGGAATTAAAAGCTTTCTAGAACAAGCATCTCGCCTAGCTCTTCCCTTCGTCCTTGCGCCCGCAGTCTCCGCCCACTCCATCACCGCACGCGTCCCCGTCCCACTGACGAACTAATCCCTCCCGTTCCCGCGAGTCCCTGGGGAAGGTGGGGGGGTTGGGACACCGTGTGAGGTGTGTTTGGGGGGGTACAGCTGCTTTGTGCCCACCCCGGTTGTCCCCCCCCAGGTCTGGGTCACCACATGTGGGGTGGAGGGATGAGGGTTGGAGGCTGCGTGGTGTGAGCTGGGGGGGGGGCTTCCTAGGGTGGAGAGACAAGGGTTGGATGATGTGAGCTGGGGGGGTTTCCTAGGGTGGAGAGACAAGGGTTGGATGGTGTGAGCTGGGGGGGCTTCCTGGGGTGAAGGGATGAGGGTTGGATGGAGTGAGAAGAGGGGGGTCTTCCTAGAGTGGAGGGGCAAGGTTTGGGTGCTGCATGGTGTGAGCAAGGGGGGACTTCCTAGAGTGGAGGGATGAGGGTTGGATGGTGTGAGCTGGGGGGGCTCTTCCTAGAGTGGAGGGACAAGGGTTGGATGGTGTGAGCTGGGGGGGAGCACCCTGGAGCCTTGTGGGGCACTGGTGAGTCAGGGGGTGCAATGCCCCCCCCCAGGAGAACCCCAGCTGGTGCAAACTTGATGGCCAAGCGCCCCAAAGTCACTGCAACCCCCTCGAGGAGCACAGCCCCCCCCCCCCTCAGCACTGTCCCTCCCCTTATTGGGGCTGAGCTGGGCCAGCAGTGGGTGCATGAGGTGTCGCAGGCGGGTGTCACCCTCTGGTCCCCGTGCCAGGATGCTCCCAGCTCCGATGTTGCTCAGAGCCAGCCAAGTCCCTGCCCCACCTGCTCCCCTGGCTCCCTGCGAGGGTGGCTGTAGCAAAGGGGACAATATCCCTGTCCCCAGGGCTGGCAGCGCCTTCCTTGGTCCCAGACCACGGAGGATGCTCCGTGGCGGGTGGCCAGACCTTGTGGGACATCTGCCTTCGTCCTGCCAAGGACTGATGGGCAGAAAGAGTTGTGTCAGAGCCCTAAATAGCTCCTCCCGCCCCATGTCTCGGTCTGCTGGGGACCAACTGGGTGTCCCGAACGAGCCGCCAGCACCTTGAGGCGAGAGGGGAGGAGGTGGCGGTGTCTGGGGGTGGGTGAGGGTGGCAGCGTTGTCCTTGGCGCGGCTCCACCCAGCCAAGGACCATTAAACGGGCAGCGTTAGGCTGGAGGGTGTGGAGGATTTGCCGTCTCCGCTCCTGCGGCGCTGGCGACAGCGCTTAATGACACCCTTGGATGGGGTTGGGAGCACACGACGTGCTCCGGGCGCCTGAATGACCGTAACGGGCTGGGGGGGGGGACGTGTGGGTCAGGGACATCACGGGATGAATTATCAGCCCTGACCAAGCTGAAGGTGACAACGGAAGGACAGGAGCGAGGCTCACGTTGTCACCAGGCTGAGAGGGTAAGGTTGGGATGCGCTGAAGGCTTCACCCTTTGCGTGTTCCCCACCCGAAACGCCTTTGCTGCGTCACTCCAGGGGGAAGCAGGAGCAGGGCAGGGGCTGGCACGGCAGCCAACCCACTGATGCAGAGGAGCAGAGCATCCAGCTCACGTCCCCGTGCCCTGGGGGGAAGCCAAAGCCCCAAGCCCAGCCAGCTCTTGGCCGGGATGGCAGAGCCTGGAGTATCCCATGAGCAGCGTGGGCAGCCAGGATGGCTCTGGGCACATCACTGTGCACCCAAACCCTTCTCCTGCCCCAATCTTGGTGCCCACCTCAGGCTGTAGTGGGGTCCTCACTGCAGAGACGAGGCTTTGAGGCTGAGCACTAATGACTCCTGCCCATCCCTGAGCTCCCAAGGTGAGGAAGGCTGTGCCTTGCAGGTGGCTGCATCCCCAACCCCTGCCTGAACGGAGGGACCTGCACAGAGGACGGTGCCCACCTCACCTGCCTGTGCCTGCCCGGCTACGGAGGCAGCAGCTGCGAAAGACGTGAGTCCCCCAGGTCCCACCAGGGCTGGCCGAGCTCCTGCTGCAACCTCAGATGCCAAACCAGCAGCTCAGGAGACATAAATGTGGGGAAATCAGGTTTTTTGAGGTATTTTTTACTTGTTGGTGAGCTGGGTTGCATCACCTTGACGCTCTCCTCTCTCCCCCCTTGCTCCTCACCACACCTCAGCGCTGGAGAAGTGCAACCCTGGCTGGGACAGCTTCCAAGGAGCCTGCTACAAGCACTTCTCCACCCGGAGGAGCTGGGAGGATGCAGAGACCCAGTGCAGACATTATGGGGGGCACCTGGCCACCATCCTGACCCCCGAAGAGCAGGACTTCATCAATGGTATGTGGTGACACCCCAAAACCTGCTGCATCCCTGGACCTCTGCCCTCAGCATCCCTCGGCGCTGGGAGCCAAGGCAGAGCCTCATCCTGCTGAGCTGAGGGAGAGGCAGACACAGCCTGGGATGATAAAGAAAGGAAAGAGCAAAGTGGGCTCCAGGAAAGCTGAGGAGGGACTTTTTACGATGGGATGAGGGGGAACTGCTTTAAATTGGAAGAGGGGAGGTTTAGATGAGACATCAGGAAGAAATTATTCACAGTGAGGGTGGGGAGGCCCTGGCCCAGGTTGCCCAGAGCAGTGGTGGCTGCCCCATCCCTGGAGGTGTCCAAGGCCAGGTTGGATGGGGCTTGGAGCCCCCTGATCCAGTGGGAGGTGGCCCTGCCCATGACAGGGGGGGTGGAACTGGATGGGCTTTGAGGTCCCTTCCAACCCAAATCATTCCATGATTCTATGTTTCTATGGAATAGTTGGTATGATGAGTTGGCCAGAGTGTGGGTGGATGTTCACCGGCCTCTTGGATAGTGAGAGGTAGGGAAAGTGCAACAGACAGGAGAATGGCTGGAGGGGTGGATGGAGGGATGGGTGGATGGATGGATGGATGGATGGATGGATGGATGGATGGATGGATGGATGGATGGATGGATGGTTGGGTGGGTGGATGGATGGATGGATGGATGGATGGATGGATGGATGGATGGATGGGTGGGTGGGTGGATGGATGGATGGTTGGGTGGGTGGATGGATGGATGGTTGGGTGGGTGGATGGATGGATGGTTGGGTGGGTGGATGGATGGATGGATGGACAACGATGAGAGCAGATGGATACATGGATTGATGGAGAAGATGGATAGATGCACCAAGTTGCACCAGGGGAGGTTTAGATTGGGTATTAGGAAAACTTTCTTCACTGACAGAGTTGTGAAGCCCTGGCAGAGGCTGCCCAGGGCAGTGGTGGGGTCTCTATCGAGGGCTTTTCCTTCCTATTAAGGCAGGGAGTTGAAGCGACAGGCAGGGACAGGTAGGGACAGGTAGGGACCTGCTGGACCAGAAAAGGTCAGGCAGGGACCTGCAGGGACAAGTAGGAGTGGGCAAGGATGGACAGGAATGGGCAAGGACAGGCAGGGACGAGCAGGGATGGATGGAGACCAGGGGGGACAACCAGGGACAGCCAGGGACAGGCAGGGATGGACAGGGATGGACAGAGATGGGCAGAGACGGGCAGGGAAAAGCAAGGATGGACAGGGACAGGCAGGGATGGACAAGGACAGAGAGGAGCGCGGTGACACGGGGCTCTGTCGCCCTCTCCTGGCCATCCCCGTCCCTCCGTGTCCCCTTCGGGGCTCCCCTTGTCCCCAGCCCCCTCCATAACCCGCCCCCGCTGAAGGGCTGGGGACACCCCCACCTCCTGGCATTCACCCCCAGACCCCAAACCTCCGCAAATCCAGCTTCCAGCTCCTTCGAGCCCCCTCCTGACAGGGGGTGCTGGGGAGGTCTGGCTGTCTGTGCCCCCCCCCCCCATACCCCCTTTCCACCCCCAGACCAGTACAGGGAGTACCAGTGGATCGGCCTGAACGACCGCACCATCGAGGGCGATTTCCAGTGGTCTGACGGGAGCCCCTTGGTAAGTCCAACTCCCACCCCTCCTGTGTCCCCTCCAGAAGAATCTCCACCCCCCACCCCGTCTCTCCACACGCACCCCATCATCCTTCTCCATCGCTTGGGAACGGATGTGACCTTGGGACCAGGCTTTGGAACATCTTCAGGGGTGCCATGGGTGAGGCAACCCCCCCCAGGATTTGGGAGTCCCAAGGCCGTGGAGAGATGGGACCTCAGGGTGCCCCCTGCACCCTGTTCCACCTGTGTTCCCCCCCTCAGCTCTATGAGAACTGGCACCCCGGGCAGCCCGACAGCTACTTTCTCTCCGGGGAGAACTGCGTGGTCATCGTGTGGCACGACGGTGGCCAGTGGAGCGACGTCCCCTGCAACTACCACCTCTCCTACACCTGCAAGATGGGGCTGGGTGAGGCGTGACCCCCCCTTTTCACCCCTCTCCTGGGCTGGGGGGAGCTGGGGCTGCACCCCTTTGCAGTGGGGTTCCTTTCACCCCTCTCTGTGGGGAAACAACTGCGAGTGGGACCTTCAGCTTGTTTGGGGTTTGTTGAGTGTGGGGGGGGGTTGTTCCAGTTTGGGGGTTGCTCTGTTTTGGGGGGTGCCCATCCTTGATGGGCTCCAATGACCCTTGCAGTGCAATGTGGGCCCCCCCCGACTGTCAGCAACGCCTGGGCCTTCGGGAAACCGAAGCAGCGTTACGAGATCGGCTCCATCACGCGGTTCCAGTGCCGCCGCGGCTTCGCCCAGCGCCGCTCGCCCGTCATCCGGTGCCAGGAGGATGGGACCTGGGAGCCTCCCCAGCTGCTCTGTCGGCCCGGTGAGCCTGGGACTCCCCTCAACCTCCCCTGTCTCCCCCACTTTCATCCAGGCTTTGGGGCTTTGAGGTCACATCTCGAAGCTTGGGTTCAGTTTTGGGCTCCTCGCTCCAAGAAGGATATCGAGGGGTTGGAACGCGTTCGGAGAAGGGGTTGGAGAAGAAGGGTTATGAGGAGCAGCTGAGGAGAAGGGAAGACACCTGGGGAAGGGTCTGGAGCCCAGGGGTTCTGAAAGCAGCTGAGGGGTTGTTCAGCCTGGAGAAAAGAAGTCTGAGGGGAGACCTCATCACTGTCTACAGCTCCTGAAAGGAGGTTGTAGAGGTGGGTGTTGGGTTCTTCTCCCAAGGAACAAGTGATGGGATGAGAGAAAACGACCTCAAGTTGCACCAGGGGAGGTTCAGATTGGACATCAGGAAAAAATTTCTTCACCAAAAAAGGTTCTCAGGCCCTGGAACTGCCCAGAGAGGTGGTGGAGTCCCCACCCCTGGAGACGAGGTGTAGGTAGATGAGGTGCTCAGGGATGGTTCAGTAGTGAACAGGGATGGTTGGACTCAATCTCAAAGGTGTTTTCCAATCACCACCACATCTTTGGGGCTTTCCCTTTACCTTTCTTGTGTCCCCTCCCAGGCCTGGCTCAACCCCCAGTTGACTGAACGAGGCCCCAGGGCAGAAGCCACCACCTCCCTGGGTCCTGGAGCCGGCGTGGATGGAGATGGCACGGGGATGCCAGAGTGGACCCCACTCTGCTGGGTGTCTGCACCCTTGTTTGTTTTGTATCTGTACAAAGAAATCCTAATAACTAAAGATCCCCTCAAGAGGAACCAAAACCAGAGCACAAGGGCTCTTTTGTTCCTGCAGTCACAACAGAATCAAAATCTGGGGGTGGGGGGGAACCACGTGCAGGTGTTGGCATTGACCAGCGTTGGCATCACCTCCAGCCTTCTCTCACCTCTGGCTCAAGGGTCCTCATCCCGTGACACCCTGGTGCGGGGTGACATGGGGACATCCAAGCTGCGCTGCAGCTCAGCACCCATCCTGGGGTGTACAGGGTGGGGGGTTTTTGGACTTCCCAGGGGAGGCAGAAGCCCCTGCTCTGGGTTTGGAGTGGGTGCACCTTGCCCAACACCCCCTCTGTGCTCCTGTGGGTGTTAAAACCAGTAGCATCGGGGACCGGGCAGGGATGATGCTCCTGGAAAACACGTGGGACCTGATGAGGACATCTCAGGTGCCAGGGGGTGCTGGCATCTCCCCACACTGGTTTTCCCCCCCGTTCTGTGCCAGCTCTGGTGCTTTTTATAGCCCTCCCTGGCTGCAAAATTCAAAAACCCCCAGCGTGTGGTGCCAGGGACACCGATAACTTGGGGACAGGGCAACTCCTCCCCTCCTTGAGATGGAAAGTCCTTGGCAAATTCCCCTCATCAAGAGGCTGGATGGTCCTGAGGGCCAGGGGCCGGGTGGGAGGTGCAGCTTCGAGTGGCTTTATTAATTGAGAAGTGAAAGTCCATTAGTCACGCTCGTTAATGCCCGGCCCTCCTGCACACTCCCACCAGCCAAAGTCCTCCTGGCTGTGGGGAGCAGGGATGGGCAAGGGATGCACCAGGGGTTGGGAAATGGGGAGCCTGTGATGCCTTTCTGGGCTGGATTGGACTCCCTTCCTGGTCCAGCAATGGGTTTGTCTTCTCCAGCAAGTCCCAAACAAGCCCCAAAGTAGGTTGGGGGCATGAGGAGCAGCTCCACCAGAGGATGCACCGAGCACCCAAACCCAGCTCCATCAGAGGAGGCACGAAGCACCCAAAATCACCAGGAAGACCCTTCCTCATCCCATACCTCAACCTCTTCACCTGGGTGACGAGGGCTGGCGTCCCACCACCGCCCCCTTTGCTCTGCCCACCTCTCCTCCTGACATTCCTACTTCTCTGCGAAGCAGTAGGTGCCGTAGCTCCGTAGGTCCTTGCTGGGAAAGCCAAAGCTGCGGACACCGGGGTCTGGTAACCCCCCACAACGCTCACGAGGGGTGGTGATGGGGTACCTCACGCTGCCATCCGCCAGCCACCCCCCGTCGCAGCGATCCAACTGGGAGAACTTCCAGGCAGAGTAGAGCTGTCCCACTTTGGCGATGGCGGCTCCGTGGTTGCGGCACGCTTGTCCGGCCTCCTTGAAGTTCAGGTGGCCACGGATGAAGTAGACTTCACCTGATGGATGGATGGATGGATGAGGAGGTGGCAGGTGAGCAACCACCAGGGATAACTTCGTGGGGACAACCCCCGGCCCTGAATCCAGGTGAACATCAGGGATCGGTGCCGATGTGGGAAGGGGCAGGGGAGCCCAGGACTACCTTGGAGAGCAGAGGTGAAGCAGAAAGCATCGAATCGATCCTTCTGCTTGTCCTTGGCCCCGTAGGTGCGGACACCCGGCAGGAGGAGGCGGCCACCGCACGGCTCCCGCGAGTTGATGATGGGGTAGTGGACAGTCCCATCGAGGACCCAACCAGCATTGCACCAGTCCAGACCCTCCATCCAGGCTGGGGGGCAAGAGGTGGCTCAGCACCAAGCCAGGCACGTTTTGGGGTGGAAAAGGGATTTTTTGGGGCAATGTTTCACCTTTGTAGAGCTGCTGGTAGGTGGCGAGGCGGGAATCCTGCTGCTCGCAGGCTCGCTTGGCTTCGTGGTAGTTGAATCTGTAGCGCCCGGTGCTGGGCTGGTAGGGGAAGACAACACCTGGGAAGACAGGGATGGGGATGGAGGGTGAAGGAGATGCTCTCCACCAGAAGGTTTTGGTTTATCATCCCCGGGGATTTGGTGCTGAAGATAAGGCTGGGGCCAAGGGGCTTTGCAACGGGAGATTTGAAGGGTGGAAGAATCCAGCCATGGAGCTACGGTGAGGTCCAGGGCTTGGAGAAGGGGAGGTTGAGGGGGGACCTCATCTCTGTCTACAACTGCCTGAAAGGAGGTTGTAACAGAGCGAGTGTTGGTCTCTTCTCCCAAGTGATGGGATGAGAGGAAATGGCCATAAGTTGCGCCAGGAGAGGTTCAGACTGGATATCAGGAAGAATTCCTTTACTGAAAGGCTTCTGAAGCACTGGAACTGCCCAGGGAGGGGGTGGAGTCACCACCCCTGAAGGTGTTTAAAAAAGGGGTGGATGAGTTTTTAAAGGACATGGGTTAGCAGAAGATGGGGGCGGTTGGACCCGATGACCTCAAAGGTCTTTTCCAACCGGAAGGTTCTACGATTCCAGTGGACGTGGCGAGAGGGAGCCCAGCCTCACCTTCGAGGTGCAACGTGAGCGAGACGCTCTCGTCCTCCAGCCCGTTGACGAGCTGGCAGCGGTAGCGCCCCTCGTCCTCCAGAGCCACCTTGGTGATGGTGAGGGAGGCGTCGTAGCGGTGGCTGTGGCGCAGGCGCACGCGGGGGCTCAGGGGGCCGTAGTTCTTATGGTAGAGCCCGTTGGTGATGATGATGATGTCCTCTCGGTAGTTGGCCGGCTCCACTTTGCTCCACTTCACGCGGTAGTTGCGGGGCAGCGCGCGCAGGACGCAGGGCAGGGTGGCCGTGGCTCCCCGCTGCGTGTGCACCGTGGTGTGGATGGGCTCCAGCAGGTACTGCATGTGGGGGGGGGCTACAGCACCCCCAGGGGCTGCCTCAGCCTCACCTCCTTGTGGACCGTTGCCCCACCACCCTTTGAACACCTCCATCAGCATCTCCAGCCTGGTTTCCATCACCCATCCTGGTTCTTTTCCCCCCTCCTGCCACCCTTGGGATGCACAGCTCAGCCTCTTCCCTGGTTGGACCTGCCCCCCCCCCCCCCCCAGCCTCATCTCCCTCCTCCAGTACCAACCCCAAACAGCAGCACCTTGGTCTTCTCCCAGTTCCTCCTTCCTACCTGGGCTCCCCGTTGGCCGTTGGAAGATGCTCAATGCTGGATCTGCCACCAAGAGCCAAAGGGGGCTGAGTAGGAGAAGCCAGGGCATCCTTAGAGCCGGGGACAGGATGGTGCCTAGGGGGGGAGCACAGGGGTCAGGGATGTGCAGAGCGACAAGGGTTGGCTTTGGTGGGGACCAGAGGACGTGGCAGGGGTCACCTGCAGTCCTTAGTGTTGGGGACACCATGGGGCCAGCAGATGGGGTCTTGTGCAAAGGGGACATCCCTTTGCAGGCCACCGAGCCGACAGAATGTGCTTGGGTTGGAAGGGACCTCAAAGCCCATCCAGTTCTACCCCCTGCCATGGACAGGGACACCTCCCACTGGATCAGGGGGCTCCAAGCCCCATCCAACCTGGCCTTGAACACCTCCAGGAATGGGGCAGCCACCGTTCTCTGGGCAACCTGGGCCAGGGCCTCCCCACCTTGTCCCCACACCTCTTACCGTCCCCAGCCACGTCCTTTGAGGAGCCACCTTTCCCATCCAACTCCTCCGGTTGGCGTCCTGCCCCGGCGCCCGCCGCCTCCTCCCGTCTCCGTCACAGCCGCCCCGCGGCGGAGCCGTGGGCTTTGGGAAGGTCAAACCTTGTGCTACCAGGAAGAGGGGGCACGGGAAGGTGGCGAGCGGGTTCTCCCAGCCACCCTTTACCCCATCACCATCCCGGGGTGAGCAGAATCCCAGCAGCCCCGTGGCCCCGTGGGCCCTCAGCACCCACTCCCATGGTGCGCGGGAGCCGTCTCCTCGCTCCCTGTCCCGTCTTGGTCTCTTCCTCCTTTCCTCTCCTCTCTCTTTTTTATTTTTTCCACCCCCCAACACCTCCCCGAGGAACGCACAGGGAGGAGGAAGCACAATTTCCCATTGTGAGCATCTTTCTCTTTATTGTTCTGCTCAGCAAAACACAGTGCTCTTGGTTAACAAACACCCCTTTATTTCCCGGCCACAGGCACCGGGGAATTCAGGGAAACCGGCAGCACCACACAGGGCTCTGCTTTTGCCCCTTGGGTTGGCAAAGCTGCCCCTCAGCATCAGCTCCTGCTGCTGGGATGAAGCTCTCTGGGCATAAGGGCAGTGGTTAATTTTTTTAATCAAGTCATTAATGGGGTGGATGTTGCTCCCATGGGTTGACCAAGGAGGGGGTGTGGGGTCCTGCTGGGTTTGCATCCCAACGGCCTTATCCTGTCGTGCAGGAGAGGAGAAGGTTTGGGGGGGGGACCTCATAGCAGCAGGGGGCTCCAGGAAAGGTGAGGAGGGGCTTTTCCAAGGGCCTGGAGTGATGGGATGAGGGGGAAGGGATTTTAATTGGAAGGGGGAAGATTTAGATGAGACATTAGGAAGAAATTCTTCACCATGAGGGTGGGGAGGCCCTGGCCCAGGTTGCCCAGAGCAGTGGTGGCTGCCCCATCCCTGCAGGTGTCCAAGGCCAGGTTGGTTGGGGCTTTGAGCCCCCGGAGGTGTCCCTGCCCATGGAACTGGATGGGCTTTGAGGTCCCTTCCAACCCAACCCATTCTATGGTTCTGTGTGAAAAGGAATCGGAGAGGTTTCCCCATCATCACCTTGGGGCAGGGCTGGGCTGCTGCCCGCAGCAAAACAAGGCCACACAATGGGGCTGTGTTCTGGCCTCCCTTATCTTCTCCCTCCCCCAGGGTCGGTTCTCCAGGGGTGGAGGAAGCTCTTCTCAAAGGAAACACAAGACAAGCAGCGTCTGTCCCCGGCACCAAAGGACACAGCGATCCCGTGGCACGCACGGAGCACAAAACAATCCTCCCGGAGGGGACGCGGCACCAGGGCGTGCGCTGGCTCCTTGGCCCCTTCCCTCTGCCTCCTCAGACCCTTCCCTCTGCCTCCCAGGCTCTGTTCGTGTTCAGCTGCTTGTACCAAGGATTAAGTGCAATAACCTGCCCTGACTTTGAGGCCAGAAGGCTGCAGAGGGATCAGGACAGGCTGGATCCATGGATTGGAGGGCAGGAAGGGTCTGCAGAGGGATCAGGACAGGCTGGACCCATGGATTGGAGGGCAGGAAGGGTCTGCAGAGGGATGTGGATCCATGGGCTGCAAACAACGTGATGGGGTTCAACAGAGCCAAGTGCTGGGTCCTGCACTTGGGTCACGACAACCCCATGGATGCTCCAGGCTTGGGGGAGAGCAACTGGAAAGCTACCCAGTAGGAAAGGCCCTGGGGGTGCTGGTCAACAGTGGCTGAACATGAGCCCAGCAGTGGCCCAGGGGGCCAAGAAGGCCACCAGCATCCTGCTTGGATCAGCCATGGGGTGGCAGCAGGAGCAGGAATGGGTTTGTTCCCCTGGTGAGGTCACACCTCGAGCTCTGGGGTCAGTTTTGGGCCCCCCACTCCAAGAAAGACCTTGAGGGTCTGGAGAACATCTGGAGAAGGGGAAGGACCTGGAGAACATGGATTATGAGAGGCATCTGAGGGCCCTGGGGTTGTTCAGCCTGGAGAAGAGGAGGCTGAGGGGAGACCTCATCGCTGTCTGCAAGGGCCTGAGAGGAGGCTGTGGGGAGGGGGGTGCTGGGCTCTGCTCCCAAGGGACAGGAGATGGGATGGAAATGGCCTCAAGTTGCACCAGGGCAGGTTCAGATTGGACATTGGGAGAAGTTTCTTCACCAAAATGGTTCTCAGGCCCTGGAACTGCCCAGGGAGGTGGTGGAGTCACCACCCCCGGAGGGGTTTAAAAGATGGGTGGATGAGTTGCTCAGGGATGGTTTAGTGGTGGTCAGGGATGGTTGGACTCGATGATCTCAGTGGTCTTTTCCAACCAAATGATTCAGTGATTCTCCCTGGTCCAGATGGTGATGGTTTGGGGGGGATCAGGTCAGATAGAGGAGGTGAAGGGTGGTGGAGTGAGCACGGTGGGGCTGAGCTGCTGTGCAGGAGCTGGGCTCTAGCAAGCTCAGCAAGGCCAGATTGAAACTCCCTGGGCAGCAGGAAAAATGGGAGAGAAGGTGATTCCAGGGAGACCTCGTAGTGGTCCCAGGAATGCTGGGAAGGAGCTTTTCCAAGGGCTTGGATTGACAGGATGAAGGGGAACGGCTTTAAATTGGAAAGGAGAAGATTTAGATTGGACATCGGGAAGAAATTCTTCATGATGAGGGTGGGGAGGCCCTGGCACAGGTTGCCCAGAGCAGTGGTGGCTGCCCCATCCCTGGAGGTGTTCAAGGCCAGGTTGGATGGGGCTTGGAGCCCCCTGATCCAGTGGGAGGTGTTCCTGCCCATGGCAGGAGGTGGGACTGGATGGGTTTGAGGTCCCTTCCAACCCAACCCATTCCATGAGTCTGTGATCCTATTCCATCCCTCCCCGGTGACTTTGTGGGTGTTCAGAGAGTGCCCAAGATCTCCCTCTACCACGTTCCCTCCTCTCTCCCATGCCCAGAGCTGCACAAGCAGATCCTCAGCCCCTTCCCTCCAGCATCATCTGGTCCTGGGCAGCACCTCAGGCCTCCTTGGCTGGAAGATGCTCTTTCCCAGCTCCGTGATCCCACGAACGAGATGAGTCATTTCCCACATTCTTCCCAAGTGAGGGCAGGAGCTTCACCCCTCAACTCTCACGAAACCACAGCCCAAAGCAGGAGCAGAGCCTCCAGAAGTGACTCATCCACCCTTTCTCCATCCCTTTGGCGTCAGGGCATGACCCCAGCCCGATGCTGCTTCTCTGAGATCATAATTTGGCCAGACGGGGTGGAAATGAGTTTCCTGAGTCACTTCCCAAACACAAGCTTTGTTTCACTTCTCGGATCCTTTTATTTTCCTCTCCCTTTTTTGGGATTTGTACTCCCAGATCTGCAAAAACAGGAGCAGGAGCAGCCAAAGCAAAGGAAGATAAACCCTGGTGCTCCAGCTTTGCCCTCCCTCTCCTGACTCTGGTTGCAAACTGAGCTTCTGGCTTTGCTCCTCACCCTTGGTTTTCAAGGCTCAGCTTCTCCTCCTCCCCTCGTCACCCACCCCCCACCCCTTCATGTTTTTCCTGCTCCCCAGGGAATTTAAACCTGGATTTGTTGATCCTGCCAGAGCCCAGCAAGAAATGAGCCCCCACCCCCTGGCTTGCTGCATCACCTTCCACCTCCTCTGGCTGCCCTGATCCCCTCAAACCACCCCTTTTCCATCGTGTCACAGGGAGAAAGGCTGAAACCTTCTGGGGGGACCCTGGCCATGACTCCCCCCACTCTCAAATCCCACCTGAACCCTCTGGACCCAGCTGAGATGGACATTGACACCAAACCCCTTGGCTCCCTCCACCTCCAAATCCTACCCCAGCCCTCTGGACCCAGCTGAGACGGACACTGACACCAAAACCCTTGGCTCCCCATCCCTAAATCCCACCTGAACCCTCTGGACCCAGCTGAGATGGACGTTGACACCAAACCCCTTGGCTCCTCCCACCCCAGAATCCCACCCCAGCCCTCTGGAACCCAGCTGAGATGGACATTGACACCAAAACCCTTGCACACATCCCCAAGCCACCTTATCAGGCAAACCCAGGTGCCCAGGCCCTCCGGGGCAGCCAGCCAGTGGTTTCCGTGTTGGCAGCTCCATCCCACTCCCAGTTGGCTCTCGGGAAATACCAAGGCAAGGGCAGGACCTGGCAGCCACCCTGGCAGGCGGAGTTTGCAGCCCAAGCACTCCTCTCCTCGTGTTTGCCCAGCTCCAAGGAGTTCTCCTGCCCTGGTCACCCCACACCATGTCCGAGCACAGCATCATCTCAAGGCTCCAGCTCTCCGGGCTGTGCTTCCTCCTCCAAATCCTCACCATCATCCTCTTCGCCACCTTTGTCCGGTACAGCCCGGAGAGAAGCTCCAGCCTCTGCTCCCACCAGCTGAACTGCAGCTGGAGGACCCAAGACTTGGATTTTCAACACCCTCCTGAGGATCCCCATCCAGGTGGGTGCAGAGAGCAGCTCTACCTGGTCCCCAAGTGCTTCCGAAGGGGAGGAATGGGATGTCACCACATCCAGACCACCACATCCAGACCTGTCACACCACCTCAGAGCAGAGCAGAGGAGGGGGAACATCAAGCCACAGGGTTGGGGTACCAGTGCACCCCACCAAGGAGGGGGTGCTGAGTGGGAAGCAGATGTGCTGCAAGGTTTTTCCACTTGCTTGGACAAAGGCAGCTCTGAAAGAGGGGTTTTGGGGTCTGGGAGCTCTCGGTGCAGTGATCAACCTGGAATTTCCCTCCCATCCCTGGGAAGGGGGAGCACAGCAGCTGCTCCTGGTGCTTTGGGATCTGTGAAGCTTCCCACCCACCTCCTGGGTTTTGCAGTGCCAGGGGGAGGTTGCACTGAGCCCTTTTCATGGGTGATTTGGTACCCTTGGTGCTGCTGCGGGGTCCAACGTGGGGTTGGGGGGGTCCAACCTGGTGGGAGCATCCTCTGTGATCACAGGGATCCTTCTGGCATCGCTGCGAAACTCATCCTGGACCGGGGGATGAGGGGCTGAACCCGGATTTTTCCAAGGTGAGGGCAAGGCAGGAGGTTGGAAAGGAGCCCCCAGAGCACCCTGGATGAGGGAAGGGAGCTGAGCAGAGCCGAGCAGGGAGAGGGCAGGTTCTTCCAGTCTCACCTGCCCAAGGTAACCCCACCCAGCAGAGGCAGTGACTCACGGCTTGGGCAGCTTGGGTTGGGTTGGAAGGGACCTCAAAACCCATCCCTCACCCCTGCTGGCAACACTTCCTTTTGAAGCAGGAGGTGATGTTTTCAGGAGAGGTCCCCGGGGGGTTGGTTGACACCTCAGCCCCACCTTTGTGCTGGTGGGAAGGCTGCAGGTGACTCTCAGGCACCTGGAGAGGTTCCTGGGCTGCAGAGTGAACCACGTGAACGCGCCGAGGGATCTGCACAGGGTGACTGCAAAGAGGGTGGCAGGGACCGTGCCAGGTGGGGACGGCTTTACCTGTCACCAACGTGAACAACAACCCTCCCATGGAGATCTCCAAGGGCAATTCAAGCCCAGCTCCACACGTAGGTGGAGCAAGGTTGATTTCTACCAGCTGAAGCCTTTGGTTCTCCAAAACCCGTTGCAGCAGGAGCTCTCTGAACACTCTTGGTGAGACCAGCAGGTAGGAGGGTGGTTGCCTGCCCTCGACATCTCCAGACCCATCCTTCTGCCTCTACTCCACCAGGTTTCCGGGATGTCCACCTCCAAGCTCTCCTTGGCTTTGGGCTCCTGGTGGCCTTCCTTGGCCGATATGGGCTGAGCAGTGTGACCATCAGCATCCTCGTCGTGGCCTTCACCATCCAGTGGGCTGTACTGATCCAGGGGTTTTTATACTCCTTCTGGAATGGCAAAATTTACCTGGGAGCTCAGAGGTAACGTGGGTTGGGGTGGGGGGTGAGGGTGGTGCCGCTGCCTGGCAGCGCTGGGGCCGGGTCCAAGCCTGGTACGTTGGCTCCCTCCTCTGTAAATCTCAGAGCTCTGCTTTTGGAGAAGGGTTGGGGGGAGCAGTAGGACCAGGCTGTTGGGTTATTTGAGCACCACGGTCCTAAGGGCCATGTGGGTGCTGCCAGGTGGGCGTTTTGGGGGGCACACGGTCCCCTTGTCACCAACATAGAATCATGGAATGGGTTGGGTTGGAAGGGACCTCAAAGCCCACCCCCTGCCATGGGCAGGGACACCTCCCACTGGATCAGGGGGCTCCAAGACCCATCCAACTTGGCCTTGGACACCTCCAGGGATGGGGCAGCCACCACTGCTCTGGACAACCTGGGCCAGGGCCTCCCCACCCTCATGGTGAAGAATTTCTTCCTGATGTCTCTTCCCCCTTCCAATTTAAATCCCTTCCCCCTCATCCCATCACTCCAGACCCTTGGAAAAAGGCCCTCCCCAGCTTTCCTGGAGCCCCTTCCAGTCCTGGGAGGCTGCTCTGAGGTCTCCTCAGAGCCTTCTCCTCTCCAGGCTGAGCCCCAACTCTCAGCCTGTCATCATCACGAGGCTTGGGCTGCCCTTTCAACTTGCAGGAGTGGTGGGACTCAAGGTCCAAGTTGCAGGCTCAGCTCTTGTCCCCTCCTCAACTCTCCAAGTCCCACGTTCATCCCCAGCAGTACCAGGTCCAACCCCACACCTTCCCTCTCCTTCCCAGCATGGTCGGCGCCGACTTCTGCACCGCAGCCATCCTGATCTCCACCGGAGCTCTTCTGGACAGAGCAAACCCCATCCAGATGCTTCTGTTGACCCTTCTGGGAGTCCCCCTCTTCACTCTCAACCAATACATCCTGCTCAGCCTCATGGGGGTGAGTCACCAACCACGGGGTTCCACCAGAAATGGGGCGACCACGGCTTTAGGTTCTTCATGGCAAGACTCACCCTGTTTGTAGAGACAACCCCCGTGTCCCCAACCTTCCTGCAGTGGCTTTCTGTGCTCAACAGGTGAGAGACAGCGGGGGCTCCTTGACCGTCCACACCTTTGGGGCTTATTTTGGTTTGACCATTTCACGGATCTTGCACCAACCCCACCTGGAGAAGAGGAAAAAGCAGCAGGACACGGGGCACCAGGCAGATTTCTTTGCTGTGGTTGGTATGGAGCTCCAATCCTTACAAGACCAAAGTCATAGACGTGGTGGTGGAACGGCCGTCACCAACGTTAGGACAGTGTGGTTGTGGCTTTGACCATCAAACCCATGACCAACCCATTCCTGTCCTGGGGTTGCACCACCCTCTTCAGGAAGAGGCTCTTCCTCATGTCCAACCTGAACCTCCCAGGCTGCTCCATCAAGGACAGAGGTCCTCTACCTCCCTGTCCTGTGGTTGCACCACCCTCTTCAGGAAGAGGCTCTTCCTCATGTCCAACCTGAACCTCCCACTCTGCATCGTCCACCTGCATCTCCTGGCACTAGCAAGGAGTTTCTTTCTCATGAGGGATCAACCACGACATCAAGACCCCTCTGTTGCCCTTCTCCACAGGAACCATCTACCTGTGGATCTTCTGGCCCAGCTTCACCTCAGCCACCGCGGTGAGAGGCAACGATGAGCCCTGGGCGCTGCTCAACACCTACTTCTCACTGGCAGCGAGCACTCTGGCCACCTTTGTCCTCTCACCTGTCCTCCACGAGGAGAACACCTTGCAGATGGTAGGTCCTCTCCTGGAGCAAACCCCAGCCTCACGCACAGCCCACGTGTCCTTCAACGATGGAGAGCACGAACACACCTGGGGCAAAAGGGGACACTTGTTGGGCTTTCTTAGGTTCCTTAAGACCCAGTTTGATCCCTGAGGGAACCCAAATCCCCCCAGCCCATGCTGATGTTCTCCACAGAGCCAATCCCCTCAACCATGTCCTTCTCCACCAGGTTCAGATCCAGGATGCCGCCTTGGCCAGCGCTGCCATGATGGGAATGGCTGGGGAGATGTTGGTCACCCCCTTCGGGGCCCTCTCCGCAGGGTTTCTGGCTGGTCTGATCCCACCACTTGGCTTCAGGTTCCTCAGGGTGAGTTTCCTTGGAACCAGGACCACCTTGCTTTGAGAGAGGCTGCATTTCCAATCCACAGCTCCCAAACCTGCAGACTCCAAGCCTGGGTGAGCATCCTCCATCCAAACCCTGGTTCTTCCTTATGTTCTCCTCAGCCTGTCCTGCGCTCCAGGCTGAAAATCCAGGACACGTGTGGGGTTCACCACGTCCACGGGCTGCCAGGGGTCCTGGGTGCCCTCCTGGGGGTGCTGCTGACAGCATTGGCCACCGCGGATGCTTACGGTGGGAGGTGAGAAGAGCCATGATTCTACGTTGCACTGGCACAGGTTGCTCATGGAAGTTGTGGAAATGGTCAAGGCCAGGTTGGATGGGGCTTTGAGCCTCCTGATCCGGTGGGAGGTGTCCCTGCCCATGGAAGAGGGGTTGGAACTGGATGACTTTTAAGGTCTTTTCCAACCCAACCCATTCCATCATTCCAACCCAACCCAGGTTGCCCAGAGCAGTGGTGGCTGCCCCATCCCTGGAGGTGTTCAAGGCCAGGTTGGATGGGACTTTGAGCCCCCTGATCCGGTGGGAGGTGTCCCTGCCCATGGAACTGGATGGGCTTTGAGGTCCCTTCCAACCCAACCCATTCCATGGTTCTATGATTGAAATTTCTGATAAGCAGCCAGGATTGAGAAGGCCAAACCCAACCCTGATGCTCCCCAGGCATGGAAATGGGCAACTCTTCAGGAAGCCTGGTTGCCTTTAGAAGAACAACGGGGTTGGAGCCCCTAATCTCATCCTGGGAGAAGGTTTTTCTCTCGTGGGCTTCGCTCCCTCGGCAGGGATGGCTTTACCTGAGGACTCAGGTCCTGGGAGCAGCTTCAGGGATGCACCCCCTGCCTGGGAGAGCAAGCTCCCCAAACCCCTGTCCCTGCTGTGCCCTGCAGGCTGGAGCTCGTGTTCCCCCTGGTGGCCCAGGGCAGCAGGACTGCCAGCGGACAGGCGTTCTACCAGCTCTGGGCGCTGCCCCTCACCCTGCTGCTCGCCGTGCTCGGGGGCTGCCTCACGGGTGAGTTTTTGCCTCTGGTGGGACAGGACGGATGGGTGTGAGGGGTGGGGAGATTGATGGAGTTAGGGAGAAAGCCAGGAGGAGCCCGAAGTGGACCCTTCCCATCATCTAAGGTGGGCAGAGCCCAGCGGTGCTTGGTGCTGCACAAACCCCTTAGGGCTGGAGGTGCCCCCAGGACAGGAACCAGGGCTGGAGGTTCCCATGGGGTCGAAGTTGCCTCCAGGACCGGGAAAGGGGCCAGAGTTGGGGTCAGAGTTGCCCCTAGGACTGGGACGAGGCTGTCACCGGGCCTGGAATTTCTCCTGGGGTTGAAGATGCCTTCAGAACCAGGGCAGGGGCCAGGGCTGCCCCTGGGCCTGGAATTGCCCTCAGGACTGGGGCTGAAGTTGCCCCCAGGATGGGGGCTGGAGTTACACCCAGGATCAGGGAAGGGACCAGAGCTGCCCCCAGGACCAAGATCGGTGTTGGAGTTTCCTCCAGGACCAGGCTTCGTGCTGGAGTTGCCCCAGGACCAGAGCCAGTCCCAGAGCTGTTCCCAGGACCTGGCTGGAGTTGCCCCCATGACTGGAGCAGGCGTCAGGTCTGCCCTCAGGACCAAGGTCAAAGCTGCCCTCAAGACCAGGATTGATGCCAGAGCTGTCCCCAGGATCAGGGCAGGGGCTGCTGCTGGGGTCAGAGTTGTCCTCAGGACTGGGGTCAGGGCTAGAGCTGCCCCCAGGACCATGGTTGCTCCCAGAGCTGCTCCCAGGACCATGGTTGGTCCCAGAGTCACCACCAAGGCCGGGAAACTGCACTGACACCAGTGGGGATATTATTGGGGTTTGCTTCAAAGTGGGGCCACTCTGATTTTAAGGTGATTTGGTGCAATCTGGATGTACAGACATGCAGGGCTCTGGATCAGGGAGTGCAGGGATAGAGGGGGAAGAGTTTTGAGCTGGAAGAGAGGAGATTGAGGTGAGATCTTATGGAGAAATGTTTTGCTGTGAAGGTGGGGAGGCCCTGGCCCAGGTTGCCCAGAGCAGTGGTGGCTGCCCCATCCCTGGAGGTGTTGAAGGCCAGGTTGGATGGGGCTTGGATCCAGTGGGAGGTGTCCTTGCCCATGGCAGGGGGGTTGGAACAGGATGGGCTTTGGGGTCCCTTCCAACCCAACCCATCCCACGATTCCACGACCGGCGCAGCCCAGCCCAACTGCCGCTAGATGTCAGGGAAAGCCCGGCGAGAGAAGCCGGGCTGAGCTCCCCCCTGCCAGGCTCTCAGACGCCCTCGCCCGGCTTTCGCCATCCTCAGGAGCCGTTCTGAAGCTGAAGGGACTGAGGTCTCCACCCCTGGACACGCCGCTCCGGGAAAACACGGTCCTCCAGGAGGTAAAGCTGGGGGTTTGCTTCTAAAAAAGTGATTTACGGGGCTCAGGAAACACCGCGGGTTGGATGCTTCCCCCCTCCTCTTGCAGCAGTGTTTAGGGTGGGAGACACCTTCATGAAAGCCCCCCAGGTCCCCTCCATCCAGACCTGATTTGCCCCATCAGCGCCCGTTTCTGCCCCTCTCCGTGTCTCTGTGTTGGTGCAGGAGGCTGAGGAAGGATGCGACGGGAGGATGAGCAGAAAGGAGCCGGGTGCCAGCACCTTGGTCTAACGACCCTGAACCCCCAGTGAGGTCCTGCACAACCAGGCTCAACGTTCTGCCAACATCATCAGTGCTGTACATCTTCTGGCAGCTTGAATTTCCCAGCTGCCTGCTCTGGAGACAAGCAGGGTTGTCCCCAGGTGGGAGCAGCACCTGGTTCCAAAGGTTTTGGGAGCAGTTGGACCTTTGCAGGGTGAAGAGATGCTGCAGTGAGGCAGGTGCTTGGTGTGGGAGAGACCCGACTTGCTTCAGGGACACCTCAGGGTGTCCAGACTTGGCTCAGCCACTGTCCCTCTCCTCCGTGCCTCAGTTTCCCCACCTACTGCTCTTTGAAGAGAAGAAGGCAACGAAGGGGCAGCTAAGATTTGCTATTTACACTTTTGTACACAACAATTAAAACTCTCAGATCTTTTGTACCTTCAGGACTTGCTGGTGGACCCCTACAGCACCTGCCCAGCTTTGCCCCATCAGTTTCCTTCAGGTTTCTTTCCAGGGAGGAAAACAACCCCCCCCCCCCCCCCCAAGATCCTCTTCATCCTAAAGATTGATGCCCATGCTGGGGGTTACTCCATCCCCACCGTTGTCCCCCCCTCCTGAAGGGAAGAGTTTGGCCACCAGAGGTTGGGATGAGCACCCAAGGGCAAGACCAGGGTGACACCGGGGTCCTCAACACTGGGGGGGGGGGACAACCCTGCCTTTCCATCACTTGAAATGGGGACTGGGGTCAAGAAAACGCCCCTCTCCTCAAAAAAAGGAGTGTCCCCATCACTCAGTCCTGTTGGGAGAGGAGTTCTCCCAGGTTCTCCTGCATTTCAGGACCCCTGACAGCACTCAGCACCCCTCTCCACGTGCTCCCCATGGAGAGGTTCTCATCCTGCCCCAAGAGCCCCTTCATCTCCCGCCCAGGAACACGTTTGAGCATCCTGGGAATGTGGCAGCTCCAGGGATGCCAGATGGGTCCCATAGCACCTCAAAAGACCGGGACACAAGGCCAAAGGGCTCCCAGAGGGGTGACAGTGGCCGAGGTGGGGATCCTGGCTGGAGGAGGCTTGGGGGGGACCCCATCTCCTGCGGGCCCCAAGGCGGCTGCCAGACGCTTTCACACCTCCAGTGTCAAACTCAAACACTCACCGTGTGGGGATCACGGGTACAGGGGTCCCCAGCTGCCAGCCCTGTCCCCCAGGGAGGGGACAGGGGGTTCAGGGCCATCCCAGCAAGGTTTGGGGTGAGCAGTTTGCTCCTTGGGCAAAGTGTCCACATTCAGGACCATCTTGTTTTAATACCTCCTGCTGCTGCAACACAGATTTTTTTCTTAAATGATTGCATCAAAGATGCAAAAAAATATAACAAAAATAATTTGGTTGAAGGTTGACCATAAAATATCACTTTTAAACGGGACTATTTATCCTTTCTAAAAGAAACTGAATAGAATTAGAGAAGATTTGGAGTGGAGCATTGCTCCACAGTGCAAAACTTCCCACTTTGATATAAGTCAAACCATCACTTGATGGTTTGAAGAGGCTGCCGGGGGTTCTGGAAAGCAGGAGAACCTGGGGGCTGCGATGGCCGAGGGAGCACCCCTCTCCCAAACCATCACTTGGTGGTTTGAAGAGTTTCAATTGTTTATTAGAGGGAACCTGGTGAGATCCAAAATGCTTTGGTGCCACTGGATTCCCACAATAAACTACCCCAACCCCACTCCCTGGTCATGTCATAGGGGAGGACACATCCCTTGTCACCCTTGTCCCCGGGACATGCATTGCTCCTCATCACACAGGGATACAAGAAGGAGAAGCTGGTGCCCCAGCAAGGAGTACCAGGCTCCAACCACCACCCCCAGGCTGGGGTGCAGGGCTCACCCCGGACCCCCGTGCCACTCCCTCCCACCTCACCTCCTTCCCAGCCCTCTCCCCTTCTTTCCCAAGCATCCCCTTCCCCCTTTTTTTATCTCCTCGCAGCGCGTTTCAAAAGCAACCCACTGCGACGGGAAGAAAAGCTCCTCCAGTGAGATCATTGCGAGACCCCGAGACGTCGAGGTCGGGTGTGAAATGGACCTCCTCCTCCTCCTCTCCTCCTCCTTCTCCTCCGCTCTCTCGGCTCCCCGGCCCCTCTGAAAGGCTGTTATGTTTTGTAATCGGATTAGGGGAGCCCCGCGCCCTCCCCATTCCCTTTTTACCAGCGCAGCCGGGCTCTGCGAGCCTCCGCTCTCCCCGCAGGTTGTTTAAGCGAGCCCGGTGCGAGCTCAGCTCTCGCCCGCGCAGCGCCGAGGGTAGATTTGGACTGCGAGAGCCTGAAAGGTTTAGGCAGCCAACAAATTGCTTCTCTGTAGGGGCCGTTTTCTTCCCCAAGTTGAACATAATGACGGCAGTTTGGTGAACAGATGGTGCAGCTAAAGCAGATAATCCCGCCGGCCCCGTTCGCTCCGGGAGAGGCACCGCACGCTCTGCCCGCAGCGCCGTCCTGGGACAGGCAGGTCGGAAGGCGGTTGGGTGATGATAATCGCACCCAAGCAGGGTGTGGGGAGCTTAGGGGAGCACCCAACCTTCACAGCTCGTCTGTTTCGAGGGTGGTTTGGGTGCCGGGCACCGCTCGTGCCTCAGTTTCCCCAGCTCTGCAGGGAACGCTCTGCTCCACCGCTTTTCAAAGCGGAGCTTGCCCTCAGATCACAGCGTGGTGTAGGGAGATGTAGCACAGACAGCACCGTTTTCCTTGTTCAGAAGCAAAGAAGAGCTTATTTTATTCTCATTGTCTTATTCTATCCTTATTTTATTCTCATTTTCTTATTTTACTCTAATTTTCTTATTTTATTCTCATTTTATTCTCATTTTCTTATTTTATTCTCATTTTATTCTCATTTTCTTATTTTATTCTCATTTTATTCTCATTTTATTCTCATTTTCTTATTTTATTCTCATTTTATTCTCATTTTATTCTCATTTTATTCTCATTTTATTCTCATTTTCTTATTTTATTTTAATTTGCTTATCTTATTTTCATTTGCTTTTCTTATTGTCATTTTCTTATTTTATTGTCATTTTCCTCTCTCTCCAACAATATTTTCTACAGGAAAGCTGAGCAGGGGTTCTTGATCAGGGGGTGCAGAAATAGGGTGAGGTGGAATGGTTTCCAGCTGAAAGAGGGGAGATTGAGATGAGATCTTAGGGAGAAATGTTTTGCTGTGAGGGTGGGGAGGCCCTGGCCCAGGTTGCCCAGAGCAGTGGTGGCTGCCCCATCCCTGGAGGTGTCCAAGGCCAGGTTGGGTGGGGCTTGGAGCCAATGGAAGTGGTTTGGAACTGGATGGGCTTTGAGGTCCCTTCCAACCCAAACCATTTCATGGCTCTATGAAAATCAAGATGTGGAGGAGCAATTCCACAGCTCGCAGGGACTGGCTACACGGTGTGCACGGGCCAGGCTCAGGGATGCTGAGACCTGCCCTCTAAACACGTCTTTATTTAAAATCCATCAACAGGAAAAGCCCAAGGCCCCACCAACACGATGCAGGCAGGAGAGGACACGGACACATCTGCCTGGAACAAGCCCTGCTGTGTCACACTGGCGCTGGGGACCCCTTCCCCACGCTGAGGGGCTCTCACAGCCTGCAGGACACACTCCAGACACACCACAACACATCCCTGCTTCCAGGGGGTTCATTTAATTCACGTTCCCCCCCTCCCTGCCTACCAGCCTTGTCCCCTGAGACACACCCCCCCGACACTGACAGCTCCCTTGCCCTCTCCTACAGCAACCCAGCTGCCAAGAGACCTGCCTAAATCACCTCTTGCTAATGCAGGAGCTCAATCAGCTGCTCAAAGGGTGTTTTATAAGGAAAAGCAATAACAACATCTCTCTGTTACAGCTGGGGAAACTAAGGCACACAAAGAGGTGTCTGAGAGTCCATTGGAATTAGAGGCAGGACAAAGCCCCGGCTCCCGGAGCTCCCGGCGTACGTGTCCTTACACATCCACAGCCCCCAGCACCTCCCCACCCCCAGGAACAGCTGATGCCGTGTGGTGTTTGATAGAAAGCCAGCTAATCATCTTTCCCACCTTCCTTAGGGTGTGAATCGTTATCCGAGTGACACCTGTAAAGCTCCTTGTCAGACGAGACCGGTGCAGGCGTCCTAATAATGGGCACCATATGGGAGAGGGGCGGATCCGGAGAGGAGCAAGGGGCCCGAGCATCCCCGCTCCAAACAAAGAGCAGAGCCCGCGGGCTTCCCGTGGCAGCACAGCACCACCAGC
This sequence comes from Dromococcyx pavoninus, assembly GCA_033558185.1. Classification (NCBI taxonomy): domain Eukaryota; kingdom Metazoa; phylum Chordata; class Aves; order Cuculiformes; family Neomorphidae; genus Dromococcyx; species Dromococcyx pavoninus. The sequence goes on along the minus strand of JAUMJL010001358.1, from coordinate 179,605 downwards.
ATCGGGACAAGTGGTGCTGTGCCATGGCAAGGGAAGAGCCCAGGCAGTGTTGGAGGTGGAGGAAGAGCCATGCTCGTGGTACTAAACATAGAATCATGGAATGGGTTGGGTTGGAAGGGACCTCAAAGCTCATGAAGTTCCAACACCCTGTCAGGGGACAGGGACACCTCCCACTGGATCAGGGGGCTCCAAGCCCCATCCAACCTGGCCTTGAACACCTCCAGGGATGGGGCAGCCACCACTGCTCTGGACAACCTGTTCCAACACCTCAATAAACATCGTGATGACTGCCCACGCAGCCCCAACCTTTTGGAAAAGGGCCTGGCAAAAGCAAGTCACAGCCTGAACGTGCAGGTTAAAGGCAGAGGAGTCATCGAGCCCTGCTCCTCACTGTGTGCCCAAAGCTGGGGATGGGACACCCCAAATCCACCAAGGCACATCCCACTTTGTCTTGGAGCATCCTCACACTGCCAGCCTGGCAGAGGCCACCCATGGGTGCAGACAAAGGGCGCACGGACCCATGGGTTTATACGGTGATGGGGAAGACATGGCGTGAATTAGAGACAGTTCCCCTCCTTGGGACTGATCCAGAGCCCCTCAGACTCCCTCCTGGACCCCAAACTTGGAGGGCAGAGCTCAGCCCTTCTGCCAAGCCACCCCCTAACAAAAGCCCCCACCGCCTTTCACCCACTGCAATTACAAAGCTTCATTTTCAGACCCTCATTCATCACCAGCAGTGTAACGAGCCTCTGGGCATCATCGGTGGGGGCAAAGCAATTAAAATCTCTGGCATAGTGGCAGCGTGGGTGGCTCTGTTGTTCCCTGCTGCCAGCACCCGTTTCGGGGTGAGCAGGCAACGCCAAGCCAGGCAGTGCCTCAAAGTGCTCTGTGTCCCCCTCCTCGGGCAAACAATCGGCTTGTTCTTCACCGGGTTCAAATAAGAATAAACTAAAATAAAGAGGGAATAAAAGCCCCAGGAAAACTGGGAGTCAAGTTTATTTACAAACTGAACATGAAGTGAAGGGCTCGGAACAAAGGTGTTATGTAAGGGACAGTCACTAAGGGGCTCTTTACCCACGCTAATTGCCACTTGCTCCACGATATCCATTTATCTTGCAGCTGAAACGACCTCCTCAGGCTTGCAGGTTCAAGCACTGCTTGTTTGCGAGGCTGCCCAGCACAATTAGCAAGCAGGAGCTGTGGTTGGTGCAGCCCCACTGCCCAAATCCATCAGGAACCTTTGCACCTCCCCAAAAAGCTCGATTGTGCCTGGAGACAACAGATGTGCTGGTGGGGATGTGGCTTTGTAGCCCCGTGCAGGGCTTTGGTGTCATGAGAGAGGCAATCACCAGCCAGGCAAGGGATTGTCCCCCTCTGCTCCGCACTGGTGAGGCCCCAACCTCAAGTATTTGGTGCAGTTTTGGGCACCACTGTATAAAAAGGACATAAAACTACTGGAGAGTGTCCAGAGGAGGCCACAAAGCTGGTGAAGGGTCTGGAGAAGAAGTCGTATGAGGAGAGGCTGAAGTCACTTGGTCTGTTCAGCCTGGAGGAGACTGAGAGGGGGTCTCAGAGCTGTTTGCTGCCTTCTCACAAAGGAAGGAGATGATGATCTCTTCTCTCTTGTGGCCTGTGATAGAATCCAAGGGAAAGGCAGGAAGATGTACCAGGAGAGGTTTAGATGGGACTTTAGGATGAGGGTTCTTCCCCCAGTGGGTGTTGGAGGACTGGAACAGCTCCCCAGGGAAGCACTCACAGCACCCACTCTGCCAACATTCCAGAAGCATTTGGCCAACACCCTCAGCCCCAGGAGGTGAATGTCGGGGGTGTCCTGAGCAGGGACAGGAGTTGGACTCGATGATCCTTGTGGATTCCTTCCAACTTAGGTCATTCCAAGACCTCCAGGTCCCTGCATCAACCCTACGTGAGTGGTGAAGAGCAGCGAAGCACCACGGGATGCTCTTGGGAGCAGCTGCAAGAACGGCTGTGAAAGGAGGAGAACTGGAGGGGGTGAATGAACCTGCTGCTTGGGACGATGTTTCTGAGTGCTGTGGCTGGAAACCATCCTGGGATGGAAGAGGATGAAGGGCAGAGAGTGGCACTAAACCAAACCAGCACGGGGAGAAGGAGCTGCCGTGATCACCTCCCTGCTCCCATCCCCGCTCTCACCTTCAGCACATCCAGGGGGGTGAAGACCCTGGAGGGAGCGTGAGCTCTGCTCCAGCTGAAGCAGCAGGAGAAGGAGGAAGAGGAGGTGGCAGCACCCCCAGGAGCTGAGAGGTCAATTTTATTGACTAAACTGCCTCTTGAATGGAGCGTGGGGAACAATGCCAACCCTCAGCCCGGGTCAATCGGGACTCTGTAAAGAGAGGGGCCGGCACCAGCGGCCTCGGGAAAGCCCTCCAGGCGAGTGGCCTTTACACCATGTTTGCATAACCCTTGACCCCCCTCCTTTGGGGGGTTTAATTGAAATCCCAGCTTGGTGACAAATTGGCATGACCAGAGGGCTGGAGGGTGGGATGGAGAGCGCTGAAGGGATGCCAGAAAGCCCTCTCCCTGCTCCGGCACGGTCCGACCCGCTGCCCCATCGCAGGCAGGGTGCCCCTTCCCATCCTGGCATGGGAGGCTGCAAAGATGTTTACACCCCAGTGCTTTAAGCACAACCTGGTTCTTCTCTCCTCTCATGTCACTGCCCAAATGCTGCCACGATGGGCTTTGGGCAGGCAGCTGCCCACTTCACAAGCAGTCCTAGCTCAATGTGGAATAAGCAGTCAATGCCTGTGGGTGTGCAAAGCTTCTTCAGAAATACCTGGTTGGGCTGAAGTCTCCTTGGACTGAGATGCTCTGGTGCTTCTTTAACCACAGAGCTCGTTAGCCCCAGGCAGAGGCATTTGCAGTTTGCACCCTGGCAACCCCACAACACAGATTCCTCTCCAAAGAGAACCATAGACTGGGTCACAGCCCTTCAAGAGTCTTCTGTCTTTAAGTAAAACCTGCATTTCGCAGCCAAGAGTAGAAATGAGCTTCTGAAAAACAAATATAACTAAAGCCCCAAAGCAGGATCAAAAACTGACGGTGAGCCAAGTGAAGCTGAAGTCATCCCATTGCAGAAGTTCCTAGGAGAGAGGTGAGAAACGCCAGATGCATCGTTGTGATCTCAGAAACCTCATTTTCTGCACTGAAACCAAAGAGAATCAGCCCCAAATCAGCCAATTCTGACCCCCCCACCCCTTTTACAGAGCATTAGAAGCGGCCCAACCGCTCCACGCAGCGCATCAGGGATGGGGAGTTGTGCAACCCATGGGTGCCACTGCACCTGAGATGGGTGTTGAGGCTGGAGGGGGGCTACAGAAGCATAATTCACCAAATCTGTAATATTTTTCCCCATCCCAGAACGCTGTAACGGTCAGATGCTGAGAGACTCCTGAGTTTTCCTGCCCACAGGTAGATATTTAATATTTTACAACCTGTGGGTGATCCAAGATCAATCCCAGCTGCTTTTTAAAGGGAATGGAGTAAAGTCTGGTCCCATGTGCAATCGGAGCTGCAAAGTGCAAGCGACACAAGCAGGGCTTGAACCAATTCCAGTTGAAACCCATGTGATTTCCAGGTTCATAGGAATCACCGAGGCTCCTCCTGCCCAGAGCTTTGCCAGCCCTGCCCTCACAGCCCAACCTGGCTCTGGTGGCTCTGGTGAAGCATCCCAAGTTTTGGAGAACCAATCACACGTTTACAGTCCAAAACACTTCATAGAATCATGGAATGTGTTGGGTTGGAAAGGACCTCAAAGCCCATTCAGTCCCACCCCGTGCCATGGGCAGGGACACCTCCCGCTGGATCAGGGGGCTCAAAGCCCCATCCAACCTGGCCTTCAACATCTCCAACACATGTTTTATCTTAAGTTGATGGCTTAAAAGATCTTCATGGTGTAGAAACGCTGTCATTGGGCATTGGTCACCCTTTGTTTGGCTGCTGGGGGTCTCGTTTTGGGGTGAACGGCTGCAGTTTGGCCAAAAACATTCATGGTTTGAGAAATATGGTGGCCTTGGGGTGTCACCAGTTCAAGTGAAATATGATGGATTCATAGAATCGTGGGATGGGTTGGGTTTGAAGAGACCTCAAAGCCCATCCAGTGCCATGGGCAGAGACTGGATCAGGGGGCTCCAAGCCCCATCCAACTTGGCCTTCAACACCTCCAGGGATGGGGCAGCCACCACTGCTCTGGGCAACCAGGGCCTCCCCACCCTCACACCAAAACATTTCTCCCCAAGATCTCATCTCAATCTCCCCTCTTTCAGTGGAAAACCCTTCCTCCTCGTCCTATCTCTGCTCTCCTTGATCAAGAGCAGTGAATTTCTGTGCATCCAGCTTGCTCTAAATCACCTTAAAAGCAGAGTGGCCCCACTTTGAGGCCTTCCCATCTGTATCCCATTTGCAAATCACTTACAGGGATTTTCAGATGTCCCAAAATATTTTAACAGCAGGTTTCACATCTGTCATCTGTCACTGATATATACATTTCATTGCTATTATTACTATTAAACATCCATCCATCCATCCATCCAACCATCCATCCATCCATCCATCCATCCATCCATCCATCCATCCATCCAACCATCCATCCATCCATCCATCCATCCATCCATCCATCCATCCAACCATCCATCCATCCATCCATCCATCCATCCATCCATCCATCCATCCATCCATCCATAAGTCAGAGGTTTGGTTGCCTAGGATGGAGCCAGCAACCACCTGGCCTCGTTTCCAGGAGGTGCAGCCATTGGAGATGACAAGATTTGGAAGAGCCACCCCTTGTCCCCTCCAGGAGCAGATCTCAAACTGGTTTGCAAAAGAGAATCAGATCACCAGCGTGGAGAAGGGAGTCACCTCTGGTGACTCCCACAAACTGGGGACACCAGTAGGCACTGGACTGCTCCATCCTTTCCTCCTCCTGCCTGCCTGGGCAGCCTTGGAGTTTGCTGCTTTTCAAGGGAGAGAATGGGACTGTAATTTTGTTTTGCTTAACCTCCCAGCTCCACATCTCCTTGTGAATAAATCCGAGATGATTTCACACCCCCCCTCAGTTTCTCTCTCCACCTCCCAGGACAACCAGATCCTTGCGCTCTGCTGGCTGTCACTCAGCCACCTCCCCGCGTGCCCTGAGGGTCTCTACTCCTCCAAACAACCTTGGGTTTCCACCACTTGAGGTTCTTAGAGGCTTCTTGCACAAAACCCTTTGAGGTATTTCATGCAGGGCTTGAAAAGGCTCCTGCTTCCTCTGGGGGGCATTATCATGACAACCGCCTCTAATTCAGCGCAGATCCAGGCTCCCAGCTGGTTCCTCAGCCACGCCAAGTCCCCACCCCCCCCCAACCCGACAACCTTCGGCCGGCACAGAGAGGCCAAAGGAGCGCACGGGTCCCGGGATCACGGGGAACTGGCCCAACCCCATTTCCCAGTCCCCATCCTCATATAAATTCCCTGCCAGTCTCCCCGTGCTTTTCTCCGCGTGTTCTTCTTTGGCGAGAGCCGCCCTCCTCTTCCCCACTCCCACCGGGCGTTCCCCCCCCCTCCCCGCGGTCCTCCTCTGTCCCCAGCATCCCCCCTTTTTCTCTCAGCTCTCTATAAACAAAGCCCCTCAGTGTCTGGGGGGAAGAAAAGTTGCATTATGCAAATGGGAAAAAGCGAAGAGGAGATTTCTCACTCCGAGAACCCCCATTCCGGGCCTGCACCTCGGTTTCCATGGCGTGGCCAAAAGCCTCCTGGAGCCTGGTTTGCATACGGATGAGAGAGGAGATGAAATCAGCACGAAAGCCCATCGCTGACAGAACCCCATTGTCTGGGCTGTCTGATTTGGAGGCTAATGAAACGCCATTAAAAAAAAAGAGAGAGAGAAAGAAAGAGGAGGGGGGGGGAAAAAAAGCCCAAAGCTTTCATCCTGGCTTCGGTCAGCGCCGGGCAAGGAGGGGGTGAAATATGACGGTGGAAGAGCGTCTGCCCCATCGGACTTGGGGTGAAGGTATTCTGGCACTGGGGAAGGAAATTCCCAGGATGCACTGCCCTGGTGAGCCGGAGAGATGCCGACGGGAGATGGTGCTGTGGGCAGAGAGCTGAGCTGGAAGAGGGGGTGAAGGAGGTGGTAAAACCAGCCCTGATCTTTTCAAGGAGATGCATCAGCACCTGGTGTGAAAATACCCCAAGATGCTGATGGTCAAAAGCAGTGCTGAGACCTCCATTTAGGTCACAACAGCCCCGAGCGGCGTTCCAGGCCTGGGGCAGAGTGTCTGGAGAGCTGCCTGGAGGAGAAGGGCCTGGGGGTGTTGGTTGGCAGGGGCTGAACATGAGGCAACAGTGGCCAAGTGGCCAAGAGGGCCAATGGCACCTTGGGCTGTGTCAGACACAGCGTGGGCAGCAGGAGCAGGGCAGGGATTGTGCCCCTGCACTGGGCACTGGTGGGGCTGCACCTCGAGCCCTGGGGTCAGTTCTGGGCCCCCCACTCCAAGGAGGACCTTGAGGGGCTGGAGAGCGTCCAGAGAAGGGGACAAGGCTGGGGAAGGGGCTGGAGAAGAAGGGTTATGAGGAGAGACTGAGGGAATTGGGGTTCTTTAGCCTGGAGAAGAGGAGGCTGAGGGGAGACCTCATCGCTGTCTGCAAGGGCCTGAGAGGAGGCTGTGGGGAGGGGGGTGCTGGGCTCTGCTCCCAAGGGACAGGAGATGGGATGGAAACAGCCTCAAGTTGCACCAGGGCAGGTTCAGATTGGACATCAGGAAGAACTTCACTGAAACAGTGGTCAGGGATTGGAACAGCTGCCCAGGGAGGTGGTGGAGTCTCCATCCCTGGAGGTGTTTAAAAGCCAGGTGGATGAGTTTCTTAGGGATATAGTTTAGTAGGGAGACAGGGATGGTTGGACTCGATGATCTCAGAGGTCTCTTCCAACCTTATGATTCTACAATTCTACAAACCCACCTATCTCACCCTGTCTGACCCACTCGAAACAACATCTCATCTGGGAAAGACACTGGCCAACACCCGTGGGCTGGGATCAGGTTTCCCTGCTCACAGGGTTTCGTGGTGGAGTGAATTGAAAACTGTGAAACCAAAGAGTGGAGAGAGAAGAGGGTCAAGGAGCAAGCACGGTGTGTTGGGACTCCTTCACCAGGTAAGCCACGGCTCTGCTGGTGGAGAGGGACAACACAAAATAGAGAGACAAACACCCATGGGTGCCCCATCTCCCCCACCCCCAGCAACATCCTTGGGTTATTCCTTGAAGATGAGGAGGTCTCATCGCCTCCCGCAGTGCTCTGAGGAGGTGGGATGGATGGAGCAGGAGGGTGGCCACCAGCTCGTGGCTCTCCTGCCCTTGCCACGGCCACCCAGTCCCTTTCCTGCTGCCAACTGCATTTTGTCTCTGGTTTGTGCCTTCGAGAACAAGCGTGATCGGCCTTGAAAGGGCTGATTTACTTTCCCCGGGTCCATCGAGACGCCGGAGACCAAAGGCTGTTCCCTCCAGGCGCTCGGAAACCTGGCACCCTTTCCACTTCTCCTTCCCCGTGCCCCTCAGCCCAGGGGCTCCTGCTGAGATTTTGCTGTCAACAGAGTTTTGTTCCCTTTCTAGGGCAGCGCAGAAGGGACACAAGGACCTTGAAAACGGCAGCTTCTTTGACACCACTGTTCTCCTTCGACCCCCCTGGCTGAATAAACAGCTCACAAAAATGGAGTTTACTGTATTTCCTCCTCAGGGGGAAAACACTGCATCTTGGTCCTAATTAATTTACCTAATTAACATTATCTTCATTGGGTCTGTATGCAAAGACCTCTTTCTCTACTGGCCAGGACAGAGGGGAAAAAAGAAAACCAGGGATAAAATATATTCAGCCTTGACTGCAAAAGGGACATCGTGGAGTCCTCTGATCGTTGCAGCCTCGGAGAATCACCTCCACCTGGATCTTTTCTCTTTCACAAACCAGGCACAGGATGGGGCTGTGTTACTGCACACCAGGCTTTGGATGCTGGGCAGGAGCATCCTTGGGGAATTAACTGCTGGGATGGGCTTGCTTGGGGATGCTCTGCTGGATGAAGCTTAGACCAAGGGTTGGATGCTGTGAGCAGGGAGAGCCAGGAAGGTGCCCAAAAGCAGGATGAAATTCAAGGCACTGTGCTGACTCCTCCACAGCAAGCTCAGTGCCGGTTTAAACCCACCAGAGACCCTGCCCCACGTGTAGACCCTGAATTTTCCTGGGCTTTGCCCAGATCCTGAGCTGCCAATGAGGCAGAGTGCCCTGCAAACCATCCACCTTCACTGCTCCTGCCCAGAAAAGCTCTGCTCTGCTATTTTGTTCTTTTCCCTGCCAGATGCCAGCTCTCTTCAGCCTCTTTCTTCTCCCCACGCTTTGCTTTGCCGCATAGTTCCGGAAATCAGAAACAAAAGGAGAGGAAAGAAAATAGGCTGGATCTGAGCTTGGGGGGGGTGGTGATGGTGGGAAGAGAAGGGGGAGTTTCCCTTCCATTAAGCTTTTTTTGAAGCTCTCCCTGCCTCCCAATATGAGACATTCGGTAGCATCTCACATGACGAGCGCTCGCAGCCACGTGCGCGGCCACGTGATGGGATGCCCAGCTATGCCAGGCTGCGGGATGGAGGTGAAAAGGGGAGAGGCTGGGTTTGCAGCCCAACCTCTTCAGCTGGAGAAGCTGGAGGATGCAGAAGAGAAGCTCCTCTCTGCTCCTCACCCTCACCCCCAAAGCTGTGAGCGCTGTCAAAATGCACACGGTGCAGGAAAACCCTTCCCAGGCCGTGCACTTGGAGGCTTTTGTGGTTTAGGTTTATCTGGGCTTCCAGGGCAGAATGTGGATTCAGTCCCACCATTGCTCTCAGAGTCCCTGCAGATCAGATAGCAGCAGCCAAAACTTCTTAAGCACCATGAATTTTGGTTGTGCCCCTGCACTGGGCACTGGTGGGGCTGCACCTCGAGCCCTGGGGTCAGTTCTGGGCCCCCCACTCCAAGGAGGACCTTGAGGGGCTGGAGAGCGTCCAGAGAAGGGGACGAGGCTGGGGAAGGGGCTGGAGAACAAGTGCTGAGAGGAGAGGCTGAGGGAACAGGGGTTGTTCAGCCTGGAGAAGAGGAGGCTGAGGGGAGACCTCATCGCTGTCTGCAAGGGCCTGAGAGGAGGCTGTGGGGAGGGGGGTGCTGGGCTCTGCTCCCCAGGGACAGGAGATGGGATGGAAATGGCCTCAAGTTGCACCAGGGCAGGTTCAGATTGGATATTGGAAAGAATTCCTTTACTGCAAGGGTTCTCAGGCCCTGGAAGTGCCCAGGGAGGGGGTGGAGTCACCATCCTTGGAAGGGTTTAAAAGGCTGATAGATGAGTTTTTAGGGACAGGGTTTAGTGAGGGGACAGGTCCGGTTGGACTTGATGATCTCAGAGGTCTTTTCCAACCAGATGATTCTATGAGTCTATGAATTGCAGGGTTTGAGCTGCACATCTCTGCTTCTACATCTTCCCATCACCCTCCTTTCAAACGAGGCCGTCAGCGTGGATTTAGGTGCCCACATCATCAGAATAATTTCATTTACAGACATTTATGTTTCTAAAGGGAAATCCTCCTTCCCAGGCTTCATAACCATGAGCTGAAATGGCCAGAAATCATCCTAGAATTCATTTTCCCTACCAAAATTAAATCCCAGCTCAGTTTGCATTTCCTTTTGGAAATGCCAGCTCCCCACAACAGCCCATTCCAAGGACGCTGCCTTTCCCACCACCCCTGATTTAGGACAGCACTGAATTGTAAGGACACAATAAGGAGCTCCTGGTCAGGATTCTCCATGCCAGAGGGGGAACAGACAGAATCCTCTGATGGAGGAGAGAGGGGAGGTCTCACAGGCATCACCTTCTGCTTTGCTTTATTCTGGGAGAGTTGGATCACACCAAAGCCTGTCTGATCGGTTTTGCACGGTTGCACCTCCCAGGTTGTGCCCTCCTTGCCTACAGGAAAGCTGGGGAGGGGCTCTTGGTCAGGGAGTGCAGGGACAGGATGAGGGGAAGGGTTTTGAGCTGAAAGAGGGGAGATTGAGATGAGATCTTGGGGAGAAATGTTTTGCTGTGAGGGTGGGGAGGCCCTGGGCCAGGTTGCCCAGAGCAGTGGTGGCTGCCCCATCCCTGGAGGTGTTGAAGGCCAGGTTGGATGGGGCTTGGAGCCCCCTGATCCAGTGGGAGGTGTCCCGTGGTAGGGGTTTGGAACTGGGTGGGCTTTGAGGTCCCTTCCAACCCAACCCATTCCATGATTCTGTGATAAATCTGCTTTAAGCTCTTGGATGAAGAGCACAACGAGCACGGCGGCCGCTCTCAGTTCCCAAAGCAAAGCCGTGTGTCGGCTCGGCGGAGCACGGGGCCGACGAACCCGGTGGTGAGAGCAGATGTTTCCACAGCCCAACTAAAATTCAAGTCATATCCTGGAGGAGAGAACTCAGACATCTTCACCTGCCTGCAGGACCACGCAGAGGGGAGATGCCCTCACCAGCAGAAACCTGCTATTAGCAGCAGGTGCTTTGTCCACCCCGTTTCCAGCTGCTGCCAGACTTTCAGTAATTCTCAGTGACCTCATTTTCACTTAATTTTGTAAATCATTTTTGAGTTGTTGGTTTTTTTTTCATTTTTACTCTCTCTTTTTTTTTTAATTTGTTGTTGTTTCCCTCTGAGCTGGAGTTTGTCATTTAATCAACTTAGACCCAGATAGCCTGGAGGGTGTTTGGGGAAGGGGGGTAAAAGGGGAGGGGGGGGGAAGAATGAAAACGCTAATGTCACATCACCTCCCTAAAATGAGTTTTAATTGTAATCCTTTAATCCCTCTCAGATGGCCCTCTCTCCACTGATGTTTTTCATAATTATTCCTTGCCATTTTCCCATCGGTCTAAGGAGTGTCTTCAAGAGGGAGGGGGTGGAGAAAAGGTCCTTTTATAAAATAATAATAATGGGCCAAATTAAGACACAAAGAGGGAAATAACAAGGGGGCAAGGGCTGCAGAGACAGAATGGGGATTATTAACGCCTCCCCCCCCCCCTCAGAAATTTCAGTGATGGTGCTCTCAGCCACCCCAATCAGTGGGCAATTGACGTTTGTATGCTCGAGTGGCTGCACCCTCCTACAATGACCCACATTTAGCCAAGTGGCTGCATTGAGAGAGGACCAGGTGCGCAGGACTGGGAAAGCGCCTCGAGGCAGCCTCTCGCCAGCCCCCTCTGCTCAGCACAGAGGGGTCTGCTCAGGGCCAGCCACCTCAGGATAGTCCCCACCTGCCCAGGCTGCAGCCTGGACCCAAGGATAGGTTGATCAGTGGAAACATCTCCAGCACTTGGAGCATCCAGAGCTTTGAAGGGCGTCATTGCCACTGCTGTTGGCGGTTCGCAGCGCCTTCGCCCTCTGAAAGGCGTTGTGACTCATCTCTTGGTCTCGCTTGGATGGAGCCTGAAGGATTCTGTGTTCAGTTCTGGGCCCCCCACTCCAAGGAGGACCTTGAGGGGCTGGAGAGCGTCCAGAGAAGGGGACGAGGCTGGGGAAGGGGCTGGAGAACAAATGCTGAGAGGAGAGGCTGAGGGAACAGGGGTTGTTCAGCCTGGAGAAGAGGAGGCTGAGGGGAGACCTCATCGCTGTCTGCCCTGGAGCTGCCCATGGAGGGGTGGAGTCACCATCCCTGGAGGGGCTGATAGATGAGTTTTTAGGGACAGGGTTTAGTGAGGGGACAGGTGTGGCTGGGCTGGATGATCTCAGAGGTCTTTTCCAACCAGATGATTCCATGATTCTATGCTGAAGAGGAAAGGGATTGTCTTCCCCAGCAGCTGCAGAGAAGGACATGGGTGGGTGGAGGAATAGGTCAAAAAGGGTCTTCATGGAGGTCTCAATCCTGCCCAGGGGCCACTGAGCCCTCCCTGCTGTCCCCAGCCCTCCACAAGGGTCAGTGCTCCTTGCAGTGGTAGCTGCCAGCACCCACCACCACGCCCCCCCCTGCCCCTCCACAAAGCTGAGCTGGCAGGACAGCAAAAAGTGACTTATTTTCTCCGAGCAGCACCAAATTTCACCCAGAACCCCAGGAACTCTGCTGCTGTGGAGAGCCAGGCACATTAGAGCCATGTCTGGGTGCCAGTGCCACCACTCTAACCCACTGGAGGAACCACGAGCCCAATCAAAGTCTATTGGATGCTTTTGAGCGGCTTGGAAAGCTCACAGACACCAAGTTAACCTGGCACATGAGGGCCCAGCTCTTTAAAGACCACGGGGTGTAAAGCTCGAATTGGTTTTGAAAGGGTGTGGGGCCAGGGGAACACAAGCAAGAACTGAGATGCCATCAAAGTCTGGTCCCTGAACACAAGCTGCAGGGCTTTCATTAACTCCTGAGCTGCTCTGGCGAAGGACCCCAGCGAAAGGGGAACGTTTACAGACCACTGGACCTGTATTTAATCTGGAAAACCTCTTGTACAGGTCTGAAGGGGGTTAATCCACCATCTCTTTCACCCTCTCTCCCCCCTTCCCAGCCATAAAGCTCAACAATCGTTGCTAATCATCGCATCACTTCAACGAGACTGACCCAAAAGGCTCCTCTGATTCCTCCTCTCTGTCCCACTCCCCGTTTCAAGCTTTCTCCTTGGTGCAACCTGCCCCATCCCACCCTCTGCCACGACGCACGGATCACATCGACAGGGTGACCCTTGGGGACAGGAGGTCACGGCCGCGGCGACCCCGAGGGGCAAGCGATTCTTTCAAGAACAAAGAGCCCCTGTGTGCCACTGGGCAAGAGTTTGTGTGCAATTAACTCTGGTCAAACCAAACAGAACGAGTTCATGAGCATCATCGAGGTTTATAGACTCCCAGCTCCGAGGGAAGGGCGACCGGCAACGCCCGAGCAGCGGGAGCTGCAAAACGAGAGGCAAAAAGAGGCCTGGATGTAAAAAAGCAGAGCAAGGAAAGGGGTGGGGGGGGCAAAAATAGGATTAGAGCAAGGGTATGGCTGACAAATTGTGTCAGGCACCAAGGAGCAATCGGGGAAGAGAGCTGCAAAGAAAAGGATCCCTTTAATTATCAACGGTTGGGCACCGGAGGAAGCAGCGCCTGGTGGTTGGAGGGGAGCGGTGGGGTGGCTGGACGAGGGGCTCCTCTCTGCAGCCTGACTGGAAACAGAGAGGATGGGCAAATCCTGCCTCTGCCTGGGTCCTGAGTGCAGGCACAGAGGGGCTGATTTATGTCCTTTTGCTGGAATGATGCAAATCCCATCCAGCTGGGGGTGGAAACGGGAGCTCAACACCACAACCCTCCACCTTGATGCATCCCCCCCCCCCCGCAAATGATATCTTTTCCTTCTAACAAACAGGGAAGAAAACAAAAACACATTAAATTTGCAGCGTGGAACTTTAAGAAATCCAATGTAGGAGCATCAAAGCATTTTGGTTTGAATTGCATTGAAACATGGCAATTAGGTGCAGAATTTTCAATTATTTATATAGAGATATGATACCAAGCAAAAGTTTATTGAAATGAAACTACCAAAGTAAAGGTACTTTGTGGTGTTTTATGTTACCAGCTCTCAATAAAAGCACTGGGATAACCTATTAGAGGGGTTTTTCTGCTGCTGATGGGAAAATATTCCTGTAAAATGTGTTTTTGTTAACAAAACTGCCTTTTCCCATTGACATATCGCTGATGAACCGAACACATCCTCTGCCATCGGCCCTAAGCCCCAGGCTCCAGCACAAACAAACCCCCTCAGAGGGCCCAGACCACAAAAATGACCATAAATCCCACTTTTCTCCCCATTTCCCACATTAATCTCGTGCTCCAACAGCAGTATTGTCCACCCTCTGCACCACCCTGGCTTTAAGGGAGGCTTTTGGATAAAGTCTCCACATCCAACGCTACTGATTTCCATCACCAACCTCAAATATCAACGTTCAGCTGCCCTAGAGGAGAAAGACCTCTTCTGACTTGTAAAAATGAGATGTATCCCTGGAATAAAGACAGAAAGCTGGAGAAAACAATGCCCAAGCTTTGCTTCGGTTTGAGCTGAGTTTTATTAATTTTTAAACCCATTTCCTGGTTATTTGGGATGTTTGGAAATGCAGGTTTGGCTCCGAAGCGATGTTACGTCCCTAAACACCCCATCTTCCCGGTCTCCCAGCCCCTCCACAGCCCCCCAAAACTCCTGACCCCCTTTTTCTCCCAGTCCCATTTATTGTCCTTCGTGGGCAGACGTGGAGGTTGGCACCGAGTCGTGGGAAGCAAATAAGCAGCTGTGGGTGCCCGAGCGGGGCGGCCGCCCTGCCAAGGCCTTTCGCCCCCAAACCCAGTGTCATCCCCACCCCAAGTTGGGGGGCAGCTGGGGAGGCTTAGGGAAGAAGTGGGATGGGGGGGGATGGATAAAGAAAGAAGATGGAGAAGAGAGAGAAAGGGAAAACAGCCCCCTTCAAAATAAAGAGGAGGAGGAGAGAGCAAAAAAAAAGGGGGGGGGGGAGTGTAAAAATCGTTAGCACTAATTATCAGGCACAGGGACAAACGATTAATTTGCAAGTCAATTAGTCTCAGATAGGTTCACGTTTCCTGTTCTCAGCCACTGAGGGGGAAAGAAAGAGGGAGACACAACTGCGGCCTTAATCCTCCTCAGAGGCGGCCATGGCGGGGCCCGCCTGCCCGTGCCAAGGCGGAGGGAGGGGGGCTACAGCTGGCACCACCGCAGTGGAGGCGAGGGGCCGTTATGTGCCAGTCATTGTGCCCTCCAGAGCGGCCCTGGCACCGCGCCGGCATCTTCCCCGTAGGACGGGCGCCGCCATTTGGGAGCCCCTGCCGCCATTTTGTTGATGCCCGGGGAGGGCGGCTGCTGCTTCGGGCTCTTCCGCACGCAGAGCCTGTGGCCACGCTGTCCTCATGTCTCCTCTTCTGTCCCTCGCTCCCCCTTGCCAGGCTTGTGGGGCCACCAGGTCCCACTGAGGCCTGTGGGAACCATCAAGGCCTGGGCGGTTGCTAGGAGACCGAGCAACATGGCCAGACCTATGGCTATGGCCCTACTGGTTCCGGTTTGAGCTGGGGTTATGGCTGTGCCAGTCCCAGTCCATCCTGGGGGTTATGGTGGTACCAGTCCAAGTCCATCCTGGGGTTGTGGCTGTGCCAGTCCCAGTCCAGCCTGGGTTTGTGGCTGTGCCAGTCCCAGTCCAGCCTGGAGTTATGGCTGTGCCAGTCCCAGTCTATCCTGGGGTTGTGGCTGTGCCAGTCCCAGTCCAGCCTGGGTTTGTGGCTGTACCAGTCCCAGTCTATCCTGGGGTTGTGGCTGTGCCAGTCCCAGTCCAGCCTGGGGTTGTGGCAGCACCATGGGGATGGGTCAAAATCCTCCTCTGTTGCCACCATTCTTTGCTAGAGAGCTGGCAGGGCCCATGCGATGAGGGGCCAGCTGGAAAGTGGCCCCAACTCAGCAGCTGAGGAACAGAGCTGCCACCCTTCTGCGTGTGTCCCCATCCCCACCCTGCACCTCAGAGGCTGCCAGAGTCCCCAAAGAGATGGTTTTCAGCCCAAAGTTGCCCTCTGAAACGCAGAGGTCCCAACCATGGGGTTGGGGCAGTTGAGGATAACGAAAAGTCCAGGGGATGGGTATTCATCCTGAACCTACATTGTGGTTTCTCCATCACCTGGCATCACTAAATAGGCAAAAGCTCACAAAATCAGGACTGAAAATATATATATTTTTAGGAACAACCTGAGGACTCGATGAAACATCACCCCTTGGTTGAGAAACACGGGGAAAAGCTGGAGAAAGAAAAGCAACGGGAAGGAAAACTCAAAGCAATGGAGCTCCGTGGCTCCATCCAGCAGGACAGACATTCCCCAAGGACACATGGACATCCACCTTGCTGGAGAATCAGCACCTTTGCTGTTTCCCACTCCAACCACCCCCAAACCTCGATTCTGGGCGGGGGGGGGGTGGGTGCCGAGGAGGATATGGCGGCTCTTTAGCAAAGCGTGCGCGCCCCGCATGCGGGTGCTCGATCTGAATGTGCGCCGCGTTCCCCCGCGCTCTGCGCGGGGATATTTGTGTGCGTGTGGACACAACATGTCTGGGACCTGACAAAAGCCATCTGATTGACACAGAAAAGGGGGCTGACAAAAGGCCAAAGCGGGGCTGGAGAGCCGCGCACAAAGCTGGTCGCCGGGACCACGCGCAAGGGTGGGGGATCGAGGGAGGCAGGGGGGGAGCGGGGTGGCTTTTGAGGACACCTCTGCACTCCAATTTTTTTCTAAAAATTAATCCATTAACAAGCCTTTTCCCCCCTCGATTTTGAACAAAACATGGGCATTTTTACACAACCAGAGAGATTTTTAACGAGCATCCTCGCCCTCAATAACAGTTTTGCCGCCGTCCCACGGCCGCGGCCGCCACGGGGACACTTTGTGCTGGGTGAAAAACACACCCTAGAGACAACTGGAAACCACAATTTTTGCCCAAAGCCCACTGAAGCTTTTCTAACTCTTTGCAGTGGTAAAAAATCGGCAAGGGGTGAGGAGAGTGGCCTGAAATTGGGTTAAAATGCCTGTAGTGCGGCGGAGCTCCAACCTGGAAGGGGGTGCAGCCTCCAAGAGCATCACCTTGCCCTTTGAAAGTCACCCACCCCTTCAAAAAAAACCTCTGTGGTGCTATGGTTATAAAATAATATGGGTTATAAAATATGGGTTATAAAATAATACATATATTTCTTGTTCTAGGTGGCAAACGCCAGTTGGCTCAAGGACTCAGCCAAATCCCCAGCAATATCTGCATTTTTCTAAGGAGATTTCTCAAACCCCAATTTTTCCCCTCTTATTTTCTGCCCCCTTATCTTAAGGAAAAAGCAAAAATATTTGTGATTGAAACTGATCCATTGCAAATTCCTGGAGCAGCAATTTCTTTGCTGCAGAAGCTGCCCTGACGCCGAATGCCTCCAAGCAGGGAGGGTGAGAAGAGATTATTTATCATTAAAAAGTGAAAACTCATCACACTTAATATTGTTTTTGCTTCAATCACGTTCTGAAAATTTAATCCACCTTCATAACTGATGAAGCTTTTGTACCTGAGAGTCTCAAGGATCGTTTTTAATCAAAACCAGTTTCAACTCAAGTTTAAAAACTCTTCTTCAGCCACACACCTGGGATTTCATATTTCTGTGTATGCACTGTCTGAAAACACACACTCTTATTTTGTGACATTTTCTTTTAGGGTTTTAAATATTTTTGATTTATTTTGGCAAGGGAAAAAAAAAGGAGTACTAAGAAAAGGTTTGGTTCACGATAAAGAATCAATCCAAATTCCTAAGAATAATAGGAAATACCCTGGGATGATGCCACACAATGGAGCCAAATTGGTTCCCACCAGCTCAGGACTCTGTTAAAGCCTTGTTAAGATTTTTGTTTGTTTAAAAGTGAACGTTTTAAATTGCAATTTAAATTACAATATTTTATCAGAATAATTTCGAACAAAATATTGACATTTTAGCGTGTTCAAACAGTTCTCGAATATCTTTCATTCTGTAAATTAACAAACATTGATGGCAGCGATAATAACACAGCTAAAATCCCTCTTTTTTAACTTCTGGGGCCAAACGGTCGCTACGATTTGTACCCCCAGCAGAAAAGTGTTTTTTCGTTTGCTAAATTGAGAGGCAAAGTGCGAGAATTACATTTAGTAACTGGATTAAAACGGGATCCTGCTTGACCCGACAAATCCCGGGGAAGAAGAGGGCTTTGTCTGAGCGTGTGGCAGGCGAAATTCCACATTTCCTCCCGCACGGAGCTCAGACCCAAAACCCCACGATATTCCCTCAAATTTTTCCCTCTTTGTGTTTTAAGGAAATAATTCGACTTCAACGATTTTTAAAGGAAAGGGGGGGAAAAAATTGAGTCAATTTAAAGAGTTTTTAGGCGATTTGTTGAGAAGCAAAAATGAGAGGAGAAACGGCAGAAAACGAAGCTGGAGTTTGCCCGGGGAGGAATGGGGGGAATTCGGGGATATTTGGGATTTTCCCACGCTCCCGCCCGCGGGCGGGGGCTGGAGGGGAGCAAAACCCACCCGAGACCAAACGGGGGGCGTCCTCCATGGGGAAAAAAGAGAGAGGAAATGGAAGGAAAAAGGAGAAAAGGGGAGGGAAAAAATGAGAAAAAGGGAGAAAAAGGAGGAAAAAAAGAGAAAGAAATAGCAATAAATATTTTTAAACGAGGAGGAGCCGGACAAACCGGTGCGCTCCGGGCTCCGCAATTTTCGCCCGAACTGCGCATTTCGGAGCTCTTTCCCCCCGCGCCCCCAAATTACCCCCTTTTTTTTTTTTTGCTACAGTTTTTGGGTTTTATCCCGGGTTTAAACAACCACGCTGAATTTTTTTTTTTGATGCCGGCAAAACACAGTTTGCAAACGAATTCTTCGCCCCAGGTCGGCTGATGAGAGCCGGCTGCTCCCCGCACCCCCATTCCCGGCTCTGCCCCCTCCCCCCGTTTTAGGATCTCCTCCACATCCCCAGCTCTGTCCCAGCTTCGGGACCCCCGCCCGCACCCCCATCCTCATCTCTGTCCCCGGTTTGGGATTCTCCCACCCAATCCACATTTCTACCTCCCTCCCCGTTTCAGGACACTCCCTTCATCCCCAGTTCTGTCCTTCTTTCTGACCACCCACCCCCATCACCCCTCCTTTGTATTCCCAGCTCTGTCCCTGCTTCAGGATCCCCCCTCTCATCCCCAGCTCTGTCCCAGCTTCGGGACCCCCGCCCGCACCCCCATCTCCATCTCTGTCCCCAGTCTGGGATTCCCTCACCTCATCCACAGTTCTGCCCCCCCCCCGCCCCCCGTTTCAGGATCCCCCCTTCATCCCCAGTTCTGTCCTTGCTCTGGACCCCCCCACCCCCTCTTGCATTCCCATTTCAGGATCCCCCTGCACCCCCACCCCCAGCTCTGTCCCAGCTTCAGGATCCTCCCCATCCTCATCCATAGCTCTGCCCCCCACTTCAGGACAACCTCACACCAGTTCCCCCCATCCCTGGCTTTGCTCCCCGCTTTGGAATCCCCCCCCTTCCCCCATCCCTGGCTTTGCCCCCCTCTTCGGGACTCCGCCCCCCCCCCCCGTCTTGCATTTCCAGCTCTGTCCCCACTTCAGGATCCCCCTCATCCCCATCTCCGATTCTGTCCTCACTTCGGGATCCTCCCTCCCATTCCCAGCTCTGTCCCAGCTTCAGGATCCCCCCCCAACCTCATCCCTGGCTCTGCCCCCTACTTTGGGAGAGCCCTCCCTCCATCTCCATCCCCAGCTCTGTCCCTGCCTTGGGATCCCCCCCGCATCCCCAGCTTTGCCCCCACTTTGGGACCTCCCCGCATCCCAGCTCTGCCACCACTTCAGGACCCCTCCCCACACCCCAAAAAAAAGGGGGAAAGGAGTTAACTTCACGCTCTTTGTTATTTCTATTTGTTCTGTTTACTTCGCTCCTAATCTGGGGTTACTCTGATCAACTGCGCATCAACTAATTTAATTAAAAAAAGCTTATTTTATAATCTGATTTGGGAGGGGGAAATCTCCATTTATGATTTCCTCCCCCCCCCCCCCGCCCCCAAACCCCCGCCTGCTGGATGCGATCATTATTCTTGCATTTTCTAATGAAATGTAAGATTACAAATTAATTGAATTGCTTTCCCCCCTTCAATCTGTCATCTTTGTTAAATTTGGGGCTAATCGTAAATAAATTGCAAATATCCAAAGTGAGCACAGGGCGGGTTTTTGTTTGGTCTGCACTGAGTTTTACCGGGGAAAAAGGTTTGGTTTGGGACATCTCTTTGGAAAGAGGGGAGAAATCCCTGCGTGGAATCCCACGGGTTCCCCTTTCCCAGCCTTGAACTGGGCTTCCCGCTCCGATCTTCGTCCCGGAGTGGGGAGTGATGGGGTGGAAAACCAACACGGAACAAAAGAGAGGTGTGAATGGCTGAGAGGAAGGAGAAATAAATTCATTTTAAATAAAATACACAAACCCGCTGATTTTAGCCACAAATAACACTGCAAAAAGGACCACAGTGCAGGAGCAACAGCGATTTAAAAGGTGCTCGATCCAGCCCTCACCCACACGAGCTGCATCCCAGCTGCAGCCCCCGATATTCCTTAAACCCTGGAGAAAAAACAACTGGGAGTCTAAAAAATACCATCAAAAATGCCTTCAGCTTTTGAATGCACCGCCGGTTTGTCAGGCTATTCCAGTACTGGAAAGCCTGGAAAATAATAAATAAGTGATTTATGTGGTTTAAGCTTTCCACTCATATTAATTTCATTGGTTTAATGAATTTTTTTTTGCATATCCAAACACAGCTCCTGTATTTATAACCATAGAAATTAAGTATTGTAATTTTTTGTTTCATTTTACAGCACAATTCTGTTAGAAAAGAAAATTTAGCTGCATAGCTTTGTTTTTAAACTTTAGATTTGTCTTTTTTACCTGCTGATATTCAGTCACTGATTGTATTTATTGTAAACGGGGCACAAATTAACACATTTTATACGATATCAATAATATTTAAAGGTGATGAAGTTATTCCCTCACAAAATAAAAGCAGCACTGAAGTGAGTGCAATCGTAGACGCGTTCGTACACGCTCACACACTCCCGTGTGCACAAATAGAGGTGTTATGGGATTGCAGAGTTGTCCCAGCCTCGTGTCATTCCCCAAACATGGACAACTTTTCACCTTTAACCAAAAGCCAAGGTCTTCCTGGATAGAAAATATCTTCATAAATACATTTATTGCTGCTTATTATTGCTGTTGCTTCGCCAGGAGCCTCAGGCGGGACCCAGACCCTCCTGTTTTCTCACTCCTCTTGCAAACAGTGGAAAGAGGAGATTTGTCCCTAGGAATCTCCACACCAATGGGTGATAAGAGGTGCCCTGGTAGCAGCACCCCAGCACCTCACTTTGCACCCCACGTGCTCCCCAAGGGATGCTGCAACGTGGGCATCGCTGTCCCTGGAGCCCTGGCCAACCCAGCAAGAGGATTTTGCCCCCACTTAACCCTTGTTTTCTCCCTGTTGCAAGCTTAAACCACCTTCTTTTGTCACCAATACACAGATTTTAGGAGGAAAACAAAAATTTAATCAATTAGATACTCCAAGACCTGCAGTGCCAGGGTCTTCCCACCACTGGGATGGGGAGAGCACTCTCCTAGCAGGGTAATTTTACAACAGAAAAGTTCTAAAGCCCCTAAAAATTACATTTAGTGTTGGATTTCAGAATGAGAGGGTTGCAGAGGAACTGAAAAATCAGCGAGTGTCACCAGAAAGGATGGATCTCCCTAATTTTCTAGCAATTGAAATACTTATTTTTTATATTTTCTTCAGGAGGTTGAATTTTTTTAACCTACGAAACCCCCAAGGTGGCTTTCAAAGTCAAGCATCGCTCTGAGCTGAGCCCAGCCAGGTTGGGGAAGGCGTTGTGTGCTTCCCCATCAAAGCAGCCCCATATTTAACCCCTAAATAACCCCAAACTACAAAAAAAAACCCCAGACTTGTGTGCACACTGCTTGGCTCAATCTGAGTCCTTTCCTCCCCTCACTCTCTAAAATGCTGCATCCCAAGGAAAACATTTTGGCCCCACGTTTCAGCCCCCCTTGTCTCAACGAGGAACATTTTAGAACACTTATTACCTCCAAAACCCCATTATTGTCCTCTTATAAATCAAACAGAACGATTCCTCTGCTGTCATTAATTTTATTTATTTCCCTACCCCAATTCTTTGTAATCCCCAAATAGAAAGAACATAAAACATCCTTTGGAAGATCATAATAATATCCTTTAATTATATATAAACAATTTTTGATAGCATTGTCTCTGTTGTATTTCTTTCTGGTCCTGATAACTTTATTCAACCTTAATTTAAGGCATCATTTTCCACCACCAAGGCCTGATCCTTCCTTCTCTGCATCTCGATAAACCTTGAATATCTCGGTGCACGCAGAGTTAAGCAACGAGATGAGATTCTTGTGCCCTCCCTTCACTCCAGCATCGTCTTCACGATCACGATTGCAAATCCTCCTGCTGTGGCAGCTCCTTGGTGTGAGGCAGCACCAAAACCTAAGAGATAAAGGCAAAGCTCTGATAATTTACCCCAAACACAGCTCCGACAGGCGCGGTGTTTAACCTGGTATTTCACAGGGATCGGTTTAACATTCTCTACGTGGGCTTTTTCCCCACCCCCTCGGCGCTCCAGTTGCAGGAGTAGTTATGGGATTTAGCACACAAGGGCTTCTAAGATCACTAATCCTATTAAACTTCTGCAAACAGGCAGGGTAAGAGCCATTGGCTGCCCAGGGCCAAGGAGAGGGGGGACAAGGCAACAGCAGTGACCCCAAATTCTTGGGAAAGGCGACACGGGGAGGGACCCTCTTTGTGCTCACCCTGAGGATCTGCCCCAAACCTGGCTCTAAAACAGTCTCCTGACCCCGTGAGCTGGGGCACAGTTGATGCCGAGGTCCCTACGTGCAGCTGAGCAAAGGGGCAAGGGAAGGTGGTGGGGTAGGATGGAGCCCCAAACCCCAAGGTCAATCCACATCCATCCTGCCTTGGCTCTACCACCACCTGGCAGGGACAGGGGATCCACCCCAGGGTCCCCGAGGATGCTGTGCCCAGCCCTGAGCCAAAGCGATCTCACAACCAGTGTCCCCACCCTGGGGACCAGAACCAGAGGGACCCTCCCAGCATCCTCCTTCCCTCAAGGACAAACATCCCTGTAGCAAGGTCCCCCAAGCCCCCTCCTCACAACAGGACACCCTTTGACCACCCCAGGGTCCCCAAGGATTCTGTGCCCAGCCCTGAACCAAACTCTCACCGTTGGAACAGTGTCCTGACCCTGGGGACCAGAACCAACGGGTCCCTCCCACAGCATCCTCCTTCCCTCAAGGACAAACAACCCCGTAGCAAGATCCCCCAAACCCCTTCCAAACAGGGCAGCCCAGGAAAACCCCCAAAGCCTGATGGACGGAAAGAAACCCCACCTAAACCATTTTCTTCCCCTTAAAACCCACCCATGGCTCCCAGTGCCAACACAGCGCCGGCGCCCTGGCACACACGGCAAAGAAAAGAGGGCAGCAGCTGCCAGGCAGCGCCGAGGCAATGACATTTATTGAGGGGGGGACACACACACACACACGATGGGGGCAGCTGCCTGCTGATGACTATTTTTTTTCTTGCCTTTTTTAATTCATCTTCCTTTAAATAAGATTGTTCCAATTAACAAAGCGCTCACCCAGAACAGGTTTCAGAGGGGGGAAAGACGCAGGCACAGGATGAGCCACAGCCAGAGCCACAAGAAAAGGCTGAAGAAAAAGAGGAACCCAGATCTATTTACACGTTTAACTCGTCTAAGCTGATCCGAGCCAGACCGGGGTGGAGGCTGAGGGGTGTTATTTTTGATTTTATCCAGGGTTGTGCCCAGCTGGGGCTTTATTGGAATCAGATTTTCTCTCCTCAGGACTCTCCTGAAGGAGCATCTGTGGGGTCTTTCCATCTTGGGGGGTCTCTACTACACCTCAGTATCTTTGAGATCTCTCCTATGCCCCAGCATCCTTGGGGTCTTTCCAACACCCCAGGATCTTTAGGGTCTTTCCTATACATCAGCATCTTTGGGGGTCTCTCCTACCTCCCAGCATCTTTGGGGTCTTTCCTATAACCCAGCATCTGTGGGGGTCTCTCCTACAGCCCAGCATCTTTCCTACACACCAGGATCTTTGGGGGTCTCTCCTACAACCCAGCATCCTTGGTTCTCTCCGACACTTCCCAAACCCCATCCACCTCCACCACGCACAACTCAACCAATTTGAGATGTGCACAAGGACCCCTTTCCAACAACACCCCCAAACCTTGGAATTCCCATTGGGAAACGCCCTGCAGCCCCCCAAACCCAGCTCTCTCGCGGGGTGGTGCCCAGGACGGGTCTCAACTTTCCTATTCCAACCTTCCATACCTGCTGCCACACAACAGCCCCTTTGTCTCCCGGCCCCTTAGCGGGGGGTGCCCTGCGTTTTATTCCCATTAACGTCCAGAAAATAAATGGAAAATAAACAACCTCTTCACAGCCAAATCGCCACATCCCCCCCTCCCACCATTAATACAACACCGAGCCGCTCTGACAAATAATTCCCTTTAAAAAATGCCAGCACAGTTGAAAAGGGATTTGTTTTCATTTAGGGCAGATTGGATAATTTTTGCCTTAATAAATGGTTTTTTCCTCATTTACGCTGCGATTTTGTCTTTACGAGGGGTTCATCTGATGTTAGAGCCGTGGCAGAGAGCAGCAGATATGGGCTTCAGGATTACCACAAGGCATCACTTCTTTCTCCCACAACGTCACACCTGAATTCTGATTCTTACCTTGACCATTTATTAATATTCCATCATATTTAATTTTTATTATTACTGTCCTACTCATAAAGCGCAGAGAATTGCATAAAAATTAGTTAAATTGGGATCTGGTCAAAATATTTTCAGCAAAAACATCACCAAAATACACAATATTTTTGTCACTGTGATTATCTCATGAGAAAAATGTGGTTTACTGAAAAAGTGTGGGGGGTTTTAGATTTTAAATACAATAAATTATTGATTTTTGCTTGACAAAAGCTCAAAAAAATTCCCGTGTTTCATTAAAAAAAGAAAAATTAAGATATCCTCCTCTCCTCTCCAATACTTTTATTTTTGGTCAAAGTATTTTGCAGGTGGAGACAGGGATTTCCCAACCGTTTCGGAGCGAGGGGTTGCAGAGATTCCAGCAGGAAGCACAAAGCAGCCCTCCCTCCTCACTGACGTGGCCAGAACAAGGCAAACACCTTGACAAAAAGAAGTATTTGAGTTTTTCGGGACAACCACAAGATCCTGGAGCACTTCCCAACCTCCCGTCCTCCCTCCCTGGCCAGGAAGGAGCAGCTTGGCGTGGTCTGGGGGCTTTTGCGGGAGCAGCTGGTGGGATGCGGGGACGGCGAGGGAGGATGCGCAGCCCGGGGATGCCCGACAGCAACAGCGAACCCGACCCAAACGCCGCAACCCTAAAGCAAATCCTTCTTTAAACCATTTCACCGAGGGTTTGACCATTAAAATAGTTACAATTCCGACACTTTTGGTTCTCTCGCTGCCCACGGTTAGAGCCGAGCAGGCCCAGGGAGGGCAGGATCTGGCCCCCACCGAAAGCATCCCTGCCCGTCCTGCCTCACGTCACCACATCCGAGGAGGGATGCTGGCCCAGAGCCGCGCAGGGCTGGCAGTCGGGGCTTAACTCGTGTTTTCCTTTATTCCTCTCCCTGCGGTTCCAGGGAACGGAGGCTGCGCTGCAGTTCCAGCACCCGCACCGGTAGAGGCTCCCGGAGCCGCTTGCAGCCCTGCCTGATGCTCCTGGCTGCTCCACCACCCTCCCGGTCCTCAAAGCTCTCCTGGATCAGTCATCTTCTCGGTCCCCAAAGCTCTCCTGGCTCTGTCACCTTCCTGGTCTCCAAAATTCTCCAGGACCAGACACCTTTTTGGTCCCCAAAGCGCCCCAGGCTCTGTCACCTTCCCAGTCCTCAAAGTTCTCCTGGCTGCTCCATCACCTTTCTGGTCCCCAGAGGACTCCTGGCTGCTCCATCACCTTCCTGGTCCCCAAAACGCTCCTGACTGCTCCATCACCTTCCCAGTCCCCAAAGCTCTCCTGGCTCAGTCACCTTTCTGGTTCCCAAAATGTCACCTTCCCAGTCCCCAAAGTTTTCCTGGCTGCTCCATCACCTTCCTGGTCCCCAGAGTGCTCCTGGCTGCTCCATCATCTTCCCAGTCCCCAGAGTGCTCCTGGCTCTCTCACCTTCCTGGTTCCCAAAGCGCTTGAGGGGCTCAGCTTTCTGCTGAACCAACAGGTTCAGCTCTGGGGGAGCACATGGGGTTGGGGCATTTGCTGATGTCAAGCATTCACCACTCTCCTTCTTGGTGGGACAAAGCCACCACTGCTGATCTTCTGTCTCCTCTTCCCATAACCCCCTTGTCCGAGCAGGGCTGTTGCACAACCCCATCTCTTCTCCACATGATTTTCCTGGGTAAAAAAAGACCCAAACCATTATGTTATTTAAAAAAATACCCCTCTCTCTGCGCTGAGCCAAGCATTTGGGAGGAACAGCTTCCTTCTGAGAGCTGTTTGGTTTCTGGGGGTGATTTAGGTACAGTTTTTACCTCCTCCATGGCCAGTTTTGGTTTAGGGTTCTTTGGGGGTGGAAGAGGTCACGTTGCACCAGGCTGCCTCTTGCTGGAGGAGGGAAATGAGCCTCCTCTGCACATCTTGGGTGCTCAGAGCTGCCAGAACAGGCAAACAGTGGGTGCAGCCTCATCCCAGCCCTTTTACCCCAAACCCTGCAGGCATCACTCACCCAGATGAGCTCTCCCAGGTCACAGTGGGAACCCAGGTAACCACATTTATCCCTTCAGAGAATGAACAATAGCAAAACCCCTCTTATAAAGTACCTTTAGAGCAGCCTCCCAGGGCTGAAAGGGGCTCCAGGAAAGCTGGGGAGGGGCTCTGGGTCAGGGAGTGCAGGGATGGGATGAGGGGGAAGGGTTTTGAGCTGAAAGAGGGGAGATTGAGATGAGATCTTGGGGAGAAATGTTTTGCTGTGAGGGTGGGGAGGCCCTGGCCCAGGTTGCCCAGAGCAGTGGTGGCTGCCCCATCTCTGGAGGTGTCCAAGGCCAGGTTGGATGGGGCTTGGAGCCCCCTGATCCAGTGGGAGATGTCCCTGTCCATGGCAGGGGGTGGAACTGGGTGGGCTTTGAGGTCCCTTCCAACCCAACCCATTCTAAGATTCTATGAAAACCTTCTGGAATCACCTTCCCTGAGCCTGGAGTTGCTCAGCTTTCCAGGAAAGGGGGAAAGACCATATTCTGAAGCAAGCTGAGCACCCCAGGCTTTTCCATTTGGATGGAGGGGAGAGGTGGCAAGGAACAGCCTGGAGTTCGGGGTGAAAACAGCTGGGTTTGCACACAGGACCCCAAACCTGGCCTCCCAAGAGCTGCCCCAGTGTTATCTTGTTTTTTACTGGTGTCAATTGGTGTTGTCACCCACACATGGCTCAGTGGGTGGAGCTGGCTGGACATACTTCCAATAGGGAAAAAATGACAATTCATCAAAAGGAAGATGTGACACACAAAGGGGGTCCCTTTCCGCAGCGAGTTTGTTTTGAAAGGGAGATTGGGAGGGGAGAAGCACTGAAAGGAGATCAACACATTTTGCTTTGGGCTTTTCAAGAAGGAACACTGAGCTGGTTTAAAAAAAATAAATCACTTTTCATTTCAATATTTCACATTATGGAGTCTAAAGTAATTTATTTTGTAATTTCACTCTGAGGAAAAAAAACATTGAAGTTGCAGCTCTTGTTCTTTCTCAGAAGTGGAAGAAGAAGGGAAGGAGAAGGGAAGAAAAACTTCAAGTATTGCCAATGAATTTAAAACATTCAGTTCCCCTTCTGGCTGTTTTAATGATAACAGTCTTGAATCTATAGGAACCCCCCCTCAGGAACAATCTAATTCAAAATATTGTCTCAACAAGAGGAAAAAAAGACATTGTAGGACCATGGAATGGGTTGGGTTGGAAGGGACCTCAAAGCCCATCCAGTCCCACTCCCTGCCATGGGCAGGGACACCTCCCACTGGATCAGGGGGCTCCAAGCCCCATCCAACCTGGCCTTGAACACCTCCAGGGATGGGGCAGCCGCCACTGCTCTGGGCAACCTGGGCCAGGGCCTCCCCACCCTCATCGTGAAGAGTTTCTTCCTGATGTCCTATCTTCCCCCTTCCAATTATAAGCCGTTCCCCCTTGTCTCATCACTCCAGGTCCTTGGAAAAAAGCCCCTCCCCAGCTTTCCTGGAGCCCCTTTCAGTCCTGGGAGGCTGCTCTAAGATCTCCCTGAAGCCTTCTCTTGGCTGAACAACCCCAACTCTCTCAGCCTGTCCTCCCAGCAGAGGTTCTCCAGCCCTTGGATCATCTCCATGGCCTCCTCTGGACCCACTCCAACAGTTCCATCTCCTTACGTTGGGGATTCCCAAACTGGACACAACGCTCCAGTCCTCTGCTCCTCCTTTCCATCCCACCCTCCAACACCTGCCCGGGGGTATCTCTGCCTCCCTCTCCCCGTCGGCTCCCGGCTGCTTCCCGATGGATTTTTAACTGCCACAATGGCACAAGCAACGCTGTCGGGCTGATGCCAGCCACATCCCAAGCTAAAACTGCCACCCCTTTTGTCTGAGGGCATTAAAACCCCGGTAACGTTGGGGAGTGGTGGTGGGTGAGGGGGGCACCAGGAGGCTGTCAGTGCATGATGAGTGGCTGCGCGGCGTTACCCGTCTGGCACCGGTGCCCCTCGCCACAAATGCCATTGGCAAAGCTCTGCACAAACATCTTTTCAGGGCTTGCCTGGTTCTCCCGGCTGCCATAGAAACCCCTGTTTAGCTGAAAGTATATTAAAGGGTGGTGCTGGCCCTCGCACTGAATTCATCACATTGTTTTCCCCCAGAAAAGAAGAAGAAGAAGAAGAAAACCCACCCCTTTGTGCCTCTGCCTTCGCTTTCTGTGTCCAAGGGAGGTGGTCGTTCTCTGGTTGATTTTGCCCTTGCCATCGCCTTCCCCCCCACACCTTTCCCAAACACAACACAGCCCTGGGAACATCCGTTGGGACCCACCAGCCCTTCACTTTCTGGTGTCATCTCTCTCCTTTCCCCTCCAAACATCACCAAGGAAGCACCAATCGACTCTTTAGAATTCAAAATATGAGAAAACCCTGGGGGTAAATCCCTCCCTGCTCCCTCATCCTCCTCTTCTCCATCCGTTCCTCCCCAGCACCGGGAGGGAAATCCAGAGTTGCAACCAACAGGTCCCGACAGGATTTTTTTGGGAGGCAGGGAGAAGCGGATGTGTTGGGTCACACACGTTCAGAACCAGGTTGAATGGGAAGTTTCCAGCTTGAAGAGCAGCAAAACCGCTCTAAATTCCACCTCAAATTCAGATCAAATTGTATTTAAGGCACGATTTGTGAAGCTCATTTTCCCCCAACTGCTGAGCAAGCTCATCCTCTCAATGTGAGCAAAGACCTGGCCCCAAGGCCAGAAGGAGAGAAGCTTCTCCCACCCTCACCAGCCCTGGAGGGACCTCAGGGGCAGCACTGAGGGAATTCAGTCATTCCAGATGCCTCGGAGCGAGCTGGGAGTCACCAATTCAAGCAGATTTCATGCCCTGCCACCGGATGTATCTCTCTATCAGGGCAGCCGGCGGAGGTCTCGCAGCAGCCCCTGTGATCCCCTTTCAACCCACCCTGTGCAGTCCAACCCTCATCCCACCACATCAACCACCTAAGAAGCCCCAGGACACTCTGGATTTACCTCAACGAGCCAAAATGCTCCTGTGTTAGCCAACAAACCCCAGCATTTTGGGGTATTTTCACATCCAGAAAGGGGAAGCCTCCCAGTTTCTTGCAGAATTTGCTTGTGGTTTGTGACAAATTCTCTTGCAAATTTCCCCCCTCTCTTTAAAATATTGAATTTTGCTGAATTTTCCTCCCAAAGCTTCCAATTTCAAGCTAAAACGGATCAGTTCTGTCTGAATTTATTGCACATTATTTTCAGCCAATTGCCTCTGCAGAACAACCCTCAAATCTAGACCAAACTTACTCCTTATTGCTCCTCTCAGCGCCCGCAGAGGTGCCCAAACGCAGCCGCTGTCTCAAATCCTTAAATTTTCAACCCCCTCTTCCCAATTTAATTTTTAAATGGTTTATTTTACCTCCTCTGACAAGAAAAGCAGAAAGGATCAAAGCCGAGCCCTTTTGTGGCTCGGGGTGCCCCTGCCATCAGCGTGCTTTGTTCAAAACGCCCTCAAAGAAACTCTCATTTTGGTCAAGAGCCAATTATAAAAATTGGGTTGGGGTGGGGGGAGTGGAGTTCATTAAAGCTTCAGAGGTGCAAAATCGGTCATCGCGTCGGTAAAGTTACCAAACAGCCACGGGAGGTGCAGAAGGGTGGAATCCAACTTTGGAGTAGGGATGGAGGGGATGTATTGGTGCTGAAAGGCCAGTGGAGAAAGGAATTCCTCAGCTCAGGAATGAGCCCTCCATTCCTTCACCCTCCTGCCCTGCGGTGTTTCCCCTTCCCCACGCAGCAGATCCTGGGATCTCGGAAGCATGGCACGGGGTTTGCTTGCCCCCAAAGACATCTTGAGGGTTTTGGGGTGTAGGGAGGGTCCAGATCCCAGCAGAAGGGTCAGAACTGCAGAGCTGACCTAAAGGCCCCTTCGCAGCCCCACGTGCACGTAGAGGGAGTTGGGTGTCTTCTCCAAGGTTGCCCCACACCAAAACCGAGCATCCCATGGCCTGACAGCACCGTGCAGCTCACTGTGCACCCCAACTTGTTTGCTCCCCTCCTCCTTGTGCCGCAGGAGCCCCCCAACACCTCCAAACCCACCTCATGAACCAGCACAAGTGTCCCCCAGTCACCCTGGGGAGCGGAGGAACCCCCCCCGGCTCGGTCCCATCCCGGCGCATCGGTCGCACTCGACGTCAGGGTGGTGGTGGGACCCTGCCACGGTGGTGGTGGGACCCTGCCACGCTCGTCTGGCCGCTCTCTGCCAGATCTGCATCACAAAAGCACCATTCTTGCGAACTTGGGCGACCTCCCGACCTCGCCAGCTCGGGGAGTGAATGGCTTTAGTCTGCCACGACCATCATGTCACTTTGATTAGTGCGTGAATAAACTCTCAATCCCGAGCTGGGGGAGGCAGGGCTGGTGGGAGCTGTGCTGCCTCGCAACCCCGGCACCCTCTATCCTTCACCCAGGTCTCCCATCACCCAGAGATCCCACCGCTCCTCTACCAGACCCTGAAACCCATCGCCCTCTCCGTGAAGAGCCGGTAGCGTTGAATCCCACCTTGGTGCTTTGTTGCACCCTAAATTGTTTGCCGACCTCTTCCTTGCACTGCAGGAACACCCAGAACCTCCAAACCCACCCCATGAACCAGCACCTCTGTCCTGCACCCAGGCGTCCCATCACCCAGAGACCCCACTACCCCTCTACCAGCTAAACCAGATCCCACAACCGACCACCCTGCCTGTGAAGAACCTGTGGCATTGAATTCCACCTTGGCCCCCAACCCCCTTTCCCACCACTACCACCTCCTCGTGGGACTCTGATGGAGAAGAACAGCCCAAATTCAAAGTTTAAGGAACCCCAAGGAAATATTCCTGGTGTCCCTCATCCCCTTCAGCATCCAAAACCCAGGCAGCGACACCAAAGCGCCAAACCCCGCTATAAACACCATTTGACTGGATCCAGCTCACGTTCCTTCAGCACCCAAAGGGGTTCCCAAAGGACTGTAGGATCCTCCAAAACATCTTTACAAATTGCATAAAGGAAGAGCAGCAAGGGCAGCCACATCTGCCCAACACAGGATCTTCTGAGCACGCCTCTGGATCCACGGGAAGCTCGGTTGCTGTGAGAACAGCCCACTCGCCACAGGAGGGGTGGGTGCTGTGGGGACATCAGGGTTGTCCCTTGCCCCAAGGATGCTCCTGGCTCACTTGGGTCCAATGGCCACACCCAGCTCGGGTGTGAAGACCACACAATCCACCAACCCTCCCAGCTCCACCTAAGAAACCAAGAAATCATAGCAGGGTTCAAAAATTTTGCAAGGTTTCAGGCAGTAAAAACCTTGTGATTTGGGGACAAAACCTGGGGGATCTTGTATTTTAGGAGACCCTGAAGTGCTTTTCCATTTACAAGCCAATCTGCAGCACATAACGAGCCTCAAACCTCTGCTTTTGAGGAGAAACTGAACTCTTGCACATCCTTCCCGCGTCCCACAGCGTCCAACAACCCCGGAGTTGTTCAACACCTCTCAAAACCGCCGAAACGCCGCCAGTTCGGGTCTGAAAAATGCAAGATCTGTAAAAAAGGGTTTGGGAGACAGTAAATTAGACCCTGCACGAAGGGCTCTACATGGGAAGCTAATGACCTTTTGTCTCTCCTGTCTACAGACGGGGACTCATTTGCATGGATGCAGTTGGAATAATCTCGCCCATATTTCAAGCGTGTGGCTGCATCCCCGAGTCCTCCTCCGGAGAGGTTCCCTCCCGCTGTGCGTGCCATTATAATAGTGCAGCCACTTCAGAGTGCCTTTAAAGCCACCTAGACACCAGCCAGGCTTCTCCAGCTCAACGGGAGGCTCTCCCCATGGAAGAGAAAGAGAGGTTTGAGGCCCCATATGTGACAAAATTGAGAAGTCTCAAGGTGGGACTCCCTCAGCTGTGGGGAGCGTCTCTGGGCTTTGGGGGAGCTGCCCCCATCCTCCTCTCTGGACCAAGATTTTAGGTTGAGCTTAGATTTCTGGAGCCCAAGGGTCTTACCCGATCCCTGTGCTCCAAGCTGAAACCCTGGGATGCCCTTTCTGAGACACTTTGAGGATGCTTTTGAAGCAGTTCTCAAATGTCAAGCTAAAATACGTTGGGAGTGGAAAATCTGGGTGCCACCTGAGGCCTCTCCCCACCTCTTCCTGCTCGTGTTGCTTCTCCTCAAAGACTGGAGGTACCTCAGGACTGGTTTAACAGCTCATGGAGGAACTATGAGCCTGACTGGGGCCACAGCAACTCCTTGCAACACTCCCAAACCCAAATTCTGCTCGAGATGTGCAGCACGAAGGTGGCCACGCTGGCAGGGGACGCCTTGCCCAGCAGAACCATCTGGTAGCCCTTGGTTTCACACTGTCCAACCTCAGCCACAGGGATGCCAGGAGCAGAATTAGACCCAGCTCAGTGCAATCTGGATTGCAAGAGCCAGAGCAACACAACTCAACTGCACCCTCCACGCCAGGATCCCAAAACACCGAGCGCCAACACTTTGCTTCCTCCCAGATCTTTTTAAGACGTCCAATATCAAAAACTTTAATTCTGCCATTTATGCCATGATTTCCCTCCACACCAGGATCCCAAAACACTGAACACCAACCCTTTGCTTCCTCCCAGCCCTTCCTAAGGCTTCCAGCATTAAAAACTTGAATTCTCTGATTGATACCACGATTTCCCTCCACTCCAGGACCCCAAAACACTGATCGCCAACCCTTTGCTTCCTCCCAGCCCTTTTTAAGCTTTCCAGCATTAAAAACTTTAATTCTCTCATTTATGCCATGATCTCTTTCCATTGAGTCCCACGATCCAGTCTCAACCCCTTTCCCTGCACCAGGACCAGGTCCATCCAGGAGCAGAGCAGCTCCACCAACAATAACGCCGGGAAGGCAGCGCCGTGGCGAACACAAACCCTCAGACAAGGCAGAGCTGTCAATCCTCTTCCCCCCCCTTTCCTCCTCCTCCATCTCTCAAAAGATTGATTAAGGCCCAAAAAAAAAAAAACACCAAAAAAAAAGCCCCCAAAAAACAAACAAAAGAGAAAAGGGAACTTCTGGACATGAGCTGAGAGGCGGGGAAAGAGGGGAGGGGAAAAGAGCCCGGCCAAGTTAAAATTCCGACGGAGAAGTTGCAGCTGAACTATAGAGTCTAGACAACCATTCACGGCCCCGGCCCCAATTGTTCTACAGCCTCTATTGTCTTAATTAACCATTTTAGCTGAAATGGGAGCAGACAAATCTTTTCTTCTCCGTCCCACCCCTCCCCTGCCGCACACTCGTGCAGCCAAACACACCCCCCGAGTCAAGTGCTTTGATTTAACACCCCCCCCCCTCGGCGGTAGAAGGCAAACCCACACCCAACACCTTCTTTCGGGGCAGATCTTGAGAAGGTTCCTTGAGAAAGCAAAAATTAAAAAAAAATAAAGCCCTTTCCAAGCAGGCAAAATGGGAAAAGAGGGGTTGCTTGGAGGTGGTGGTGGAGGGAAGGAAAAGAAATGCAAATCCTGAACGCAACATGAATGGGAACAAATGGGTTGATTCTTTTAATCTCCTAATGTGCTTAATAAAGCATTATTGCAATGCAAATTTTATTTTAATGCTGTACATATTTTATTTGATGTGCTGGTAATTTTAGGCGACTGAACAATCCTCTGCTTTGTTTTACTGAGTTATTTCTGGGTTTGGGGTGGGGTGGGGGAAGATATTTTTGAGGGTATCATGGGATTCCGGCCAACCGATATCCCCTGGGAATCTCGGCAGCACAGAGGCTTAAGCTAAAATAAATAAATAAATAAGAGGGCCAAATTCTCCTCTCATGACCCCGGCAGAAATGTGATTCAGGAGCACTTCTCACCCCCCTCCTTGTACCCTCACAAGCCCCACAGCCTCCTTTCACTCCTCCCACCGGTCACCTTTGTGCTCCCTACATCCCATTTACGCTGATTTAACAGGGGTTTAGTGGAAAAAGCCCAACTGTTTTGCCCTCATCCAGGCCACCAGTGTGAGGTCCTGCCTTTGGGTGCACAGGGAAGGTGCTCTTGCACCAAGAGCACCTCCTCTTGCTCTTGGACCTGAATGCAGAACCTTGCTCTGGCAACGTGGGCTTGAAACCCAGGTCAACCATGTCCTGGGCTGTATCCAGAGCAGTGGGACCAGCAGGGTGAGGGGGTTCTCCCTCTCTGCTCCACTCTGATAAGACCTCACCTCGAGTCCTGTGTTCAGTTCTGGAATCCCCAACGTAAGAAGGAGATGGAATTTTTGGAGCAGCTCCAGAGGAGGCCACAGAAGATGATCCGAGGGCTGGAGCTCCTCCTGTATGATGACAGGCTGAGAGCGTTGGGGTTGTTCAACCTGGAGAAGAGAAGGCTCTGGGAAGACCTTAGAGCAGCCTCCCAGGACTGAAAGGGACTCCAGGAAAGCTGGGGAGGAGATTTTTCCAAGGACCTGGAGTGATGGGAGAGGGAGAATGGCTTTAAATTGGAAGAGGGGAGATTTAGGTGAGACATCAGGAAGAAATTCTTCACAATGAGGGTGGGGAGACCCTGGAATAGGTTTTCAAGGGAAGCTGTGGCTGCCCTGTCCCTGGAGGTGTCCAAGGCCAGGCTGGATGGGGTTTTGATCCCCCTGATCCAGCAGGAGGTGTCCCTGCCCATGGCAGGGGGTGGAACTGGATGGGCTTTGAGGTCCCTTCCAATCCAAACCGTTCTATGATTCCGTGATCCTGGGATTCTCCAGCCCAAACCAGACAGAGCTTTTTATCCCTCCATCCATTCTTCTCTAGGGTGGGGTTGGAATTTGCTTGCTCTGAAGGACACCTGCCCCTTCAGAAGGTGTTTTTCATGGAACCTTCCCAGTCCCTGCCTCATGGTCTGCCTGTTCCTCTCTCCCTGGTAACCAGTGACAGGACAAGAAGAAATGACCTCAGGGGAGTTTTAGGATGGATATGAGGAGGAATTTCTTTACTGAAAGGGTTGTCAGGCATTGGAAGAGGCTGCCCAGGGAGGTGCTTGAGTCACCACCCCTGAGGGTGTTTAGAAGATGAGTAGATGTTGTATTTGGGGATGTGGCTTGGTGGTTGACTTAGATGGTTGGACTCCATGGTCTTTTCTAACCAAAACCATTCCGTGATTCTGTACTATTGACCCTTCTTCCTGAAACTGGGCATCTCTGCAGACACCATGGAGCAGCACCAGCTTCTCCTGAAGAAATCAGGGCGTTACAACCATCTCCTTGCCCTGGAGGTGGGGGGGGGAAAATGTGCCTCATTTTCTGCCAGTGTTGTCAAGGTACAATCCTGATTGCAAAAGAAAGAAATTAGTGACAATTATAATCATCACGCCGGGCTGCAGCTCTCTAATAGAAAACTGTCACTTTGGCAGGATAAATGGAGCTCAAAGAGCTCTGGAAAACAAACAGAGATGAGAGTGAATGTGTAACTTCGAACGCTGCCGAGTCCGCTCAGAAAGGGGGTTTTATTCATCACAGAGCTGAGCATCAAACTGCTCCTCGCACATGGAGAACAACAGGGATTGCTCTGCTCCCCCATGGAAACCCCAAAAGAGGAGCTGAAGGGTGGGGAACAACCACGTGAAGCACTTCAGGAGGCAAGAGGGATGCGAAAGACTTTCCTAAATGAACTTATGGAGTCCTGGAGGAGGAGACCCCAACGAGAGTCTGAAACCCCTTCCCATGTCACCAAACTCCTCGTGCCACGGTGTTTCATCAGGGCAGGGGGGAGAATCATAGAAGCATTGGGTTGGAAAAGACCTTTGAGATCATCAATTCCAACCGTCCCTGTCCCCTACTGAACTATCCCTGAGCACCTCATCTACTCATCTTTTAAAGCCCTCCAGGGATGGTGACTCCACCCCCTCCCTGGGCAGTTCCAGGGCCTGAAACCCTTTCAGTAAAGGAATTCTTCCTGATGTCCAATCTGAACCTGCCCTGGTGTAACTTGAGGCCATTTTCTCTCATCCCATTTGTCACCTGGGAGCAGAGCCCAGCACCCACCTCCCCACAGCCTCCTTTCAGGCCCTTGTGGACAGCGATGAGGTCTCCCCTCAGCCTCCTCTTCTCCCGGCTGAAGAAGCCCCGTTCTGATGATGGGGCTGGGTTGCTCTGGCAGAATGGAGAGAAGGGAGCCACATCCTGACAGGTTGAGAGAGTTGGAGAAGAGAAGGCTCTGGGGAGAGCTTAGAGCAGCCTCCCAGGACTGAAAGGAGCTCCAGAAAAGCTGGGGAAGGGTTCTTGGTCAAGGAGTGCAGGGATGGGATGAGGGGGAAGGGTTTTGAGCTGAAAGAGGGGAGATTGAGATGAGATCTTGGGGAGAAATGTTTTGGTGTGAGGGTGGGGAGGCCCTGGCCCAGGTTGCCCAGAGCAGTGGTGGCTGCCCCATCCCTGGAGGTGTTGAAGGCCCGGTTGGATGGGGCTTGGAGCCCCCTGCCCATAGAACTGGATGGGCTTTGAGGTTCCTTCCAACCCGACCCATCCCACGATTCTATGATCTTCGTCAAAGCCTCCAGGCGCGCTTTTAATGTCACCTCTCTAATAATAATATTTCATCTGCCTTATCTGATTAGGTTGGGCTCATTTGATTTCCACAAAACACCTTTAATCACCTTGCAAATTCCCTGTCATTACAAACAGAGCCACCACAAACATTTTCATCAATCCAAGTTTTATTTTCAGCAATCCTTTCTTTTTTTAAAAAAAATATATATATACAGTTGTAAAAAAAATAATAAACCATAGAATTTAAAAAACACGAACAAGGCAGAGGATGAGGAAACATTAACCAGGCCCTGTGCTTTCTGCTAAAGTGCCCTCATTTCATTATCATTAAATTTCCCTAGTAATTAGATTTCGGTGCATGAATATTTTAAGAAAGGGAAAAAAACCCAACCCCCTAACAGACAGGCTGTCAAAAAAAAAGCTCGACAACATCAATTCGATAATTTCTTCGACAGAGACATTCATAAGCAATTAACACAGATTTCCTCTGTTTGGTGACTTCTTTTCCCTTCTTTTCTTCTAGTTCTTTTTTTTTTTTACCTTCCAGCCTCGTCTTCTTCACCTGAAATCAAAAGGAAAAGGAAAATCACTGTAAATATCAGCATTTCCCTTCTTGTTGTATTTTTTAACCCACGATCGATGTTGGCCACGCTTTGCGTCTCCGACGCTCCTTCTCCCCCGCCTCCCACCCAGGTGCCAGGTTGGGTCATCATCCATCAGACCTCCCTGCTCCTGCAGGACCAGATTA
Source organism: Dromococcyx pavoninus (assembly GCA_033558185.1). Lineage (NCBI taxonomy): Eukaryota > Metazoa > Chordata > Aves > Cuculiformes > Neomorphidae > Dromococcyx > Dromococcyx pavoninus. Next base: position 141,941 of record JAUMJL010001358.1, on the reverse strand, counting down.
AATTAAGGTTGCATGAAGCTCCTGTCTTGATCTTCAGGCGTTTCTGCTGAAAACAGTGATTTTGATCACTATTTGCATAATTGCACAGTTACGTAGTCGCCGGGTCTCTAATTATCGGAGCGGTGTTCGACACCGCTGCAGACCTGGGGAGGTTGGTGAGGGGCAGGAGGAACTGGTTGCTCTGTAGGCATTACCTGCACCTCTGGGCCTGATTCTGGCTCTGGGTGAGCTCTGTTACACCTTCCCACAGCTTCTCCTTGCAGGCTTGGGGCCACCAAACCAGGTGGACAGACCCGTGCTTGTCCCCACCACAGTGGTCAACACCCTTCTTGCCCTCCCCATCCTCTTTGTGTCACTAAGAGCGATGCCAGCCTCCCAGAAAAGAAAGATTCCTGTTGGGATGCTGGTTCCTGCCCTAGAGCTTCCAAATAATCCTCCTGCAAAGCCATCACCCTCTAATTTTCACCCAAAAGGATGTGGTCGAGGTGCAGCACCGTGAGCCTCGCTCTTGGTCATGTTGCACATTTCCATCAGGATCAAAAGGTGGATGGAAAACAACAGAGTTCCAAACTTATCCCTCTTTTTTCCCTCCTCGGTGGTCCCAGAAGGACCTCACATGCCAGAAAGAAACCCAGCTGTTTGCTGGGTTGATTTATGCCCCATCCCTGAAGGTGTTGAAGGCCAGGTTGGATGGGGCTTGGAGCCCCCTGATCCAGCGGGAGGTGTCCCTGCCCATGGCAGGGGGTGGAACTGGATGGGCTTTGAGGTCCCTTCCAACTCAAACCATTCCATGATTCTGTGATTCATGATTAGAGCTATTTTGGGGACAGCATGGGGTAGGTTCAGTCCATGACCAAAACCAGCACAGATTCCACGATTTTCATTCCCCACAGGACTGCTCTGGTGCCACCAACCCCGTGGACATGTCCAGAGAGGAGCTGGTGCATCACAATCAGCTTCTTGCACTCACGAGAGGGCAAGTCCTGCCTCCTCCTGAACTCTTCCTTCGGAAAGAAACAACATTTAGGAGAGATTTTATTTCAGACAGAGCTGAGTTTAGTCCTAAATTAAGACCAAACACTTGAACCACTCTAAAAAAAGGAGCTTCTTCCCTCTGCATATCCCAAATCCTTAAGGAATCAAGTCCTTCTTTTAGCTGAGCCCTTGGAATGCCAAAAGCCTGGTCAGACCCTGGTTCTGAGCTCTCCTACAAGAACAACATTTTGCAGTAAGCTCAGGGTTATTGCAGCCAGGGAGCCAAAATGATCTTTGCAGCCCTTAAAGAGGACATATCAGAGCTGAGGAGCGTGCAAAGAAGCAAAAATAGTAACCCCAAAACCCCCCAAACTCCAATTATTTAACCTAAACACACCTGGATGTTAAAAAATCTGCGTCTCTGTTATTTTTGATTATTGCAATCATCACCGATCGTCATCGCTGGCACGTTAAGGATGCCCAAAACAACCCCACACAAAGTAAATCCTAGACCTCAACTCAGGTCACACCTTCCCAAAATCTCCTTTGCAAGGTTTTATCGGCAAGAGCAGGGAGTGGAAGCAGTTGGTACAAGCAGCTGAAAGACCAAATCAAAAGCATGTGAGCAGATTAAAGAATCAGTCTCTCCGTTTGATGCAGAGGAAATCCCACTAATTATAAAGAAGGGGCTTATTTCCTGGAGTCACTCTGTTTGAAGTCATCAAAACTGGTAATACTTAATTACTCTGCTTTATGGAATATATAACGTGGAGCCCCTTCTCCCGCGCGCCGGTTCTGATGCCATCGCTGGGGTTTCCAGGGGGTTACGGGGATGTTCTTCCCATACCTCTGCACTTATTTATTCAAATGAAGCCCTTAACAGGGCCTGAGCCTGCGGGGAAGCGTTTAAAAGTGCTTTAAAGGGAGGTTATAATGAAAAAAAACAATCCAGAGTGATTTAGCCCTGCAAACTACCTGGTTATTATCGCAAGCGTGTGTGCGTTGCGTGCGGCAAACGCCTTCCAGATCAGGTATTAAACCAAAGGGAAGGTATTTGCCTCATCCTAATTCTTGGAAAGGGAAGGGGATTGGCAGTGGGGTTGCTGAAACACGGCCTCCACAAGCACTTCGAGCTCGCTGAGCATCTTTGAATCGTTGAATGGCTTGGTTGGGAAAGACCTTTGAGGTCATCGAGTCCAACTGTCCCTCTTCACTACTGAACCATCGCTGAGCACCTCATCTGCCCATCTTTTAAACAACTCCAGGCATGGTGACTCCCCCCCCCTCCCTGGGCAGTTCCAGGGCTTGACAACCCTTGCAGTGAAGAAATTTTTCCTGATGTCCAACCTGACCCAGCCCTGGTGCAACTTGAGGCCATTTCCTCTCCTCCCATCACCAGTCACTTGGGAGACGAGATCAACACCACCTCACCACAACCTCCTTTCAGGCTGTTGAAGACCATGATAAGATCTCCTCTCGGCCTCCTCTTCTCCAGGCTGAACAACCCCAGGTCTCTCAGCCAAGAGAAGAGCGAGCTGCCAGCTTTGGGTTTATTGGCACACCCAGATTACACCCATAAATAGTGAAAAAATAGCACATCTGGGTATTCTGAGGAAAAGATAAAGTGGAAAGTAGGCATGGGATCTTCTCAGATCTATCATATCAAGGACTGTGGGATTTTCCTGGTAAACCTGGTCAGGATGTGCTTTGCTCAAGGGCCACCAACTGCCAAAATAACAACAGGTTAAATCTCTGGTTTCTGAATGATTAACGTGGAGATGAATCGTAGCTTCTGTTAAAAAAAATAGCAATAATCCTGTTTTTACAGGTTGAGAGAAACCTTGAAGTACATGAACCAAGAGATTCAGGCAGGAAAAGGTAACTAAGTTCATTTTCATCAAGTCTTGCCATCTCAAGGGGAGCTGAATATTCCCAAGCGCTTCTGAAGCTGCTCCCAGGACCTGAGTCCTCAGGCAAAGCCATCCCTGCAAAGGGAGCAAAGCCCATGGGAGCAAAACCTTCTCCCAGGATGAGATTAGGAGTCCCAAACCCAATGTTCTTCTAAAAGCAACCAGGTTTCCTGAACAGCTGCCAATTTCCTTGGCTGGGGAGCACCAGGAAAACCCAGGGTTGGGTTTGACCTTCTCAATCCTGGCTGCTTATCAGATATTTCAATCATAGAACCATGGAATGGGTTGAGATAGAAGAGACCTCAAAGCCCATCCAGTTCCATGGGCAGGGACACCTCCCACTGGATCAGGGGGCTTCAAGTCCCATCCAGCCTGGCCTTCAACACCTCCAGGGATGGGGCAGCCACCAGTGCTCTGGACAACTTGGGCAACCAGGGCCTCCCCACTCTCACAGCAAAACATTTCTCCCCAAGATCTCCTCTCAATCTCCCCTCTTTCAGCTGGAAACCCTTCCCCCTCATCCTATCCCTGCACTCCCTGATCCAGAGCCCCTCCCCAGCTTTCCTGGAGCCCCTTTCAGTACTCTGAGGACTTCCAAACTGCTCTCTTTTTCCAACTAAGCTGGTAAATCTTGGAGGGGAGAGACAAGGAGCCCATCTCTTCCTTCATCCCCACCTACACGCACCTACCTGGGTCTACAGGTCACAGACAACCCCAGAACTGGGAGCAACCATAAATCTCCCTGCTTTGTTCTGGAGTTTCTCCCAGATAACTGAGTCCAGCTGGGGGAGCAAATGGGAGCTGTGGAGCTGTGTGAAGCTGTTTGAAATTCTACACGTACCACCCCGTCTTGGAACGTCCCAGGAATGCTGCCGTGGAGTCATGAGGCTTCACAGCCAGGAATTGAGGGTGAAAAGGGTATTTTTTTTCAATTGAGAGGGAAGAAATCTGCTAAGCCTAGCTCTGACCTGATTGGGACTTGCTTCACACTGGTTCAACTGGCCTGAAAAATCCCTTTTGTGATGGCTGAGCTGAAAACACCAGGCCAGAGAACATCTCTGGAAACCTCTCTACCTGTGCAAGGACCCTCGTGATTTTGCTGTTGGTTGGAACACGGGTGATGCTCAGCAGCACCAGCACCACTGGGCAGGGATCAGTATCTCCCCCTGCTCCTGGCTATGCCCATCCTTGGTGCTCTTTGCAGATAAGGTCCCCAGGACCTGAATCCTTGAGCAAACCCATCCCTGCTAAGGGAGAGAAGCCCACAGAAGAAACATCTTCTCCTAGGATGAGATGAGGGGCTCTATACCCATCCCTCTTCTAAAGGCAGCCTCCAGGGAGCAGGATTCTTGAAGAGCTACTGCATCCACACAGACCTGGGAATGACAGCTCGATTCCCAGCCCAGTGATGGATCTTCTGTGGGTCCCCAGAGCTACAAGGCCCCACCGAGACTTTGAGGTTCTCCTTTTGAGAGTGAGCATTGACCTGGAGGGGCACAACTCACCACGGTCTTCCCTGCATCTTTGACCTACTTGAATAACATGAATCAACATAACATTTCCCTGAGCAGCACAGAGAGCATTCCAGCACTTTTAGCCCCTTGTAGGTGATGGGAATAGTTCAAGCTGGACCCAAAATAAAGCTCTCACATCTCGGTCCCTCTGGAACTGAGTCAAACACAAGATGAACCCATCACTGATAATTTTTTGCCTCAGTTCTGAGGTATCAAAGGTTGAAAAGAGGGACCTATTGCAAGGTGGACAGTCCCATCTTTTCTGGCTGGTAAGAGAACAGCAAGAATGGAGTTGGATTTTATCCAGAGGGGCTTTCTAGGGCTGGAGACTTTCTTCCCTGCAATCTGTCACGGCCGCAGGGAGCAGGGAGGAGCAGATTTGGATCTGAACTCTGGGTCTCTGGTTCAGCCATGAGGGAGGGTGGGAAGGAGCCTGGGCTGCACCCCTGTGGGGTGTCTGGGCAGACAGACAGAATTAACCCCTCTCTGTCCTACTCAGAGCTCCAGGCAACGCTCTTAACAGCAGAGCACAAACTCAAGTTTTGGGAGCTGCTTCTTTGCGCTCTGCCCTGAAGCCACGCGCGATGGACGTCTCCCCCGTGCAACCTCCGCTCATTTCCATGCCTAAAAAACACATCCACAAGACCTAAACCTTAAGGTGGAGCACAAGGGCTTTAATTACTCTGCTCGGAGGGGATGGGATGGGGGTCCTGCTCCCAGTTGGCTCTCCCTGGAGGAAGGGGCGAGCGGATCCTTGGCGTCGCCGTCGCGCGGGGACCTCGTCGCAGCCCGGCCGAGGTCTGTTTGTCACTTTTCCTTCATTATTTGCAGTTTGTACACAGGCATCATTAGGGATTCATTCGGTTTCCCTAGCAGCAGGCATTAGTCTGGCTTCCCTTTCCCCCCTTCTCTCGCCAGCGCCCTTTATTTTTAGTGTCTTATTTACAGTTTGACAGAGTAACTGTAACCCTTGCAAGCTACTCCAGCGGCTTTAATCGGGGGAATAATGGGTCCTGTCTGGCCATGAATAGAATTTAGGGGACAGATTGTTCCACACTCGCCCGGTGGGGTAATTTATTTATGTGCGCACTTGTCAGGAGGAGAAAGGGACGGGGGGGATCTGTATGCACCGAGGACACTGCCGGCACTGAAAGGGAAGGGAGAATGGAGCCAAACGCCCCACATCCCGCTGCCCCCGCCCTCCGGCAGCTGAATGCCTCCGGTGGCCGTGAACTTGGAAGAGCCAAAAGCCCCATTCCCAGGCCCTCGGCACGTCAGCGGGGCCGCCGAGCGGCTGCGGTGTCGGCAAGAGGGGCTCGGGGGGCTCCAGATGGGTCCAAGCCGTGGTGGGGCAGCCCTCCCCAGCACTGCCCCGCATAGCGGCGGCGCGGGGAGCACGTCCCATAGCAACGGTACAGTAGCAGGAGCCCAGCAGGGGGCTGGGAAGAGAGGCAAAGCCTTCGGAAGAAATACAGGATGGGTTCCAAACAATGGCCCTCTCTCATATCATAAATTACACGGCGGCGACAAAAGGGGGCAGATCCCGCCCTCTTTCTTCGCTCCCACAGCCTCCCAGGTGCTCGCTGGGTGCTGGTGGGCATCGTTGGGCGCAGGGACGGAGGCGGCAGGAGGGGTTTTCAAAGGAGGGAGATGGTGGCATTGTGTCTCCCAGTCAATGGCATCTCCTTCACCCTTTCCCTATCCCTCAAAGTGCATTTCCTTTGCTCCACATCCCTGCTTTCTATCCCAAAATGCTGCCTCAGCATCCACCCCCTGGGCACCAGAATCGTCCATCACACCATGACTGTTGTCCCTCAGCCGATGCCAACCGTGCCCAGGACTGGGGAGAAATGGCTCCTGTTCGAGGGGGGATGCTTTCCCTTTCTTCTGCTCTCCAGAAGAGCTCTTTTCCCTCTCTGTGGCTCAAGGCTGGGTGAATTCTATGGTTCTATGATTCTAATTTTGCACCTAAAACCAACAGCAACAACATCTCAGCTCATCTTCTCCCACGAGCTTTTGCCTGGCGATGGCTGGGGCCAGACTGGGCTTCATCACAACCACCCTTGGGCTCCCATGCAAAGCAGGACAGTGGGATCCACCCAGCACCAGGGCCACCTCAGCCCCTCAGCAGAGGGGATTCACCCACAGAGACACCAAGAAGAGGCAGGACAGATGTGAAGGGTCTCCCTTTACACCCACAATCACCTGCATCAGGCTAAAAGAGAAGGGGGTTCAGGCTGAACCCACCTGGACCCAGACATGGAGGTGCTGAAGCTCCACCAGGATTTGTTGCTGATGTGCCTTAAACATCTCCTCCCCTGACCTGGCTCCCACCTATGATTTGCACCTTTCCTTTCTCAAAAGAAGTCTTAAAGTTACCACATAATGACACTTTCTACCCAAACTGAAGTCCATTTTTACACCCGTGAAGCCGTTCCGGCTGCAGGAGGATTCGTCTTCACCAGGAATGAAACCACCGTGGTCACAGACTGATCCCTGCAACCACATCAGCACAGAACATCTCCCTGTTCCTGGGGGTTTACCAGTTTACTGGTGTACTGGGAGAGGTGCCCAGAGTCCAAGCACAGGCAACCACCCAAAAACAAACACCCAGAGCCACCTCACTCATCTCTGGTTCCTCTCCCACAGGTGAGGATGCTACATGGACCGTGGTTTCTGGCTAAAGTAGACCTCAAACTATGCAAGAAGCGAGGTGGTGGATGGCATAGGAGGTCTAAGCCAGATAGAAAGCACCAAGATATCTCCAGACCACAGGGCAGAGAAATACAAAGTCTCCTCTGGATCTCCACTGGCTGGAGGACAGCCTGTGTGATGCTCTTGGTGTTCCTCCAATGCTACCCTGGGACCAAATTCGGCAGTTTCTTTGGGAGCAGAAGACCAACCAGTGGTCCCACAGCCTGGTCCTACGGCTGGTGAGGGCTCTCAGGCAGCCCCAGGGCTACATATGGAGGTCCAGCAAAGTGGGGACACAGGGACAGGACCTCACCTCAGGGTTCACTGAGGGTTGCACTCAGCTCAAGAGTCTGTTTCACGGAGTCTTCCCCCTGGTAGAGAGATCAAGATCTCTCCTCATCTGGCTGAACTCAACCAAACTAATTATTTCAGATGTTAGGATAAAAACTCTTTGCCAAAAGAGTGGTGAAGCCCTGGCAGAGGTTGCCCAGGGTGGTGGTGGAGTCCCTGTCCCTGGAGGGGTCCAAAACCTCCAAAACCATGTGACCGTGGCGCTTTGGGACACGGTTTGGTCAGCACGGTGGGTGGATGATCTTAGAGACCTTTCCAACCTCAACGATTCTATGATTTGCCAAGGCAAAAGCCTTTTCATACACTTAAAATAATGCAAGAAAAAAGGGGGTTGCACCAGAAACACGCGAGGTTTTCACCACCTTGTGCCGTGGGGTGAAGAGCAGCCCCTGCACCCACCAGGAGAGAAGAGCACGATGGCAGTGAGACCTGTGGCACGATCGAGTCGGGCTTGGGGGGGAACCCCTCACCCGGGCACAATGAGTGTCTATTCTGCTGATCACAAGCCTAATCCTCTTTGGTTTTTAATTGGCATTTGGGCTAAGCTGATTTAAACCTCTTCACCTTGTTGGGTTCCCCCTCCTCCCCAACCCCAGCCCCCGCTTTCCCACTTCTTTCTTTTCTTGGAGGGTTTTTTTGGCCCAAATAACAACGCTGCCATCACCAAGTCCCCCTGCACAATGACATCTTTGTGCGAGGGCGAGAGGAGAGGAAAGGGGAAGGGAGGGGGAGAAGGGAAATGTGCTGAACCCACTCGGAAACAATGGCAGTTTGTGATTCAGCCTTGACCACTGGCAAAGGACCCGCTTCAGCTGCGCCTTGTTAATAAACCCAGTGTCCCTTCCCGGCCCCTTTCCTCCTGCCCATCACCTCTGCCTCAAGCCGGCGTGGGCTCTACCTGTGGTCCCCATCCTTTGGTGGATCCAGCACCCCTGCACCCTGATGTCCCACCCCAGTCTCACCAGTGAGGTACCAATGGGGCGATGCGCGGCAGCAGGGTGGGTTCTTGGTGTCCTCTCCACCTCGTCCATCCCCAAAGTGCTGCTGATGTCCTTGTGGTGGCCGGATGCTGGTGCAAATCACCATCCACATCGTGTTCCACGCCAGGAGGAGGAAGAGGAGGATGAGGAGGGCGCTCGCTGTGGTAAGGAGCTTCTTCTGAGGGTCCTAAAGGGCAGGTCCTGCTGGCAGCTCTCCCACGGGCAGGGTCTCCTGGCTTTGGGAGGGTGGGTTTCTTTTCCCTGGAGGGTTCATGTTATAGTGAGCCAAGCTGAGTTAAAAACAAAAGCAACAAAAACACCTTCATTACCCTCTTTCCACCCAAAGAGCCTCAAAGGAGTCCTTTGTTCCCATGGGTGGGAAAGACCCAGGTTGAGGATTATGAGTTAATAAACCTACGACACCAACAATGAAACGCAGAACAAAATCCATGGCTGAAGACTTTGGGCCAAGTGGACGGCGAGGAAGATGCTGGTGACCACAGAGATCTTGGACCCTGTTTTGTCCCATAATGTGGTCCCCATCGTCTTGCACAGGTCCCCAAGCACTGGTTATGGGGACACTCAGCCTATCCCAGAGCTGCCCAGGGTAAATTCTTATGGAAAGGTTTTAGAAAAGGGGATAAATCCACTTACTGGGAAATTCCCTGTGAATGTCCACCAGGGCCAGACACCTGCCAGCTGGAAAACGAGCAGAGCATCATGTTTGGTGAACCCACGCTCCTCCCTAGCAGGAAAAGAAAGAAAAGAGGATGGGAATGTGGGAAATGTCAGCCCCTTGCTCCCCTGGCTGGGTTACACCAGAACAGGGAGATCACAGCCATATTTCTGGCAGAAAAGAGAGAGGAGGAAGAGAAAATTGGGTTAGAAGACTCTCAGCATCCTTGCAACAGTGCTGGTTTCCAAAACCGAGCCCTGTGGAGATGCCTCAGGGGTCTTCAGCCCTGGAGGGAGGGAGAGGAGGCCGGGTCTGCTGCGGAGAGGGGTTGAAATAAGGAAAAATCTCTCCTTGCATCATCACCATTCCCTGTTCCTGCCGAGCGTGGTGCCAGCCTGTACCCTGCTGTGGTCACTGTTGCAATTCTGCCAACCCCAAGTACTCAAGAATTACAAAGCACAACCCAAAACTATAAATCTAAGTGAAAAAAAAAAACACTTTTGGAGGTTTCTTTTCCATTTGCTGTGTTCTCCAGGCTTCCCTCCCCGCCCAGGGCATCGGCTGCTCCACCAAAACACTTGAACTCCAAAACCAAACCGAGCAGCACCCGGCAACCAGGAGCAATTTATCCAGATTCTGAGAAAACTGGGCTGCTCCAAGCACTTTTCCAGTGGGAACTGCATCGAGGAAAGCTGCTTGGATCAAATGTAAAGTGAGGAGCCCAATGTGCTGCATCCCTGTGGCCTTAACCCCAACACTCTGCGGGGCTCTCCCTTTGCTGATGTGAACCAAGCAGGAGACCTCCAACACCAGCACCATCCCTGCTCCAAAATAACAAATCCAAGCAGCCACGACCCTCCTTCTGCTGGTTGCTGCTTCGCATTGCTTTAGAGCATCCTCACAGAGTCATTTTACAGCTTAATATTATATTAATATTCACTTTATATTTTTTTAATCTGTATAAACTCTGCTTTCATCCACGCTGTTCGCAGGCTACGCATTAATTTTAACACCCAGTGCTAGAATTTACTTGGCTTGTTTAACAGAGGAAGGCACTTGGACCAGAGAAAGAGCCTTTTCTCCTGCCCATTAGTCCCATAAATCATCGATAACGCTACAGAAATCAGAGAGGGAATCCAATCCCTTGGAAATTAAGTGATGGAAAGCGAGTGAGCGGCACTGGTGGGAGCAGAGCAGGGATGTCCAGACCCATCCTCACTTTCCAACCCATCAAAGTGCCCCATCCCAAAGCAAGAATGAGGGAAAAAAAAAAAGGAAGGTAAAAATAAATCCCCCAGCACGGACCAAAGGTTATAAATAAAAGCAGTGAGAAATCAACTAAGTAGCTGCAGCTTAGCCAAATAGCTCAGAGCTTTAGTGCATTTTTGCAGGCTTTAGGGAAGTATTTCCCATTCCTGAAGAAGGGAGCTGGAGGGGAGCTCGGGCTGGATCCCTCACGAGCTCACAGGGGCCTTGTGCTGCACCAGCTTTGTAGCATCACCATCCCTTGGGACAGCATTCAAGGTCACAACGGTGATGGACACCTTCCCCAGTCCCTTCCCACCTTCCAGACCCAATCTGAGATCAGGATTTAGCCAAGCCTAGCAGCACTTCCCTATGGAAACAACCCCAGCCAAGCACCTTTGAGGTATCAGCATCAGACCACCAGGAAAAAAAATGTGATTTATTTTCCTTGAAGGATAAATTTCCGGTTATTTTTAATCTGCTTGCAAAATTCCTGTCGCACCAGGGTTAAACTCACTCAGCTTTTAAGTTTCCAGGTCTCATGGCAACAGAGGGATGGGGAGAAATTCAAAAGAACAACAAACCGGGCCTCGTGGAACGCCGAGATTTGCACCTAAACCACAAGCGACGGAATCTTCACCTCAAAATATTTCATGTTTTAGTAAAATTAATTGGTTCACACCCCACCAAGCTGCATAAAGTGATTTTTCACCCCTTCCTCTATAACCATTCTACAATATCTAAGCATCCACAAATCATCTAGACCAGGTGAAGCCTCTCCCACCTCTGCCATGGACAAGGAGGGGATGAATTTGCTCAAGATTGACACTGATTTTTGGGTTTTACCCCCTCCTAAAAGGCCACAAAACTGTCTCAGCAACAGAAAAATGAGTTTGTGGAATTTTTCTCGTTAAAAAAACAAGAGGAAAACCCAAATTAAATCGCTGTTACCCAAATGCTGTCGCAATACACAAAGAATAAAAAGTCATCGATTGCAACGAGGAAAAAAATACCAAAACCAGGCCTCCAACGCCGTAATACGTGGAGGTCGTTTTAAACAATAATTAATAAAAACAAAAAGCTGATTAAAAAGACTCTACGGTATCCTTTGGGGCCCTGGAGGCTGCGGAAAGTGAAGATGAAACAGAAAACGAGGCGGAATTTTGAGTTGGGGCTTGGCGTGTGTCTCATGGCCATGACGCCCCGTGCCGAAAGCCGGCGGGAAAAAGGCAAAACCTTGTGGTTGAGGCCAGGATGAGCCCTGAGGTTCCCAAAGTGCTGCCGTGTCCCTGTATCCCGCTCCCCGGGATCCATCCCCGCTCCCGAGACGCTGAGGGACGCAGGCGAGCGCGTGGCGAGGCCCAGGAGGGAAAGCGGATCGGCCATTTTAGACGGCGGCTGCCTAAAATGGTGGCTCCCACCTTTGATTTTTTTTTTTATCCCTTTCTCCCCCCTTTTCTGCCACTGTTTTTTATTCTTTTTCAGCACGCGTGCACCCGCGGGGAGGGGAGGGAAGAGGGGCCGTGGCTCCCCCCCCCCCCCCGCCAGCGAGGGCGCGGGGAACGGGAGCCAAGATGGAATTAGAGGGAGAAATTAAAGGAGGGGAAAAGGGGGGGAAGAGGGGAAAAGGATGCGCTTCGCCTCGCCACGGCCTAACTGTTGGCTTTTGTGTGTCCTGCGGAAGGGAGAGGCGGGAAAGCATGGAAAAATAGGGGGGAAAAAGAGCGTTTGGACGAGGATGGGGCAGGGATGCGCGTGGGGTGCGGGGAGGGGGGGGGGGGAATCTTCCCGTCTTTCTTCGCCGACCCCCCCTTCGCCCTCCCCGCAATCCCGCTTTGACTTTTCCCACAGAAGTAGCCAACCTCCAAGAATGCAAATGACATTCATTATGCAAATGCATGCAAATCAGGTTTAACTATCGGAAGAAGGGCTCGGAATTTCTAATGGGTTAACTCCTTCGTGCGCGAGGAGGATAACAAGAGCCTTGTGTCTTCCTCGGGGCTTTGTGTTTCGCTGTTGGCCACCGGGCACCCCAACCTGCACCCCTTGGCGGGCGCCGCGTGGTCCCCAGGGAGGGGGTTTTAGGGAAACAAAGCACCAGGAAAATAAAAAAGCACCAGTGACAAAAAAAATCCAACCCATTGGAGTGGGAGAGGCTGCCCCTTCTTTAAATGTGCCAGTAGGAGATGAGACAAAGCAGGGTTAGATGTAGAATTAGGAAAAAAGAGGAAAAAAATGAAGAAAAGGGGGAAAAAAAGTAAAAGGAGAACAAAAGCATAGAAAAGGGAAAAAAAAGAATAATTTAAAAAATAAAGAAAAATAAAGAAAAATTAAAAATGCAGAAAAATAAGAATAAAGGAAAATAAAAATTAAAGAAAAATAAAGAAAAATAAAAATAAAGGAAAATAAAAATAAAGGAAAATAAAAAATAAGGAAAATTAAAAATAAAGGAAAATTAAAAATAAGGAAAATTAAAAATAAAGGAAAATTAAAAATAAGGAAAAATTTAAAATAAAAAAAAATTAAAAGAAAGAAAAATTTTAAAAAACCACAAAAAATAGAAAGAGGTAAATAAAATAGAAAAAGGAAAAGGAAAAAGAAAAAACAAACCAAAAAAAAACAAAGAAAAGGAAAAAATAATTTAAAAAGACAACTAATGGAAAGGAAAAGGAAGGGCAAAGCAGGCCGCTCTCAGGAGAAGGTGAAACCCTCCCAATGATGCATCGGCAAAGGGCGATGGCAACCACAAGGGTTCGGCTGTTTACGGACACGGAGCCACTGCCTCTGCAGTTGCTGGGAAAACATATCCCAAAACACCATGAAATCCCGTGTTTGGGGGTTTTTCATTTTTCTATCGAGAAAGAGAAATAAAATTACAGTTTCCACCGGTGCTGGATGAGGCCGTTGTCCTCAGGAAGGGAGGGAGGGCAGAGGGATGGCAACGATGGCACCGGGGCCCCATCCCTGCCACCTCAGGATGCTCTGAGTGTGACTCCTGGGACCATCACCTCGCTGCCTCCAAAACGGTTGGAAAAATCCCAATTTCCCATTCCAGCCCCCAAAAATGCGAAGGTCCCGGTGCTGGGAAGCAAAACCAGAGCAATCCTGGGCGTGCAACCTCGCCAAATATAGGCATTGCAGGAATTATCAATATTATAATGAGAAACATGCATTGCATAATTCTAAATGTTCCATAGTGATGCTCTTATTGATAACTAATAATAATGATATTAAAAATGCATTTAATGATATTAATAATAATGAATTTTAATATTGCTGCTGTGGTTTGAGTGCCAAAACCTCCTGATTTTTCTCTTGTTTTCTATAACTCCCTCCAATTAACCACATTGGATATTTTTTCTCCCATATCTGCTCCTAAACTCTTGTTATTTAAACTGGAAAATGTTGGGGGCGGGAGCAATAATTTGTGCTTGGGCAAGGATTTTTCCAAATTTTAGGGGTTTGGTTAAAGACACTATAATAATGATGAGTTTACAGGCTCTGAAATTTATGAATTCCAAACTACAAGCCAGTTTTAGTAAAATAAATGTTTTTCTTGGATTAATCTGGGCTCGGCAGGTCCCAGCATGGCAAGAGCGTGGAATATTCAAAATATTCAAACCCCAAGTGTCCAAAAAAGGGACTACTAAAAAAAATGAAGGTAGAATAAAGAAATAAATTAAAATAATTAAAAAATAATCCCCCAACCACCAGGAATTTGGGTTTCTTTGTCTTCTGGCCCCCAACTTGCAGGCAAAGTGACATCCGTGAGCCTGGCTTTGGACTCCAAGCCTCAATTTCCAAGTTCAGACATCATTCCCAAATTGGAATTAGTTTCTTTTCTTTTACATAATTATTGGGAATTGTATTTAAAATAAGAAAATAAATGGAGAGAGGGTGAGACAAGTTGTGTGCAGAAGGAAGGGCTGGAGGGGTGCTGGTGGGTGCATCCTCGTGCGGCTCCCGTGCCCGGCGCGGCTCGCGCCGACAGCTCCTTATTGCTAATGACTAATATGCAACATCATTATCCTGTCCCAGTGCTGAGGAAGCAAAATGCTCTCATTTTTTTTTTCTTAGGAGCACACAAATAGCAATGTAAATTGTCATTTACCGGCGCCGGTAACGAGTTTGGAGTCGCTTTGCCAATATTTGGTGCCAAAGGCATCCCCGGAGCCGCGGCGGGACGGACCTCGTGCTGCTGGAGAGAAAACCAAGTTCGTGGGTTTAGCATCGTGCTGGCAAGAAATGTGGCAGGAATTACTCAATTTCTTCAAACCTCCCTCAGAAGGTCACGTGCAAAGGGGTTTGGCACCATTTTTAATGTGATTTTTACATTTTTTGGGTGTTTCTCTTTTTGTTCAAAGGATTCCTGTTCATTCACTTCTCTTTTCTTCCTCTCTCCTCTTTATTCCTTCCTCTCTCCTCTTTATTCCTTCCTCTCTCCTCTTTATTCCTTCCTCTTCCCTCTTTATTCCTTTCTCTCCCCTCTTTATTCCTTTCTCTCCCCTCATTATTCCTTCCTCTCTCCTCTTTATTCCTTCCTCTCCCCTCTTTATTCCTTCATCCCCCCTCTTTATTCCTTCATCTCTCTTTATTCCTTCATCTCTCTTTATTCCTTCATCTCCCCTCTTTATTCCTTCCTTTCTCTTTATTCCTTCCTCTCTCCTCTTTATTCCTTCCTCTCCCCTCTTTATTCCTTCATCCCCCCTCTTTATTCCTTCATCTCTCTTTATTCCTTCATCTCCCCTCTTTATTCCTTCCTCTTTATTCCTTCCTCTCTCCTCTTTATTCCTTCCTCTCTCCTCTTTATTCCTTCATCTCCCCTCTTTATTCCTTCATCTCCCCTCTTTATTCCTTCACCTCCCCTCTCTATTCCTTCATCTCCCCTCTCTATTCCTTCCTCTCTCCTCTTTATTCCTTCCTCTCTCCTCTTTATTCCTTCCTCTCCCCTCTTTATTCCTTCCTCTCCCCTCTTTATTCCTTCATCCCCCCTCTTTATTCCTTCATCTCTCTTTATTCCTTCATCTCCCCTCCTTATTCCTTCCTTTCTCTTTATTTCTTCCTCTCTCCTCTTTATTCCTTCCTCTCTCCTCTTTATTCCTTCATCTCCCCTCTCTATTCCTTCACCTCCCCTCTCTATTCCTTCACCTCCCCTCTCTATTCCTTCATCTCCCCTCTCTATTCCTTCACCTCCCCTCTCTATTCCTTCATCTCCCCTCTTTATTCCTTCATTTCCCCTCTCTATTCCTTCACCTCCCTTCTTTATTCCTTCACCTCCCCTCTTTATTGCTTTGCCTCCCCTCTCCATCAAATTTCATATTCACATCCGTTCCCAACCTATTTGCTCTGCTTTTTCCCATCCCTGTTGCACCTCTGCTCATGGAAACTCCAGGAGTTTTGCAGCCGGAAGGCACCAGGCTGCAGCCTTTGGAAAAGGAAAAGAGGCACCGAGGACACTTACAGCTTCTCCCTCACCCCAATAAAAATGCAACTTTCAAAATGTTTTAATCACTTTGCATTAGAAACCACCTGCCAAATAACCCACGCTGGGAGTGTTTATCCACACAGGGGGTGGGATGGAGCCTGGCAGCTTTGACAGCGATTCCGTGTGTGGAGAGCACTGCAATATCACTAGAAAGAAGGAAAAACAAGGAAGAAAGAAGGAAAAAATAAGAGGGGGAAAAAGAGAAAAAAATGACAAAGGAATCTTATTTTTTACTACAATTCCAAGCAGCTCCTTGACAAGGCCCAAGGGTTGCACATCCCAAGAGAAGAGGCAACGGGAGAGAAGCAACCAGCTTCATCCAGTCGCTTTCATCCCCATTTCTACCAGTTGCCATTTAGCAACTCGGCCCAGCCTTCTCCATGTGCCAGGTTGTTTTCTGCCAAAAAGCTCTGTTTCCCCCCCCCAAAAAAATTGTTTTCCACCCAAAAAAAAACGTTTTCTCTCTTAGCAACATTTCCAGATGGGATGCTCAGCGCTGGGCTTCGCACAGGGCTGTTCCTAAGCTGCGCCATGGGGAAAACCCAGCCTGGGAGAAGGTGCTGCTGGTTTTGGAATAAATCCAGTGTCAGACCATGAAAAATTATAAGGAATAAAATATCCTGGACAGAGACACAGAAACACCAAATCCTTGGGATGGGACTTGGGCCAACAGGAGCCAGATCCTCAAAGACTCCAGCCAGATGCCCCAAACCAACCCTCCCAGTGGGGAAAAGTCTTTGAATTCCCAAACCGCTGCGAAAAACCTCTTGTTTTTCTGCCAAGTGGGGTTTTTTAGGAAGGATCTGAGGTTTGGGGCTCTTATAGGTAGCAGAAATCTTACTTCCTGCATGCTCACGTGGTCACCAGTGCCAGGAGTAACCCAGAAATGACCTTGAACCAAGCACAAATTCAAGCTCTTTCAGGGACAATCCCAACTTCTCACCATTCCAATCAAGGGCAAAAGGAAAAGAGGAATTTTGCAGCAGTGCCTCAAACTGCCTCATGATATTTGATGCTCATCACCTCTCAGGTGGGAGCACACTTAGACCACAAATAAAATTCCAATGGGATCACAAAGGGAATTTGAGTTTTGATTATCGGGCATTAAAAAAGCAGGAGGCAAAGGCTCTCGATACTGCTATTTTTGACTGCCAAGGCTCTCAATACTGCTAATTTTGGAGGCAAAAACCTCTTGATATTGTTATTTTTAACTCATCTCACCATGCTCTTTTTGTAAAAACCAGCTCACCAACCTTTCCAGAACCAGATTCTTTTTGCCAGACTCGATTTCCCAGTGCCGATAACCCTCCAAAAAAAAAGAAAAACCCCACGCACAAAAAAAACCCAACAAAACAACAAACCCACCACCCTTTTTTTCTAATTTTTCCCAGAGGCGTGAGCACTCGAGAGTCAAATTTGCCCAGGACCCGCGTTCCCTAAGAAAGCAGGGCTCATTCGCCTTCCACAAACTCCGCAGCGGCAACAAAAGTCCCTTTCAAGCCCTTCCAGACGCAAGTCCTTCAGCTCAATTAGTCAGGCACACAGAGACACAAAAAAGCCTCCCATTCAGGCTAGTGGCTGGCTGTGGAGGACAAGGGCGAAGAAAGGATCTCTCTCCCACGCTTTCACTGGGTGTCATAACAAGCAGAAAGCCCTCTTACGGGGGGATTATTGGAGATAAGAGCCCGATGGAGGAGCTGCTGCAGAAGCCGGGGTTGCAGAAGCACGGGAGGAGGGGATGGGGTTGGGAGGTTGCGGCTCCCAAGGCTGATGAAGGCCTCGTGCTCCATCGGAAAGGTTTGGAAAAAGAAATTATGATATTTCTTCCCCCCTCTCCCTTGCTCCCTCCCTCCCTCTCCACCCTGGTACACACACACACACACACACACACACACGCGTGCGCGCGCGCGCAGAGTAATCCTGGTTCTCCATGGCAACCTGCTCCGTGACCATCCCTCGCACCGGAGGAGGGAGACAGCTTGCCTTCACCCCGGCCTCGCTGCCAGCTTGTTGGCAAAAGCCCCCAAGTGAGATGGGCAGCACGGGCAAGGCTCCGCTCGCTCCCTGCTTCTCCAAAAATAAGTGTTTTCCTTGAGGAAAGAGCACCAAGAAGATGCACAGGTCCTTGGCAAAGAGAAACCCACCCAGCCCTGCTGATGCTCCTGGAGACGGGTGGGTTTGAGATGAAAAAAGGCCCTATTTTTCACTAAAAATAGAAAAAAAAACCCAAAAACTGCAAGGGTGGTGGGTTGTGTTGTTTAAAGCCAAAACAAAGGGGAAGAAGGGAGAAAATTCTATGGAGAAAGGGGTTTTGATGTAAAATCACAAGGTGGGTGATCACTGGGTGAACTCTCACCCAACCATCCCTCAAAACACCCGACCACCAGCAGGGTCAAAGCCTGCACGTCCCAGCCAAGCCCCAGCAGGTTGAAAAGTCCACTGGATACCAGGATTAATCGAAGTTCCCAAGTGAATTATGTGCCTAATTCCCTTGGACAATCAAAGAAAGTTATATCCCTGCTTCCCCGTGGCTTTTCCGTTGGCTCCGTACGTGGCCTCAGAGGTCGACGCAGTTCCAGCTCTTTTCAAAGCTCTAATTCCTCTCCCAAAAAGGTGGGAATGGAGGCGAATTCAAAGCAAATGTGGGAAAACTGAGAGGTTTTTTTCCTCCTGCTCAGCCCCGAACCCCGCTCTGGCACCACCAGATGATGAGAACATCCAAGTTTAGTGACATTTTACAAGGAGCAGGGAGGGAACATAAACTCTCCAGCTGAGGCATGGAAAGCTGAGAAACTCTTGGAATACATTATCCCATAATTGTAGGGTTTCAAGCACTTTCCTCCCAAGCAGCTGGTGCTGGCTGGTGCCAGAGAAAGGGTATTTGGCCCAGGCCCATCCCTGCCTGGTTCAGCCTGGGAATCCCTAAATTATATCCCTAAAATACCATAAATATTTCACTTTTACCTAAACCAGCAAGTATTTACTAAACATCAGAGGTGAGGAGAGGATGAAACAAAGCTCAGGGAGAGCTCTTCCTCCTTCCAAAGATCACCCAATGCCTCCGAAAATGTGACACAAATCTAGAGGACCCATTTTCCCCTTTCCATAGTTCACACACTGATCAAGGAAGTTTAGTTTGGGTTTTTTCCCCCCCCTAAACAGATGAATTTTGTGCTTCCAGCGGGCAGGAACCTGCTGAAGGTCAACTTAAACCTGGTTCACCTGCACCGATCCAAGCAATGCAAGGCAACCGGATGAGCCAACAGCCCCCCTTGAGTCACACACAGAGTTCAGAGCCATCCTCTCCCACCACACCAATGTCTACTCAATCTTTTTTACCCCAAACACCTATTAATAAGCCTTCTTTTCCCTCTTAGAACCTACATTTTCTCCCTGTCCCTGCACTTCGTGCCCTCAACACGCAAAAATTTACCACACGAGACCAAGCAGTGAACCCCGATGCGGATGCTCCCTCCTCCTGCACCAACATCCTGGCACTACCCCCTTTGTCCCTGCTCCAGCAATCCTAAAAGCCCTGGAAGTGGAATTAAAATGATTTTTACACCTAGCCTGGGCTGTCAAAGCTGAGGCTCAGGCCACGGCCGTCATCGCTGGGTGAGGATTACACAGCTTAGCTTTCCAGTTACAGATGCCAGGGCCAAGTTTGGGCTCAGCTGCAGCAGGATAAATCCTGGAGTTACACAGCAGCACGAGACTGTGATCCAGTGATAACCAGAGAGGGATTCAGCCAGGAGCACTGATGCCAGCCCTCCTCGTTAGCCTTGCAGACTTCCATAAATAAAGACACCTCTGCCCGCATCCATCCCAGCCCCAGGATTCAGGGGGTCCCTTGATGCAGCTGGCACAAGGTTCCTGAACCAAGAATCTCAAGCTCTTCTTCTGCAAATTAAACCATGGCCATCACAGCTTTGCAGGTGGCCAGATCCTGCCTCCTCCAACCCCATCGGCTGTTGCCCTTTCCCCCTGCTTTTCACAGCAGCGGGGAAAACGCAGGGAGGTGTCGGGACTCACACGCACATGTCCCTTCCTTTCACCACCCGTGAAAATCCTGCAGGGCAAGCCAGAATGCAGCCCCAGGACTATTTTTAGGGCCCCCTGCCACGCTGGCAGTGCTGTCACACGAGCCTGGGCCAGCAAAAACCTCCCGCGGCGGTGGCGGGTGACAGGGAACGGCAAAGCTGCCAGCACAGGCGGCGAGAGCCGAGGCTCCGCTTTCACATCCAATCACCCTGGCTGCATCTGAGCGACCTGCTTGCTGGTGAACAGTCTCCTCCGAGCAGCCTGAAGACCACAGAGCTCATCATTTTCCTTCTAGCTGTCCTCCCCTGGGGCACTGCCACCCGCTTTCCCACGGGCAGGGTGCAGGAGAGACGTCCAGTCCCATTTGCTGGACACTTGGCACAGCGTTTACACCCTGGGATGGGGTTGGGGATTGGAGAATTCTCTTCTCCCCTTTGCTCCTTCTGTGCAGGCCGTCGGACACCCCAAAACCATCACAGGGCTTTGCAAACCCCTTGCTGAGCATCGTGCATCACCAACCAGACCTGCATCTGCAAATCTACAACGGGAATAAGGACTGGAGTCAGCACAAAGAGGCAGCTGCCCGCATCCTTCCTCCGATTCGGACACTGAAACGGGAGGTCCAGGGCCCCAGGGCTCAGACAGTTAATTCTGAGCATCACCCCAGCCTCCGTTCCCACACATCCAGCACTTGCTGAAATTAAAGCAGGACCTGATCTGATTCCTATGGCGGCTTAATGCGCCCACTCAGCCGGTTTATCATAATCCCGACATAAAAATCGTTCCCTTGAAAACGCTCAGGGGTTTTGAAGCCCTGATTGTTTGAAGAGGAAAGACTCTGTTCTCACCACAAAGACAAACTCCCCTCTCTCAACCCCGGTCCAGCGCCTGGAGGTTTCAATAAGCATTTTTGACCCCTGGAGGTATCGATAGCAGGAAGCAGGAAGCTTTCTCTCGGCGCAGCGCTCACCTCCGAACCCCTCCTGACAAGGTGTCCTGGACCACAGGTCATGGGGAACCAACACCCCAAAAGCAGCAGAGGTGCTGGGAACGATGCCAGGGGACCCGAAGTCCCAAAAGCAGCAGAAATGCTGGGAGCGACGCTGGGAGACCCAACACCCCAAGGGTAGCAGAGATGCTGGGAATGATGCTGGGGAAACCAGACACCCCAAAAGGAGCAAAGGTGCTGGGAGTGATGCTGAATGGACAAGACACCCCAAAAGCAGCAGGGATGTTGGGAGTGGAGTTGGGGGAACCCATTGCCCCAAAAGCATGAGAGATGCTGGAAGTTATGCCAACACCCCAAAAACAGCACAGATGCTGGGAACGATGCCAGGGGACCCCACACCTCAAAACCAGCAAAGGTGATGGGAGTGATGCCAGGGGACCCAACGTCCCAAAGGCAGCAGTGATGCTGAGAGCGATGCTGGGGGACCTGACACCCCAAAAGCAGAAGAGACATTGGGAGCGATGTTGGGAGATCCGACACCCCAAAAGCAGCAGAGATGCTGAGAGTGATGTTGAGAGATCTGATACTCCGAAAGCAGCAGAGATGCTGGGAATGGTGCTGGTGCCACCTGCCTTGAGAGCACCTTGAAAAACCATCTCATCTCCGTGCAAATCTGGCTGAAATCACTTGGATGAAGGAGAAAAAATATATATATATTAAAATATATAGATATACACACAAATATATCTCATATCTCTGCGATTTCTTTGTGGTTGCCCTGTAGTGCCATTCCACATCTTCCCAACCCACAGCACATGGGAGCATGCGAGGACCACGGTGGGAGGGAGATGCTGGGGAGGCAAAGAGTCAATTCACGCTCTGTAGAGACCTCGAAGGGCTTGAGCCATCAAGACCTCCTTTTGATTTCAGATTTAAATTGTAACAGGCCAGTAGAAAATTCCTTCAGTTGGGAAAAAACAAAAAAAAAACCCAAAAATCTTCATTATTATTAATTTTTTAAAGTATTTTTCACGTTTTGGCTTTGATATTTGTTAATATTATTTATAAATTATATGAGATTTTTATCTTTTGCAAAGAAAAAGTGAATATCCACTGGCAGCACGGAGCAGCACGAGGATTTCTGCACATTCCATACAGAGTTTGGATGGGGCGAGCGATGCGAAGGGGCTTTGGACTCAACATCAAATTGATGGGCTGCGTTTCTGGCTTAAGTATTAAAGACAGGAGCTAAAGGCTACTCAGTCTGAGCTCTTTCCTAGATAAAAGTGAAATATTGAATGAAATTAACGATTTTCAATAATTATATTTGTAGAAGTCAGTGCTCAACGCTCACAAAAAAGATTAGTATTGCATTTTTCTCTTTTTTTTTTCTCAAAATGCCGCTTCTAAGCATGGAAAAGCCTGTGGAGAGTTGATGTCTTGGCACAAAACACACAAGTAGAGCTGCTGTTGATGTCTCCAGTGGTTATGAAGCCATAAGGGAGAACAGAGTAGACAGTGCTGAGTGTTACCCAGTCAAATCAGAGTGGCCAAGCAAGCTTGAGTGGCCACACGTAAGCGGCGATTTGGATCAACGTCACGCCAACACGTCGGGTTTTCCTATCGCTGGGGGACAAATTGGGGAGTAAAAGGGAAAAAAAAGAATAAACCAGCTGGTTTGCAAGACTCTTCCAGTTCACGGTGGCAACGGCCTTCGAGAGAGGCAAGGAGCCAGTTCCACCAGTGGGAAGGGACACCCACCACAACAAAAAGCTGGTTGAAAAGACATCTCCACCCACACGAAGAGCGACCGGGTCTGGAAGAAACACCAGAGCCTGAGGAGCTGCAGCGATGCTCGTGGCGCTGGGAACACCCTGAGATCCACCTGCCTGCACGTGGGGTGGAATTGGTTCCCATTCACCAGGCTGGGAGCACAAAGAGATGGAGAAGACCTGGAGATGCTTTAGTGCTGTGGTGTCACCGTGTCCTTGTGCAGGAGAGGAGGTTCACAGCTATTTTAAAGGGCGCTTTTTGCAGTGGGGAATGAGTTCCATGAGGTCCAGAGAGCCAGGTCAGGCACAATGGGCTTTAAACCCATCCAATCCATCACCACCAGCGTGGGCACCTCCTGCCCTTGGATTCAGCCCTGCCACGTACAGGTTCCCTACATTTCAGGTTCCTAAATTCCCCCCCAAGTTTTGCCCTCATCCCATTTTGCATCCCCCCATTCCTGCTCTTGCCTTTGTTACACCCAAGCAAGTGACACCATCGACCTCCAGCCTATGGCAGTGCCGCCATGGCCCCGCACAGACCAGGATTGGTCACCTTGAAACACCAAAAGATGATCACATAGCATCTGATTGGACAAAAGGTGCTTCTTCTCCCCCTCCTAGAAGGAAGACACCGGCCAATGGTGGATGGCACATGGCAGCTCTCCAGTGCTCATCCAGGGATAAAAGTCCTTCGTCCCCGAAGTGCTCGTCCCTGGGTGAGCCACCGCACCTTTTCTCACAAGGACTCAGAGGCCACCACTCAATGTCAACGTTCACCCACAAACACATCCCAGCCCATGAGCCAGGCAGGGGCCGGCTGGACGGGCAAATATTCTCCTCCCAGCTCCACCTGCCTAGGAGGGATGAAGGAGGAGAGCTCCGTGAGGGAACATCCTACTGCCACCAAAGTCAAGGGTGTCCAACTTCATCTCTAAAGATGCTCAGAGTGTGAGCATCTGTGGAGAATGCTCTGCTCCCCTTCCACAGAGGATGATCTCCCCAATTCCATGAAGGATGCTCTTGTCCCTTCCATGGAAGACACTCTTGCCCCTTCCAAGGAAGATGCTCTCGTGCCTTCCATGTACAAAGACTTAGATGCTTTCTGGAACTGGTTCTCTATTGTCCTATCCTCTGTGATGTCCCAGAGGTCACAAGGGTGACATTTTCCACTCACCCAAGGAAGGAGCAGCAGCAAGGCAATAGAGAACAGGGAATGAAAGCTTTTGAAAAGTTCCCTACGCCCCTGCCACCGCCGGCGTGGGCTGCAGGAGCAGCGCCAGGAACAATACAGCACCCAGATGAACCTCGAAGGGAAGACAGAAGGGAGGTTTCCCCAAGCAGATCTTTATAGGGAGTTAACACATGCACTAAATTATTCTGAATGACGGTGCCGTGGGTGAGGGGAAAAAAAGATCTGGTTTATTAATTTAAAATAATCACATGAGCAGGATAAATCTGTCAGTTTACCCCGAGAACTACAGCCTTGCCCTGGACAAGGTCCCAGGGATGGTTTCTTCTGCCTTTTGGGTATTTTTGAGGATCTCAATGAGCGCACGAGCAAAACGAGCGGGTCCAGCATAGGTCCAAAGGCAGTTCTTTGACTATATCTCTCACAAGCTGGTTTTCCTAAAGATACAGAGCTATAATTGCTCCTTTCTGAAATTAATTCAGGTGCCATCACCCCTATTTTTGCTTTATTATTATGAAATCTTTCTTTTTTTCCCCCTTGGATTCACCATTCCGAGATGAGATATTATCTTAACCCATCACAAGGTCTTGGTGTTCTTCTAAGCAACATCAAGACCCCTTTCCAAATAGCTCGCTGGCTTTTTGAAGGTGGCATCTAAGGCAACCAATCCGACCATGAAAAGCAAGCGGGAAGCACCCAGTTCACCTCTTTCACCCAAAATTCCCTTCTACGCTACAGCAGGTAAAGAAAAATCTTGGAAGAGGTTGACATAATCCAGTGAAAGGGTAAAGAGCAGCAGGAATTTGCAGTCAGAGAGGGTAAATGACACAAAATCGAGTTCCCCAATTGTCTCATGCGGTTTCACACACAAGTTCGACATAAATATATATATTTTTTGTAAATCCCCAATCTTGGAATCTTGCGTCCATTCAAAGAAACATTCTTAAAAGAAGAAAGAGAGAGGAATAGAGGAATTTAAACAAAGAAAACTGCAAGAAACCATTTTCCAAGTCACCATCTCCTTCTTTCTAATCCTGATTTCAAGTTAACGTCTGTCAGGGAGGAAAATCAAAGAGAGAGGGAATGGAAAGGCAGGGAAAGAAAGAAAAGAGAAAGAATCCAGTGCTCGTATTTGCAAAACGCCCATTAATAACCATTTCTCTGTTGCTGCTTTATTAAACAGATAATCCAACACGGTAATCTGCATTGATTTATGGATTCTCTGATGCTATAGGACTGGTTACGCAATGAAAGTTCATCCTTGAGCTGTAGGCAGCGTCCTGCACTTAACTAATTCATAAGCTGATTGGAAGTTTTACTTTGTTAATTCAATTACTGTTAACAGCCAGGGAGAGAGCGGCCGCCTCCTTGTCTTTCTCAAGACAGGTGTTTTCTTCACATGCACAGAATTTCTTAAAATCACAGGAGGCAAATAGTGCTTTTAAAAAAAAAAAACAAAACACAAAATAAATCCTACCTCGGGTTTAAATTCCAGTCTCAAAAAGTTGTCTTTTTTTCCCCCAGTTTTTTTTTTCGGCCTCTTATTTCTTTGCTCTTCTTTTTTTTTTTATTTTTCCATTTCATTTTTTTTTCTTTTCCTCCTCTTCCTTTTGATGAATTTCCTTTCTTCTCCACATCCTCCTCAGGCGTGTAATGGGGTTATTTTTACTTTCGGTTATCTAGCTTTATGAAGAATTGACACCACTCATACAGCTAGATAACCAAAGATAACAACCAACCCCTGAAGTCTACAGCATTAGCAGGGAAAAAAAAGCCAACCTCTTCTTCTCCAAGGGGAAATTCGGGGCCACATGGCTTTTAAGGAAGGAATGAGGGAGGGAAACGAATAAAAAGAGATGCAAATATTAGCAGCGACGTCCATAAAAGCACCACAGAGCTACATCAGCGGCCCTGTTCCTGCAAGCCAGCGAGCCCAGGGCAAGGCTCTCCTGAGCATCAATGGGACAGGCAGGATCAGGCCCCTCGGAAATACAATTTTGAGCAGAATTAGAGGATAACTAGACAGGAGCAGGCTATTTTCTGCCGAGTTTAAATTTGTTTCATTTGCAAAGCAAATGATGTTCTGCAGGTGCTGGGAATTAAGCCTGCATTATTTTTAATAACTAGCAAATTAATGCATTCAAACTGGTAACAATCAAAGCAAATATAATTTGTGCCCGTAACTTAAAATATGCATAAAAGACCTAAAGGACATTTCCCCACTCGTAAATGCATTTAATGCTCTCGAAACAAAATGACTGCGAAAAAAACCCCTGCCTGTTTAAATAATAATAAAAAAAAAAGAACTTGTGATGCTTTGGATTCAGCCAAGATCTGGGGGAACAGAAGCGATGAATAAACACAGAAAACACGGAGGAAATGATGGAAGGGAGGGAAGGGAAGAATGAAGGAAGAGAGCGACTCCTGCTCGCAGCTCAGGACCCAGGGACCGCGCACCGCGGGCAGGACCCGCATCGCTGCTTTCCTTCGGAGCGGGGCGGGGAGGGGGGGGGGGGGCGCGGAGAGGGGGGAACCCGAGCTTCTACCGGTGGGGACCCGCATCCCTCGCCTTCCTTTCCCCGCATCCCTCCGTCTTTTCTTCTTTCGCGGGGAACCCGCATCCCTCCATCCTTCCTTCATTCCCCCGGGGCCGGGGGAACCCGCATCCTTCTCCTTCCTCGGGGTGACCTGCGTCCCTCCACCCTTCCTGCCTCCGGGGAGGAACCTGCATCCCTCCACCCTTTCTCCCCTTCAGGGGAACCCGCATCTCTCCATTCTTCGGGGGAGGAACGCGCATCCCTCTCCTTCCTCCGGGAAGCCCCGCATCCCTCCCTTCCTACCTCCCTCACCTCTTTCCAAGGACCTGCCCCACTCCATCCCTCTTTCACCTGCATCCTTCCTTTCTCCGTGCTCCATCCCTGCTTCCTCCGTGCTCTATCCCTCCTTCCTCTGCGCTTCATCCTTCCTTCACCTACATCTCTCCTTTCTCCACACTCCATCCCTCCTTCCTCCGCGCTTCATCCCTCTCTCACCTGCATCCCTCCTTTCTCCGTGCTCCATCCGTCCTTCCTCCGCGCTTCCTCCCTCTTTCACCTTCATCCCTCCTTCCTCCGCTCTCCATTCCTCCTTCACCTGCATCCCTCCATCCTCCGTGCTCCATCCCTTTCACCTGCATCCTTCCATCCACCGGGCTGCGGGAAGGCTCGGAAAGCCCTGTTCCCCCGAAATACCGCTCCCCCCTCCCCGAGCATCCCCCGCACAGCTCGGGATCGGGACCAGGACCGGGGGCTCGGCTCGGCTCGGCTTGGCTCGGCTCGGCTCGGCTCGGCTCGGCTCGGCTCCTACCTTGCTGCCCGCAGCCGCTGCCCGCAGCCTCTGCGCCGGGGGGAGCGGCGCGCGGCACTTTTCATTCATGCTTTCACACTCCCTGCCCTCGCCGCCGCCTCTCATTGGCTCAGCCCCGCGTGACGTCACCTGCCCTGGCTCCCACCCCTCTGCAGCGCCTATCGGTTCATCAATGGGCGGGGGAGGGGCCGGGAGCGCGCGCGCGAGCGCATCGCCGCCACCCAGCACCCCCATCCCTGTCACCCCCATCACCCCCTCCATCATCACCACCCCACCCCCCAACAGCCCCATCTGCACCGTCGCCACCACCATCATTGCGACCACCACACTCATCACCACCACCTTCATCACCATCATCTCATTGCCATCACCACTATGACCCTCAGGACCACCACCTTCACGGCCTTCATCTCATCGCCATCAGCACCATCATCACCATCACCATCTGCACCATCACCTCACCACCAATCACCGCCATCGGCACCGAGACCACCCTCACTATCATAACCACCATCACCACCCCCAACGCCACCATCACCTCATCCCTAACAGCAACATCACCAAGATCGCTGCCATCAACATTACCATCACCACCATCACCCATCGCCGCCACCCATCCCCAAAACCATCACCACCACCACCCATGACCACCATCCCTCCTCCATCCATCTGACCTCAGCCCCTCCTGGTCCCCCTCTCCTGGGGAAGGAACCACCCCATGCCCACAGCCCACCTCTGCCATTGGCCGATTGGCGCTCGGTGACGGGGCCTGGATGCACTTCACAGACCCCAGATGGAAACCCAATGATATTTTATTTCTATATTTTCAGCCCCATGGGCTCTCTATTAAACCACCTTTTATTTTCCCGATTATAATATCATCAAAAACCAATAACATGATTTTTCCTCAAACAGGAACTGTTGTTTGGGGTTGGGCTTGTGGGTTTTTTTTCTTTTCTCTTAAAATTCCTCTTTGCCTTGGATTCTTTTCCTAGTGTAAGACAGCCAGGTTTGTAGCTAGGAGGTTATTTATGAGTTTTGCCTCCTTCCAAGAGCCAGATTCTCCACCACCAGCACAATCAACACCATGTCCTCCCTAGTGGGACCCTTTCTCCCAGTTTGTTCCTGCTGGGAAAACGGGAATTCACTGCCAGGCTCCCATCAGGCCCAGTACTCGTGATGGGTAAAGGGGGACAGGAGACAGAAATTATGCCAATGGGGCAAGCAGGGTCCTTGGGGGCACCCAGACACCAGGGACCACCTCAGCCTTGGGGGTCCTCAAACCTGTCGTGGGGGGGGGAAGGGGTGGTGGTCCCCGTATCTCATATTGCCCTTCCCAGAATTGGTGAGGAGGAAATGGAGATTTGGGGAATATTTTGCTAGGTTCTTGCGGGGAGAGGCCGCAGCACCCATCAGGATCTCTCCTCAGGACCCCCCTCCAACATCTAAACCGCCCCTGAATTGCAGCCTCCAAGCTCCAACGCCTCTTTTAGGCAAACGGCCCTTTCCAAACGATTTCTTGAAACCGTTTCCATCCCGACACGATCGTTCCCGGCGTTTTCCCCCTCCTCGTTTCCCCGGGACCCACCTGGACCGCGCCCCCACGCGAGAGGCTGCTCCCCCCGTGGGCAGAGCTGAGTCCAGTTTGCGGTGAAGGAGGTACCGGACCCGGAATTGGGGGAAGGGAGGGGGGTTATCCTGGAAAAGAAGGGATGGAGTGTTTAAGGAGCCGGCGCCTCGGGGTGGGTGCCCATCACCACCATCACCTCATTGCCCACTATCTCACAGCTCCACCGCATCCCCCACGCGTGACCATTCCCAAAGCAGCTCCTTGGGAACCCATGGGGCCCCGTTTTAACCGTTCCTATATCGCCAAGACGGGATTTTGCAAACACAGCCGCACTCCTTACCCTCTTTTTATCCTTTTTTTTAATTAAACCGACATTTTAAAAAATCTGAATTTATATTTTTGTGTCCTCCACAAATTATCCTTTTTTTTTAACCCGCCAAAGGAAGAAGAACCACGAGAAATATTACTATTTATCTCAAAACATGCTGCAAAAACAGTAAATCAGCTCCCGAACTTCTATTCTCCCTGGGATTATCCCTATGACGGTGCAATTTTAAATATATATATTAACATCACATTAGGCACATCCCGATACGGGAGGATTTAGGGAAGGACGAGAGCGATTTGCAGAGGATGCTCGAGTGTGTCTGGAGTTTCATTAGCGAATAAAAACCCTCTCCATGCTTTCCTGGTCTAGAAAGTCTCTTTAGGCAAACTGAAGCCAGCTAAAAACACGCCAATAATTACAACGAGCCGCTGCCGCGATCGCGCATCACCCCAGGAACTGAAGATTTTTTAAGATTTCCAGCCTTAAAATTTACATTTACATCATTTCAGAAAGAAAAACTTAATTTTTAAGGGCTGCCCTTAAAAAAAAACAGAGCTGAGGTGGGCACGATCTGACCTGCCGTGTACCAAACGCCTTTTTTTTTTTGCAGAGACGGGAATCAACGCACGAACCGAAAAATAATCCCCAAATTGCACGATTTTATTTCTCCCCGTGCCCCGCTGGAGCACAACCTCGTCTCCTTTCCCTGCACCGGTGGGGGGAATTAAGGACAGATCGCAAGGATGCGTGATTTTAAAAAAAAAAAATAGGGGGAAAATAAAATTGAAATTAAAATCAAAATTAAAATTACAGGAGCCTTGGTCGTGCGAGATTTTCCACCTCGGCACCACCGGATGCTCGAACCCGTTACATGCCTCCCCCGCTTCAAGATCAGATACAACCTTAAATAGCTGCTAAAAATACTAAATCCCACTTATTCTTGGTGGTTTTCCCGGCCTGCAGTGGGGGAGCCTCTCGTCGAGGCAGAAACCCACGAGTTGGGGGGGGGTTAATAGCGCTGGTTGAGGGAGAAATTAAAGAAATACGATGCAGGAAGAAGTTTGCTGAGGGGGGGAAGAAACTCGTGCTTTGCCTCTTTGCTCCGCACCCGCGTAGCCTCCGCGCTGGCGGGGTTTAAGGAGAATTTGCTTTACTTTCAGCCCCATCCATGAGGATTTGGTTCTTCCCTAACGAGGTGAGGATGGGGGGACCCCCCTCAGCTTTGAGCATCACCCAAATCCGGGATGGAGGGGGGTGATGGGGATGGTCCAGTCCCTCTGCTTCCAGGGTCACCCTTGTGCGTATCCCCACGCTCCACGTTGCCACCCCCAGCTCCTGGCATCACCTCCGGGGAATCCAGCGAAAAAGGGGGGTTTGGAGACAACCTTCCCCCCCCCCCCCCCCCCCAGCATCCCCTTGAGCAAAGCACAAAGCCCCGTGGGCAGCGCTGCTCAATGAGTCCAGGGACACGCGTGGGGGGACACACGGGGAATGGTCTCATCCTGTCAGGCTTCTCCTTGCGCCCTCCCTGCCCACGGAGGTGGGTGGGTGGGGGGAGTTACAGGGGAGGGCTCTGCACCCCAAAACTTGATCCCTGAGCTGGGCAGGGAGGGTGGGACAGGACGTCCCCCACCCGGAGTGGGACTGAGTCACCCCAGGACCATGGAAATGGGGGTCCAGGGAGCGGGCCGCGATATTTCCATGATAATCCCAGCCCGGGGTCGCCGTGGAGGAAAACTTGGGGTTTCGGGTGGGGAAGGGGAAGTAGGGAGAAGGAAGGGGACGCGCCTGGCCGTTTCCAAACTTTCTTAGCTCAGATACAGAGATGCCCGAGGGAGGAGGTGAAAAGAGGGGGAAGGGTCCCACACCCTTGGGATTTTTTGGGGGGAAACACCGATATTACAGTCGGCCCAGGGTGCACCTCCTCAAACCCTGAAACCGCCGCCCGCCCCGCTCCAAATCCCGCATCCCCAGCCCCTAATAAAGACGCTTTGAGAGTCGGATCCCTCCGGCCTTCCCCTCATCCCCCCTCCCTCCATCGGCTCCCCCCACCCCCTTTATTTTTTTTTATGATGGTTTTCTCACCCAGTCCAATAAATCGCGCGGCTCGTCTGGCCTCAGACGTGTTCAGCAACCCAAGCCCCGCCGCTTTTGTTCCGCCAAGTCTCACATTGTTTGTCCGGCTGCGGGGCTGCACGCACAGGGCTCCGCGGGGGCTGCGCGGGGGGCTCTGCATCCCGACCCGTAGAGAGCACGGGCTGGGGGAGCAGCGATGCTCGGCGGGATGGGGGACAACCCCTTTTCCCATGGGATCATCCCCGAGTTCTTCTCAGGGGAGCACCCTGAGGTCAGCCGGTGCTGCCTACACCTCTCACCTGCCTGCACTGTCCTCCCTTCCCTGCCTTGCATCCCTCCCGTCCTGCCCGCACTCCCCTGTTCTCCTTGCATCCTTTGCCTGCCTGCCCTGCTCTGTGCTGCCTGCCTGCTTTGCCTGTCCTGCCTGTCCTGTGCTCCCTGCACTGCCTGCCCTGCTCTCCCGGCCCTTTCCTGCCTGCCCTGTGCTGTCCTGCCTGCCCTGCTCTGCACTACCTGTCCTGCGATGCTCAGTCCTCCTTGCCCTATCCTACCTGCACTGCCCTGTATACCCTACCCGTCCTGTGCTGCCTGCAATGCCTCTGGTGCCTGCCCTGTGCTGTGCTGCCCTCCCTTTCCTCCCGTCCTATCCTTGCCCCGTGCCTCCTGCACTGCCGTGCCCTCCCCTACCTGCCCTAACGCGTTTGCACTATCCCTGTGCTGCCCTACCTGTCCTACCTTACCTGTTCTGCCCTGCTCTCCCTGCCCTAACCCTGCCTGCCCTACGCTGCCTCTGCTACCTGCCCTCCCCTTCTTGTCCTCACCTCCCTCCTTGCCCTGTGCTGCCTGCCCTGCCCGACCCTCCTTATCCTGCTCTGCCTGTCCTGTGCTGCCTGCACTGCCCTGCTCTGCCCTCCCCTCCCTGCCCTCCCCAACCCTTTCTGCCCTCCCCTCCCTGCCCTCCCCTACCCTTTCTGCCCTCCCCTCCCTGCCCTATATATCCTGCACGGCCCTGTGCTACCTGCCCTCCCCTCCCTCCCTGCCCTGCCCAATCTTGCCTGCACTGCCCTCTCCACCCTCCCTGCCCTATCCTACCTGCCTTGCGATGCCCTGCGGTGCCTGCAATGTCCCGCACTGTCCTCTCCACCCTCCCTGCCCTATCCTGCCTGCCTTGCGATGCCCTGCACTGCCCGTGCTGCCTGCAATGCCCCGCACTGCCTGCGCTGTCCTGCTCCGCCTGCCCTGCTTGCGCTGCCTGTCCTACACCCTGCCCTGCCTGCCCCCCTCCCAATCCTCCTCTCCCCCTCTCCGCAGCCCTCGATCCTCGCCGGCGGAGGAGCGGGGGCCGCCCCCGGCTTATGGATATATAGGAGCGGGCGGCAGCTCCACGTAGCCCATACGTAAAGGGTACGTGTGGAGCTTCAATAAAGTGGGGATGCAAATGCGGGGCCAGCTCCATCGGGGGGGGGGCTGCAGGGGGGGAGGGGGGGCTTGATATTCCCAACCTTCCCTAACCCATCTATCGCTCGGAATCGATCAGCAAAGCACAGCAAGGCTGGCAATTAGAAGCTCATTAGCATATATGCAAATACAGCAACCTCTCTCCGCAGCCTAAGGAGGCGAGAAACCCGCAGCGGGTTTGGGATTGGAAACTGGAGGGAGGGGGGAGAATCTTTCAGGGAGGGGGACGGGAAAGTGTGTGGGGGAGTGGATATCTGTGGGAATTTGGAAGGAAAGCGGTGGGTGCACAAAGAGCTCGGGGTGGATGCTCCGAATTGGCTCCTTCGTCCAAATAAAATCCCTTCCCTCTAAAATAAAACTCTGAGGAGCGTCCCCAAAATTGGAGGGGGGAGCCCTGGATGCTGGGAATGAACCCGTTAATTCGGGGAAGCGCTGGATGCCAGGCACTCACCGGGCCGGGGACTGGGCGGGGGGGCAGATTCCAGTCCCTCTCTAGGGAATATTTTAACTATAAACGCTGACTTTTTACATTTTATTAACAAAAATCACCATAAACGGGTGATTTTCCAGCACACACTCTCAATCGCGGCTTCCCTTGTAATAAAGACTTACCTGCAATTTTATTAGCATCATCGGGTGGTTTTTTTGCTTAATAAGCACAGATTAGGAGCAAAGTCCTCCTGGCATTTACTGAGCGCTGATCAAAGCTGGGGGTGTCACCGCAGGAGCGGATTTCCTCCGCGGGATCCGGAGGAGGAGGCGGGGGGGGGGAAGCATTGGCAGCATCTCCCACAGTGGCATTTTACAAAGTTATTCTCGGCTCAGTGCTTTCCCTCCCCTCTATTTGGGAAATTACTTTGTTTTCCTCCTTCCCCAAACCCTAATCACGATTTATTAAAGCAGAATAATGCTCATTTCAAGTTGAACTCTAATTTTTTCCATACTTTGAATTTTTTTCCCCTCAATGGATAACATTTTCTCTGTTTCGCCCGCTACCCAAACCCCAAACTGACGATAAGGAAAGGAAATCAGAGATCGATTCCTTCCGCTAAACGTGTTTTGGGGATTGGGTTGAATAATAAAAATATATGAACAAATACCCGAAGGGAGGAAACCCTCCCCGAGGGCTCCAGGGAGGGCTCACCCCGCTGCATCCCACCGCTCGTCCCCGCGTTATTCCCCGCTCCTCGCCCGTGCCAGCGGCAGGCGAGAGCAACAGTCGTGGGGGAAGAGGTAATTGCGGGGTTTTCCGTCCTTCTTTCTTTTTTTGTTTCCTCTTTTTAATTCTTTCTAATTGGGAAAAGCCCTTTTCAGTGGTCGCATTTGCAGCTCGGCAACTGAGCCGCTTTTCCCATCCCTGTCCACGTCGCTGCTCCCTGCATTCCTCTGCCCCATCCCTCATAGATTCCTAAACTACCAGGATTTATTATTATTTTCATGTATTTATTTACTCCGAATGGCCAGAAACTGAAAACAACCCGCACGGCACCGGGTTGAGCGATGGTCCCTTACCCGGAGCATCTCCGTTCCGTCGCATTTTACATTTTGAATCGGTTATTATTTATAGTTAGGGATTTAACCCGCTACTTTCTACAAACCTTCCGTGAGTTTCGAAATGCAGAGAACATCAGAAAAGAAAAACCCAAACCAACAACCAACCAACCCCTTTCGGTTCCCCCTCTCGTGGCAAACTCGCAGTTTCCGACGAGCAAAGAGATGAAGCGTTTTCCCTGCAAAAATCCTCCTCCCAGACCCGAGAGGCTCTGACATCGCGAGCGAGCGAAGACTGCGGCTTCGCCCACCAGATTATGTCGAATAAATGGATCTTTAAAATCTGGGATTTTTGCCCCCTTACCCCAAAATAGCAATGAAAGTGATGACTTTTACCTTCGGAGCAGGCTCGGCTAGCGCTCCGCTCCGGGAGATGGAGGTGATTTGCGTCCAGACCCATTTTTTTGGGTGGGAAAACTCTGTTTAATTTTCCCTTATATTGAACTTTGAAAAGGAGGAGTTGGAGGGAAGAGAGAGATGAGTTAATTCCATTTTTCTTTTTCGGGATTACCTCTGAAATCCCGCTGGCTCCTCCAGCTGAAGGCACGCAGCCTTTGCCTACAGCCCAGGAGTTTTGTCCCCGTCTCAGTTCACATTTATTTTTTAACAGCGCCAGTCATGTGCCGTGCGGGCAGCTAAAGGGGCGTTATTTAAGGAAAACAGAAGTTTTCAACTTATTTTTAAAGCAAGCTCCTGACGGAACGCAAATTCTGGGCTGGGGCGGGGAGTGATGGGGGTGGTGTTAATCTGAGATGATCCGGGAGGATTTTCACCTCAGAAACCCGCGACTTGCGGCGGGAGTAAGACTCCAGAGGAAGTAAGGGACCCGCGGGGACCCTCGGGACCAGCCCCACTGTAGTTGTGCCCTCCCCTCCTCCCGCACTGATTAGAAATATTTGTTGAGATAATGCAAAAAACCTCACCCCCAAACCCAAAGAAACTCACTAATTCCGCCCAGAAATGGGTTTGTTTGCACCCTCCCCACCCTGGGCACCCCACCTGGGGCAGCTCCCACACAATTTTATTTCTTTGCAAGGTTTTGCAGACCCGTGGGGTCCAGATTCTGCTCCCCCTTCCGAATCCACGTTCAGATCCAGGAGAGGCCACGTACATCGGGGAGCTGCAAAAACTGGGATACCTGCTGCAAAAAAAAGGGGGGGGTTAATCCACCAGGAGCACCGCTGAAACTGCTCAGAAATCCTTGGGGTGTGCATAAACCCTACCCACGAGTGCCCTAAACGTGTGCCCCGTGCACGTATTCATTGCAAGCGTGAGATTTGCGTGCAGGATGCGTGCACGCTGCGATTTACATACAGCTGCACACGTGCACGCACCGGCTCCATCCACCCAAGGAGCTCCAACCTCCTTCCACCCAGGACACCTGCAGGGAGATGCTCTCCTTGCCCCTTGTGCACACGGAAAGGCAAAACACCCACCGCAAAAACGCTCTGCCCCACTCGGGGTAAAGAATTGGGTGATCCTTTTGCTCAATAATAGGTGCTGGACACCAGCGAGCACCTCTGAGAGCCTGCAGGGCCCCAGCGTGGAAGAACCTGCACCTTCCCTGGTGGGATTTTTAAGGGAAATTGCCTTATTTCTTGCCTGCCAGCTCAAAGAGGCTCCATTCAGGAGATGTTTGAGCTCTGTAAGAAATGCCACATATGGTAGCAAGAAGATTTTTTTTGGCTTTTGAAGTATTTGCACTGTGCTGTGCACAAACACGTGTGACTCCAGACAAACCACATGTGCTTATTTTCCATAAACCATGGCCACACAACCACTGCTGCTCGGAAAAGTGTGCATTCCCGTTGCTGTGTGACATTCAGACACAGCACGTTTGGAATTCAGTCGCATCAAAATTTGGGGTACGGGTGTCTGAGCAGATTAGTGGTAGATTGTGGGGATGGAGAGAGGTCCGAAGGTGGGTGGTTTCTAAATAAATGACTTTGTCTTGATGCTAAAAAGCACCAACCCATTGCACTGCACTTCTCTGTGTTCGCTGGCATGTTTTGCTGCTGCCTGGGCCGTGCGGTGCCACCGCTTCAGCATCTCCCCAGACAAAGAAAATTGCAACAAAAGCTGCATTTTTTTTTTTGAAGCAAACCATTATGTGCTGAAGGACGGTGGTGGAGAAGCTCCAAACCTGCCCCCAGGTCCGTGGAGCTGTGCTAATCCACTGCTCACCCTGTCCTGGCCACCTGCATCCTTTACTACACCCTCAACCAAGATATCCACCTGCAGCCACAGGAAGCCAAACCCTTCTCCGGGCTGGAAAACCTCATGCCTTCCTCCTACCTCTCCCCACGTATTTCCTACCTTGGGTGGAGGTATTTAATAGCTCACCCAAAAGGCCAACCAGCTGCCTTCAAAGGGGCCATAACCTGGGAGCTTAGGATGGGAAGAGAATTGGAGGCTGAAACCAAGCAAACTCATTTATAATATAGAATCATAGAAGTACCCGAGTTGGAAGGGATCATCGAGTCCAACTCCTATCCCTACGTAGGACACTCCCAGATCATCTTGGCTTGAAATGTGATGTTATCCATGCTTTCAGCTCATCCCCAAACCAGCAGCAATAAAAAACAGCAAAAAAACCCCAACCAAAACACCCCAAACCCACACTAAACACAAAAATTCCCTCTTCCTGTAGCGGAAGGGAGCTCTGTTTTGTCTCAATAAAATTGGGTAAAGTGTCCCCCCGGCACCTACCCCGGCTCTCCCAGCTGCCCGAAGCACTCAGTCCAGCAGGTGCCTTTTCTTCTCCTTCAAAGGGCTTTGGATGGGATCTGGACAGCTCTTTTGGAGAATGGCGTTTGTTAGTAAGGGATGCCTGGCACGAACGCGGCCTGATTACAGCCCTGCTCGTTAAAAAAATGTTCTCTAGGTATTGAAGGGGATAACAAGGATATTTAAACATTCCCAGCGTGCACCTTTGAGCGGCAGAAAATAAGGGAAATTGCTATCGTTTAATTCAGTATTGCTCCTTTTGAACTCCCACTGGCTCTGCCTGCAATTGTTCCCTTCGCCGGAGCCTGGAGCCGAGTCTCGATTACAGAGAGGTTGGGTCCGGAGGGTCGGGAGGGCGAACACAGCAGGACCGGCTTCCCCACACAGCAAAAAAAAAAAAGAAAAAAAGCCCGATGGGGCTGTTTTTCCACTTGGATTTTTGTAAGATTTATTTATTTATTTATTTATTTCAATAGCCCAAAGCAGGGTCTGGGTTTGGGGCCCCGGTTTGTAATTACTCTTGTATTTTGTGAGCGCCAACGAGAGGGTGGAGCAGCTTTTCTTTTTTGTCTGCTATCTCCGAGGAAGCTTTTGCCAGAGAGAGAGGAAAAAAAAAAAGAAATCCACAGCTGGTGTTCATGGATGAGACACTCAACCGTGTTCTGGGAGAGGGGAGGGGGAAAGAAATAAAGTCTAATTTTAGCTGTTCTGAAATGCTTACAACACGCAGCCCTCCAACCGCCTGGCACGGGCGCTGGGTGATTGTTTCCACCCCGGCACAAGGGGAGAAAAGGAGGGTTCAGCTCCGTTGTGACCTTCACCAGGTTCTCCTGGAGTGACCCCATGGATTTGCCCATTGGGGGGGGGTCTTTCTGTCCACTCGATATTTACAGCGAGAAGCTCCAGGACAGAGGGAGAAGCAGAGCTCCTCGTGTTTGGGGCAACTTCTTCACATTTTGGGTTTGCCCATCCTGACCAGATCTCCTTCCAGAAAGCCTCCATGCCCGTAAAGCACCTTTTCGGGAGCTCAAGTGATGAAAACCCCAAGCCATACACCGACAGCCCATTATTTAAGAAGAAGCTGGTTATTTCCCACACCGTTTGCCCTCAGGACGTGTATTAACCCTTACCCCTTGCCCCCCAAGGTGCTGATGAAGCTGTTGGACCCATCCATCCCCACCTCCCACCACCACTTTTTCTCTCAACTCAGGCGATTTTACACCCAGACCCCAACATTTTCTGTTTTTCCCATTTAACCCCAACATTTTCTCCTTTTTTTTTTTTTCTTCCCAACAAAAAGCTGATCCAAACCAACCCATAAACAGCGGCAAAGCTTTCGGGAGAGAGCGAGGACACGGCATCCTCAACCTGAAAAGGGGGGAAACCTTCCATAGAGGGAGGACAATGCGACTCAAAGGGCTCGGCGGGCTGCAGCCCCCAAGCCTTAGGGGAGGGTGAGGGTCTCAGCTTACCCGGCCTCTCATAAAAGTCTCCTCCATTCTAGCAAATAACCTTTATGTCCAGGGACTCGCAAAGTTTGCTTTCTCCCTCCAGGGTTGGGCACAGCAGGAGCAAAAGAGAAAGCAACCGCTTGTAGGAGGTTCCCTCGGCATAATAACCTCAGAGGAGTTTAGGTCTAAAGACTAAAAGGCTCTATTTACTTTCACTGACAAGGAACAATCTAAGCAGATGTCCTTTGATGGGATTAGTTATTAATCCTTGAATCATGGGTAAATGGGAAAATGATCCATTATTTTCCGCAAAATCCTTCACTACTTTAGATTTCGAGGATGGGGTGGAGGATTGGGAACAGAAAGGGCTCGCCCTGTCTGGGTTTTTTTTTTTTTTGCAGGTTTAAAATGTAATTCTATTTATTTATTTATTTATTTGCCGTTTGTGCCGTGGAGCTTGAGCCCTGAAATGAAACAAAATGAAAGGAAAACGCCAAGAAAAAAGGGGTTTTTCTTTTGCTAACGTCGGAGACAAGTTTGTTGTATCAGATATTTATTGATATATAGGCCCGGGCGTTGCTTAGATAATAATTCTGATGATGACAATAATAATAATAACAATGATGATGGCGATAATAAGGATGATGATGGCAATAATAATATTGAAGATGGTAATAATAATATTGATGATGGCAGTAATAATAGCGATGACAGAATAATAATAATGATAATAATGATAATGATAATGATAATAAAAAAATAAAAATAAAATAAATAAAGGCTCCAAAAGCATACTCTGTGTTATTCTCCACACAGCTTTGGCACCTCTGCCTAAATGTTTAGATCCTTCCGACGCCTCTGCGTCACGTTAGCGGCAAAACACGAGGCGAGCCCCACAAAGCAGTGCCGCGCGGGCAGGTGGGGCTTTGTGTTGGCTGCTTTATTAGCAGTGCTCTTTTATAAATAGCTCGTGGAGGTGGGTGCAGTGCATGTGGGAGAAGGAGGTGTGGAGAGAGCTTGGTGAGCCACATCAGGTTGCCTCTGGGGATCGGATTCCCACCGGGTGTAAAGCTGCGTAGATGCTTTCCGGAGGTGAAGCCGCGCAAGTGTCTTCCCACAGAGCTGCACCAGGATCCAGCGCTGTTGTCCCACACCCCTTTCCCACCATAAAAACGCTGATGGGAGAGCAAAAGCTGGAGCTGCACAAAGTTCCCAGCAATTTGCCCATCCCTCGGCAGCTCAACTTATCGGAGTGAATATTAATAGCCCCGAGGCGGCCGCTCACCCCCGAATTCTGCCTCTGAGTCTCCCATCTAGAGAAAGCAGAAATAGATTCCCAATGAATAATTTACTCCGCTTTCTTTTGATTTGTGTTCTGGTTGTACACAGCGGTGCAGGCTCCGAGGGGGGAGGAAAACCATGTTGTGATTAAAGATTTATACCGGGCGTACGATTTGGTTGCTGTTGTTTAAATCTACTTCGAAGTTTGAGTGAAAATAAACAGTCGGGAGCAGCTCGGAGCTTGTGGACACGCTTTGGGATGTGTGTGTGTGCTGGGCAAGCATTTATCCTTGAGTTTATAAGGGTTGGAATTTCCAACTTTGCTGGAAAGATGCTGTCCTGGATGCCTCTCTGACACCAACTACAACCAAACTGTTGGTTATCTCAACACCATCGACCTCCAGGTTTTTGAATCATGGAATTGAATCACAGAGTTGGAAGGGACCCAAAAGGATCAAGTCCAACTCTTATCCCTACATAGGACACTCCTAACAGTTCCCTCTCCCAGGCCAAAACCCCACTTCAAATACCAAGAAATAACAGATAAACATGTGCTTTATTCTTTTGCCACCCTTTATCCATGCAAAGAACACTTTCTGGGGGCAGGGAGTGGTTATTTTACATGGGGAAACTGAGACCTGGAAGATGTTTTAACCAAGGGTCATGCAGGGAGGAACCAAACTTCAACTTCCAGCCTCCTCCTGTGCTGAAACTTAGAAAAACAGGAGAGAAAAACTCTCTGTCCTTCCCAGCTGAATGATTCAGGGCAAATCTTCTCTTTCTTTCCTCACTCTTCCTCTGGCTGCTTCATCCCTGGAGGGCAGAGCCATTTCCCAGCACACACCTGTGCAGAAAACACCTCCAGCACAAAAAGGACCTGCAATACAAATATGATTATCTCTCTATTCCTGAAAATGCCATTTGATAAACCCTCTGGATTGATATCCTTGGCTCCTGTCAGCTTGGGAAGAACGAGAGTTTTGAGCAACAGGAACTGTTTTCCACAGCACACAGCCCGGCCCTGTAAAAAAAGAAAGCAAATCTGATGAAATGATGTATTTCCAGTAAAAATGTTGGATATTTTGGGGCCAGCTGCCTGCATTCAGCAAACCAAAGATGTTGGCAGAAAAGCACAAGTGAGCCTCCCCTTTCTCCTGCACAGAGAAGCCTCTCAGAGGTGGAGACCTGTCGAGCCACCATCTTCCTGGGATAGAGAACCCCATTGCTCAGGGAGGTGGTTGAGTTGCCATCCCTGGAGGTGTTTAAAAGACAGGTGAGTGATTTTCTGAGGGAAACGTTTTAATAAGGGGACAGGCAGGGCTGGACACGATGATCTCAGAGGTGGAATCATCCAATCAGATGATTCTATGACCTCTCAGCAGTGCTGAATCCAGTTTTGCCAACCCAAAGGGTCTGAAATAGAAGCACTTGTGCAGGTTCTTCCCTCACCTGCATGGGTTGTAAACCTTGTAGACACCCATAGACCTTGCTGGTTAGGTCAAAAAAAAAGATGCATCTTCATATTATGACTTCTGTTTGAGGAATTCACACCAGAATCAGGAGCTCCTCGGCCACGCAGAGCAAAGGGACAGTGTAAGATGGAAATAGGCACGCTGGGGCTCAAAATGCCTCACGCAGGGAGTCCTGGGTTGGCCCAAAGCCATTCATCCATTCAAACATCCATCCCATTTCCAGCTGCCCTGGGGGGGGCCTGTGGAGATGCGATGGTTGACAGGTGTCAATCAAGGCCATGGAGCGCTGCGCTCTGCTTCCACCTGGCGGCCGCGCGGCGAACTGCAACCACAAAGCCCCCCCCTTCCCGAGATGGGCGTTTAATTAGTGATAACTTCATCAATTTGGGTGTTAAAGGATGGAAACGCCGGGTGTGAGCCCTCCAGAGGGGCTGCAGGCAGCGGGGTTTGGGGTAGAAAGGGGATACTCCCTCATTCCATTAATTTTGGAGTGGAAAGTGATTTTTCATAGAATAATAGAATCCCAGACTGACCGGAGTTGGAAGGGTCCCACAAGGATCATCGAGTCCAGCTCCTCGCCCTGCACAGGACAACCCCAACATTCACTTGGCGTTGGCCAAGTGCTTCTGGAGTATTGTCAGGCTGTGAGTGCTTCCCTGGGGAGCTGTTCCAGGGCTCCACCACCCTCTGGGGGAAGAACCTTTTCCTATTGTCCACCTTAACCCTCCCCTGGCCCAGCTTCCTGCCATTCCCTCCAATTCTTGAGCCATTTTAGTTGAAAGCAGCATTAATCCAGTCAGGCTGCCAGGGGAGATGCTCTTTAGGGTCAAATCCTGTCCCCAACCAGCTCCATCTCCCTGATCCCAAACCCTGAGCATCACAGCAGAGGGTAAAGGGATGGGATGAGATGGGTTGCGATAGGTTACAATCATAGAATGAGTTGGGTTGGAAGGGACCTCAAAGCCCATCCAGTTCCATGGGCAGGGACACCTCCCACTGGATCAGGGGGCTCCAAGCCCCATCCAATCTGGCCTTGAACACCTCCAGGGATGGGGCAGCCACCACTGCTCTGGGCAACCTGGGCCAGGGCCTCCCCACCCTCACAGCAAAACATTTCTCCCCAAGATCTCATCTCAATCTCCCCTCTTTCAGCTCAAAACCCTTCCCCCTCATCCTAT
The DNA here is from genome assembly GCA_033558185.1 of Dromococcyx pavoninus. NCBI lineage: Eukaryota > Metazoa > Chordata > Aves > Cuculiformes > Neomorphidae > Dromococcyx > Dromococcyx pavoninus. The sequence goes on along the minus strand of JAUMJL010001358.1, from coordinate 99,723 downwards.
CCCTGCACTCCCTGAAGGGAGTTCCATGGGACACAGGCTCTGCTCCTTGAACCAGCTCCCACCAGTTGCCCCACCTTCAGGAGCTGGATGCTGCTGCCCTTCCTGCAGGCAGAAGTATCACAATATCCCCAGGGATATCCTGATCCCAAAGATATCCAGCAGATAGCTTGGGCTGGGGATGGGCAATGGGGACCCCAATGGTGGTCACACTTACCTGGCATCCTCACTGGCAATGCCACCTCCAGGCAGAGGGAAGCCCTGTCCCAATTTCAAGGTCATGTGGGTCTCAGGAGGCATCAGGAGGTCTAGAGATGCTCCAACACCCACCTGGAAAAGGTCTGGGTTGAAAATGTGGTGCTTGACCTGTAAGGGGTGTCCATGGGAACCAGGGCACGGGGGCCACACAAGCGAGACGCCCAAGGACATGTGGTCTTCAGGGAGGCACCAGAAGCTCCTTGGTGGGAACCACCATCTCCCGAAAGAGCATCCCAGGGTGGCCATCACCCTGCATCAGGGCTGCGGAGAGCGGATTCTCCACCAAGGTCCTCAAGACTGGTTGTATCTCTTGTGGATGAGAGACAGGGATGGGAGTCTGGGGACACCTGAGGAGGAAAGCGGGGTCACCTCCTGCTCCAGCCTCTCTGTGGCTGTTCAGGAGGTGTCCCACGGCCCCACCACAATCCAGGTGGGCTCATTCTGACACACCCAGTGGGAGCTGGGCCAGTAGCAACACCCCCACCCACCGAGACTGGGTGACACTGGGAGCACCCCCAGCTCACCAGGTCTCCGAGCAGGGCCTTGAACCCCACTTGAACACTTGTTGCACCTTGAATGAGGCTGAGAAGGGTGGGAAAGGAAGAGCCAGAGGCACAGAAAATTATCAGAAACGTGTATTTTTTTTCTTTTTAATAGTAAACCTCTTTACAACAAATATAGTGAAAGAGTTTCCAAACAAAACTCATAAGAATTTGTCATGGTAATTATTATTATTATCATTTTTTTTAATATCCTTTTTGTTGTTTGTTTTTTTTGTTTTCTTATTGTGGAATATACAATAATGCATCACCATACAGCACAAAAAAAAAGGAATATTGGGAAAAAAAAAAACCAAATTGGACATCTCAACCACGTGCTGAAGTCCTGGGAAGGAGCCACTGATTGTCAAGGGTGCAGGGATGGGAAGGGATGGGGAAAAGGGTGACAACGGCCCCAGGACCTGGGAGGTTTCCAGCCCCGCCAGGCCCCGCGGGTGCAAAGACTCAAAGAGAAAGCTAGCATTAGGCAAAAATCCTGCTTAAAACTTCACAAGCTCTTGGTTATAAATCCTCTCCCTCCCAATGCTCGGCTTTTGGACACGGAAAAAAGGGGACAACCTGGTCCCCAGTGAGTGGGACCATCCCTGGGTTGTCCCAACCCGTCACCCGCCGGCGCAGAATCCCTTGACTCGCACACACACACACCCACACCCACACACAACCCCCCACACGTGTGGAGGAGCATCAGGACAAAAGAAAAAAAGAGGTTAAAAATATATATATTTATAGATACATGGTTTATCTTTTTTTTTTTCAATCCTTTTAAATTGCTTTTTGAAACAATAAATAAAACTACGCAGGGGAAGTGCACGCACTGTGTTTTTTCTACCTGTGCAGCATCCTTGGGGAGAGAGAGAGGGGGAGAGGAGAAGCTGACACGGATGGGTTGAGCTGTGTAGATCCAACCAACCAACCCAGGGAGGAGTTGGGGAGGGAGTTCATTGATATTTTCTTCTTCTTTTAGTGCATCGTTTCAAGGGTCGGGTCTATTTGACAATGATTGTTGGGGATATCCCTGCCTGCTTTACGAGAGCTACGGGGAGCTGGGAGGAGCCAAGGGGATGGGGTGAGAGGAAGGATGGGACCCACTGGGAGGGAGCTGTTGGCCAAGGGTGAGCGGCGGCGCAGCCGTCACGGTCCCCACGTGTTTCAGCATCCCCTTGGCCTGCAAACTGCTTGGAAAGAGCTGTGGGGAGGAGGGGAGACGTGGCCTGAGCTGGGTGATGGGGCTGGGCAGGGCTGCTTTGCAGCTTGGCCTCGAAGGGAGATGCTGGGAGTCTGTGGGGTTATCCCAGCCTTCATCCTAGGGGACATCCCATCCTTCATCCCAAGGGACATCCCATCCTTCATCCTAGGGGACATCCCATCCTTCACCCTAGGGGACATCCCAACCTTCATCCTAAGGTACATCTCAGCCTTCATCCTAAGGGACATCCCATCCTTCATCCTAGGACATCTCATTTCCACTTGGGAAAAGGACACCTCCAACCACTTTGCCATGAGTTTACACCCAGAAAGCGAGGAACTGCACCGGTCTCGGTGGCTTAAGTGGGAAAAATCCCCCTCTACAAACCCAGCTGACCTGGAGAAATCCCTTATCCTCCCACCACGGCCCTGGTGGTGCCCTTGGTAAATGCAGGGGGGCTGCAGCCCGGCCACACTTCAGTGCTTCACTCCCTCTCCACAATGGATCGAGCTGGGGATGCTCCAAAATCCCCAGTTCCCAGAAAACCATCCCAGCGCCCTCCAAGGATGCGGCTCCCTGAGCCACACCACCCTCTTCTGGCTTAACACAAGCATCTTTCCAAAAAGGCTTTTAGAGAATGGAGCTCAGGAGGAATCAAGTGGAAAATAAAAGGCTTTTCCACCTGCTGGGGAGGTGATGGGAGGTGGGATGACCTCCTCTGCTCCTCCGAGGTCCCCTGTTCCAGCCAGGAGCGTAGCAGAGAGGCACAGCCTCCCGGCACGCTCGGTACATCCCAATTTCCAAGACTTGCCCAAAGATATTCCTGATGTTGCCGAGCTCTCTGGACCCACGGGTGACACCTCAGCGCTTGGGGACCCTCCGTGGAAAAGCATCCCTGGTGCTCAAGTCATCACCGAGCGGCTGCTCCCGGCCAGGAGCCTGGGACATGGAAAAGTGGGGAGTGGGGACGGATGGGGAGTGGGGAGCACGGGGAGAGCCAAGAGGGTTAAACAAGAAATAGCTGTACAATTCGGCCATGTCCAAAGTCAGTATTATTACAATATACTCTGACAAAAATATAATCTCATTTCATATCAATACAACAAAAAAAGAAACCCAAAAAAAACAGTTTTCTGTACTGTTACCATTGCTAAGAGAGTGAAACTCGTTATTTACAGTTACAGTAGCTGGGTAAAGGAGGACGAGTGAAGATCAGAGAGGGGAGAAAACCACCAGAGGAAAGGGAGAAAGAAAGGGGAAAGGCCCTCTTACGGCGTGAGCGCGGCTTGCGGCTTCGGATAGGGAAGGGAGATGGAGGTAGAGAAACCCTAACCCTCGGTTTATGGGCTTGGTTGAGGTTTTTTGTTGGGGGAATTGAGAAAAAGAAAAAGAGGGGAGAAAGGGAAAAAAAAGGAAAAAAGGAAAAGGAAAAAGAAAAGAGAAAAATGAAAAAAAAGAAACAAGGAAAAATAGACAAAAGGGAAAAGGAAAAAGAAAAAAGAAAAAGGAAAAAGAAAAGAGGAAAATGAAAAAAGAAAAAAGGAAAAAGGAAAAAGAAAAAAGAAGGAAAAAAGAAAAAAGAAGGAAAAGATGAAAAAAGAAAAAAGAAGAAAAAAGAAAAATAAAAAGAGAACAAAAAAGAAAAAAGAAAAAAAGAAAAAGAAAAAAGAAAAAAGAAAGAAAAAGAAAAAAAAAAGAAAAAAGAAAAAAGAAAAAAGAAAAAAGAAAAAAGAAAAAAGAAAAAAGAAAAAAGAAAAAAGAAAAAAGAAAAAAGAAAAAAGAAAAAAGAAAAAAGAAAAAAGAAAAAAGAAAAAAGAAAAAAGAAAAAAGAAAAAAGAAAAAAGAAAAAAGAAAAAAGAAAAAAGAAAAAAGAAAAAAGAAAAAAGAAAAAAGATGGGGAAAAGGGAAGAAAGGTTAAAAAGGAATAAAGAGAATAAAAGGGAAAAAAGCAAAGAAGGGGAAAAGAAAGGAAAAAAAAAGTGAATTGAGAGGAGAAGAAGGAAACGTTTGGTAAAATGATGTGAGAACAGAAACAAGAGCAAACCTTCGGCTGAAGCCCGCGGTCACCGACTCCCCCACGGCCCTGGGGGGAATTTTTGCCACTTTGGGTGTTCAAAATCCCCCCCAAAAACTCCCAAATTGTGCCCTCGTCCGGAGGGGTGGGAAGGGAAGGAGGATGTGGCACCGGGAACGGCTCAAGGCAAGGCCGGGACGATGCAGCATTTTTCCCCCCAACTTTCCAATTCCCATCCCAAGCTTTTTTTGGGGGGGGGGGAGGAGAGGGGGGATTTCCCAACCGAGTGATGGAAGGGGGGGAAAAAGTGCAGGAGGTGGAATTTTTAAGGAAAATGTGAGGGGTTCTTTGCAAAATTGCTTTTTCCCTGCTTTGCTGAGATATTTTTTTTCTCCAGGGGGGAGAGGAAAGTGAAAAAAAAGGAGGGAGAAAAAGGAATCTCTCTTTCTCCTCACCCCGAGCAGAATCTTTGCGACCGGCTCCGGTTTGACCACCTCCATCTCTCCTCTTGGACCTCCAACCCCGGCAGTGGCCACAGACAGGAGTGACACCCCCTCATCCAAGCACAGCCACAACTGGACTCCCCATCCCAACCTTTGGATACATCCAGGCTCTTCACCAACTCCCCAAACCCACCCCCTGAGCACAAAAGGTCACCTCAACCGATCACCTCCACGGTCCCTCTGGAGCAGGTGAGAACATCCCAATCCATCCATCCATCCATCCCCATCCATTCCCCATCCTTAACGTCACCCAACGCATCCCAGCAGCCCACTCTGATATTTTAAATTCAAGGCAGCACTTAGGGTCCTGTTCCATTCCCAAAGCTCCTCCCAGGGTGGGCAGGAGACTTCCCACCTCATCCTACTTCTCCAGCTGCCGGCAGCAGCATCACCCAAGCCGGACCCCACGACTTCCTTCCATCCTCCTCCTCTGAGCACCAGCCAGTGCCAAAATCCCAGTTATCCCAAACATTCTGGTGGTAGAGACCTCACCTGCATCCCCCAGCACATGGATGCACCCTTTACTCCCCCTCTCCGGAACACTGCACTCCCTGGAATCTCCCTGGAAGTGCTGAAGGCCAGGTTGGATGGGGCTTTGAGCCCCCTGATCCAGTGGGAATTGTCCCTGCCCGTGGCAGGGGGGTGGGACTGGATGGGCTTTGAGGTCCCTTCCAACCCAAACCATTCCATGATTCTATTCCACTGGAGCAGGTTGCCCAGAGCAGCGATGGCTGCCCCATCCCTGCAGGTGTCCAAGGCCAGGTTGGATGGGGCTTGGAGCCCCCTGATCCAGTGGGAAATCCCATGGCAGGGAGGTTGGAATGAGATGAGCTTTGACATCCCTTCCAACCCAACCCATCCCACCATTCCATCACCCCACCAAAGGATGTCCCATCACCCCAACCCCAACCAGCTTCACCTCTGCCACCCAAACCCTGGGAAAGACCAGCCTTCCCGGGATGGCCACCAACACCAGCATCCACCAACCACTCCCAGCATCCCCATCCCAGAACGGGTCCCGGGGAGCTTCTGCCAGGTGGGATTCGCACCTGGAGTGCAAACCACCCCCGGCTTACCTCCGGATCCGGCCCCGCGGCGTCGAGCCCCGGCGTGCGCGCGTCGGGAAGGATCCACAGGGATTTCAAGAAGGTAAAGATCAGAAACAGACTTTGGTTAAGTAACCACACGTTTAGAAAGTAATATATATATATATCATTTTGGAAACATATCAGTGCATACTTCTTATATGAAAATATACACAATTGTATTTCATTCTCCAAAAAAAGGAACAATTAAAAACAAAAGCAAACTAAGCCCAAACACAATATATTAGCTGGTTTTTTTTTTTTTTGTGGTTTTTTTATCATTTTTTGTGTTTTTTTCTCCTCGTCGTCATCCTTTAAAATATTTTTAACGCTACACTTTGTTCAGGTTACACTTTTTTTGTCTTTTTTTTTGGTGTTTTTTTGTAAATGTTTTTTTTTTCTTCATGCATTTTACACCTTTATAGCCTTTGAGAATAAATAAGCTCCATTTTTGCTTCCACATCTCTAAAAACTGCAGCATTTTTAACTATTGTCATTTAAGTCGTGCAATTTTTTTTTGTTTGTTTGTTTGTTTTGCAACACCCCTTCTTAAAAAATGGAAAATATAGATATATTTTAAAACTAAACCCTATACAACGCCAAAAAAAACCCCAAAAAATAAATCCAAATTAAAATTTAAAAAAAAAAATTATACACAATTGTAACTGTCAACAGTACAGATGAGCACGAGAAATAAAATTAGATCAGAAACGTATTTATCAAAGCACAAAGAGGGTGTTGGTTTCTTGGATTGTCGTTCTTCTCGTTGTCTTTTGAAAATTAGGAGGAGTTTTGTGGATATTACAGTTCTGGGAGGGGGAGGGAATAAGGAATAATGACCCGGATCAAAATAATAGAATAATAAAATAACCCCAAGCTCCCAACAAAATAAAGAACCCGGCAAACCAACCCCCAGAGCCGTTTCGTCACCACGGTGATGCCAACGCTGTATCCGCATCCCTGCTTTTCCCACTTGGGTACCGGATCGTCGAGTCCTGCTGCTGCGGATCCGTTCCGGCGCGGCACCGGATTGGGTGGATTTAAACCCGTATCCCTACGGAACCCAGAGAGGGGTTTATGTCTTGAGTTTTGGGGGGGGTTCTTTTTGTTTGGTTTTTTCCAGGCTTCAAGCGGGAACTTGGGAATCCGGGAATTTGGGAGTCAGGGGATGGAGTTCATGAGGAAAAATGGGGTTGTTCTGCACCGATGCTCCGGGTGCGTCGAGTGCCGGGGGGGGGGAGGTTCTTCACCGCCTGCTTCCCACTGGGATCTCTGGATCTTCCCATTGCCGCTTCCCAGCGGGGTTGAAACCAGTTCTTGGGTTTATTTTCTTTTTTTTTTTTTTGGTGAAGGAAAGAAAACCAAAAAGGTACCAAATGAGAGCAATGAGACGTCGTTAATCCCACCTAATTTCCAAAGCAAGGCCGTGCAAAGAGCTCAGGGTGCGTGTCCGGTCCACCCGGCATCACCGGATTGGGAGGGTCAGTGTGGGCGAGGAGGAGGATGGTCCACAGCACCTCTCCTGCTTCCCAAACGGAGGTGGAGGGAGGGAGATCCGCTTCTGCTGGCAGTTTGGAGGTGAGAGCTGAGCATCCCGCCCCAGCGCATCGCGGTACCCACGGGATACGGCTCCGGGAAGAGGGAGATGGGGGGGTTTAAGCACACAAACCCCACCAGGATCCACTTCAGCTGGCAGTTTGGAGGTGAGATCCAAGCATCCTCCCAGCGCATCGGACACGGTTTTGGGAAGAGGGAGATAGGGTGGGGTTTAAATCACACAAAGCCCACCGGGATCCACTTCCGCTGATAGTTTGGGAGTGGGATCCGAGCATCCTCCCAGCGCATCGCGGTACCCACGGGACACGGTTTGGGAAGAGGAAGATGAGGGGTGGGGGTAACCACACAAAACCTGCCAGGATCCACTTCCACCAGCAGTTTGGAGGTGAGATCCAACCATCTCCCCAGTGCATCGCGATATCCAAGGATAACGGCTTGGGAAGAGGGAGAATGGGGGGGGGGTTAATCCCACAAAGCCTGCCAGGAGCCCTCTCCAGTGCCACAGGGCTCCGATTGCCTGGCTGAGCCCCTCTGGAGAGTGGGAACAGGAGAGGGAATGAAAAATTTATCATTAAAAAAAAAAAACAAAAAAAATCATCATTTGGAACAAATTTTGTGGCAGAAATTTGATATTTCTAAGATTTCCATAGGGAAGTTTTCACTGGTCCATCTCATGGGGCCTCATTCCCACAGGCAGGGATTTTGGGATAAGGTACTTGGTGAGATGCTGGTACCCAGGTAAGGCACAGCAGCTCCGGCATCGCCCACCTGGGTGTCTGCATCCAAACCAATTTCCTCACCAAGGAGAGGAGGAAAAGTCAGGGAAGGTGGGATGAGCTGGAAGACTTATGGCAAGGATTATTTTTACCCATCGCAAGATGAGGCCACATTTCCCCTCTTTGGCCATCGTTTCTCATCATTATTAACCTTCACCCAATTTTTGGAAGACCCTCTCTCCTCCAAAACTCAATTTCATTTCTTTGCAACCACTCATTCAATTTCATTAATTTCATTAAATTCATTAATTTCATAATAACCAACCACTCTGTATTGTTTTTTCAATTAGAAACGCTGGGAAAAAAAAACCCAGTTGGGAGAAATTAATTAAAAAAACATCAATTTGCTTCTGTTTTAATGGATATTTTTAGGCAAAATGTCTCATTTCAGCCAGCTGAGCAGGACACTGGATGCTTTGCCGAGGGCTCCAGGAGGGGGATAAATCCTACCATGACTTTTTCCTCCTCTCTTTTGTACCAGCTTGGGGAGATGCTGGATCCAAAGCAGCTCCTGGCTCCTCCGCAGCCCATCCAGGGAAGGAAGGAGCCACCTGGCCAAGGTGGCACCTGGGCAGGTTTTGTGCAGGTTTGTGACCATGAGTGCTCCAAGGGAGACAGGGCAGGGGTCAGGGATGGGGGACCAACATCCCAGAGAAGAGCACGTGCACGGAGAGAGCCCATCCCTAATCTCACACCGCTCAGGAATGGTCCCTTCTCCTCCAAACTCTCAAGCCCTGAGCTGGTCGCTGTGTTTTGGGGTTGGGGTACTCATGTCCTGCCCTGGAAACTCCATAACCAGCAGTAACACGAGGAAATCCCTGTCTTTTTCCCCCTTTTTCCTTCCATTAAATCACTCCATCTTCAAGATTTTCCACACCCTCAAGTTTGGAGGCCTAGAAACCTTCAGGCAAAACCCCAATGGATAACAATTTCAGTCGCATCCTTCAATAAAAACCACCTATTCCTCCTTTTCTCATTCCAAGCTTGGGCCCATGAGGAATGGGAATGCATTTTTGAAGTGCATTGACAATTTCTTTGCTTGGCAAACCCCACAATTTCCTTTAAAAGCAGCGATAATGCATTTTTCCTCTTCCAACACGCTGTGCCCAGGCAGAGGGAAGGCTTTTCCCTCTGCGTTCCGAAAAGGTTAACTCCAGTTTTCAACCAACCATGGCCAGAAATAGTGGAATTCCCTCATTTTCCCAGAAGGATGCTGGCTGTGCCTACTTTTTGTGCAGGATTAAGCCTTAAAAATCAGCCTCTTATTTCCCCAACACAATTTCACGGGATCTGGGAAGCCCAAGAAGGGCTGCATCACATTTAATGTTGAAGCCAAGCTGGTGCCAGCCTGCCTTCCCATGGAAACTGCTTTAAGAAATCCCCTTTTTAGGAAAACTGTTCTAGGAAACCCCTTTTTTTAGGAAAACCATTGCTTGCCAAAACCCTTCAACCTTTCTGAGAGCCAGATCATGTCCGAACCGTCCCTCCAAGCACCCAGGATGGCCCAGGCACTGCTCAAAGGTGCATTTTAGGGATGCTCCGTGCCCCACCTCTCCCTTCAGGCGCTCTTCCCTAGGGATGTGGTCCCACCTCCCAGTGGGGACCAGCATCCTTGGAGTGGGGTGGTCTCACTGGTCAGCGCTCAGCGCCTGCCACCTCACAGGGATGAGCATCACCAGGGACTTCTTTTTTTTTTGGGGAGGAGGGGTGAGGATGCGACTATGGGATTTCCATCCCCTTTTCCCCACACGCCTGGCTATTCCCGAGCCGGCGGGTCCCGGGGCCGGGAGCGCCGCCGCTCCTGCGTGCGCCGCCTGCTGTGCTAAAACGAACGCCTACAAAATCCTAAAGCTATTTCTCAGGCAGTTTATGATAATTTCACCCCCCCCCCTTCCCCGCCTCCCCAACCCCATCCCATCCCATCCCCGTTTCGCCCCCTCCCTCCCAACCCCTCCCCGCCCTCCCAACCCATCCCACCCCGCACCTCCCCGGCCCCGCCCCCGGGGGTGGGAGCCGGCGATGCTCCCAAGGGATGCCGGGGACCCCGTTATGTGACCCAGGTATCCAACCGCATGCGCTTTACGGAGGGGCTCTCCCCCTCGGGCTCGCTCGTGGGTCGCAGGAGGCCAAGGGACGAGTTGAAATCAGGCCGGGATGGATCGTCCCGCTCGCTGCTGCCCTCGTAGGAGCTGGTGTTGCTGCTGAGGCTGTCGACGGGCGAGCGGCCGGGGGGGTCGTGCCGGGGCTGGTGGGGGAAGGTGCTGAGCGGGGTGGCAGTGTTGCGGTCCCGGTTGGGCGAGACGGGCTCCGACTTGATGCTGATGTTGGGGTTGGTGTTGACAGTCAAAGTGGTGGTGTGGGACAAGTGACTCCCTTGTCTGGGCATCCGGAAGGCGAAGGGATGAGGTTGGAGGAGGAGGAGGAGGAGGAGGAGGAGGAGGAGGAGGAGGAGGAGAAAGAGGAGGGGGAGGAGGAGAAGGAAGAGGAGGAGGAGAGCAGGAGGGGAGGAGGAGGAGAGCAGGAAGGAAGGAGGGGAAAGAGATGGAAGAGGAGATAATGGGAAGTCTCTTGTTATTCACAGAATCACCTGGTTGGAAAAGACCTTTGAGATCACCGAGTCCAACCGTACCTGTCCACTACTCAACCACGTCCCTAAGAAGCTCATCAACCCATCCTTATGCATCTTTCTGGTGGCCTTTTACCCTCCAACCCACAGAATTCATAACATGCACACCCTGTGGCTGAATGAATCCAGAATTATGAATCTGGATTACGTTAAGGATCTGCATTCATAATCAGAATTATGACTTCAGAATTCATAATCCACGTTCTCACCACGACGCGTCACTGTGGAGCCCAGATTAGACCCCACACAACCCCGCAAGCAGCATCCCTTCTCCACCAGTCTTCTCCAGTTTAAAGAACTCCAGGGCCCTCACCCCTGTTCTCCAGCCCCTTCCCCAGCTCTGTTCCCTTCCCTGGACACGCTCCAGCCCCTCAGAGTTCCTCTTGGAGCCCAAAACTGAACGCAGGATTCAAGGTGCAGCCCCACCAGCGCTGAGTCCAGAGGGAATCCCATCCCTGCTCCTGCTGCCACCCCATGGCTGATCCAAGCCAGGATGCTGGTGGCCTTCTTGGCCACCTGGGCCACTGCTGGTTCATGTCCACCTCAGAAAACCTGTTCCACTATGCAAATGCCTGTATTTCCCCCCTCTTTGGAGTAAAGCAATTCATCTTCAACGTTACCAGCTCCCCTCTTTCTACACCAGCAGGACCCCTACTTCTGGGCATCATATTTTTGCTACGACCACCCCACTGAACTCTGGCTCTTGCTGGATCTCAGCTCTGCCCGAGCTGAAGAGAGCAATCCTTGTGCTGAGGACAGACAGCAAGGAGAGGCTCTTGGAGAGCATCACCCAGCTCATGGCTGCTCTGATCTCAGCTGGGGACTCCAGGGTCACTCCTGTAGGGACAGGATTGCCCAAACTTCCTGAACTGGTTGGTCTGGCTCCTCCTGTGGGCACATCTGCTCCTGCCTCCTAGAAGCAGGGGGTAAACCCACTGTAATCGCTGGGGCCCTGCAGTGGGAGGGTGAAGATAACCCAGCAGAGGAGTGGCAGCTCAGGTTCTGCAGGTCTGGCACCTTGGAGGAATTCAGCACTTCCCTCTTTCATGGAATCACAGAATGGGTTGGGTTGGAAGGGACCTCAAAGCTCATCCAGTTCCAACTCCTCCTGCTATGGGCAGGGACACCTCCCACTGGATCAGGGGACTCCAAGCCCCACCCAATCTGGCCTTCAACACCTTCAGGGATGGGGCATCCATGTCTTTCCTTTTACTACATCAACTGTGGTGGTCCCTGGTACCCATTCCACTTACATTAAATTTCCTAGTGATACAGGAACCAGGTGCTGCTGCTGCTGCTGCTGCGGTGGCTGTTGCTGCTGCTGCTGCTGTTGTTGTTGCTGCTGCTGTTGTTGTTGTTGCTGCTGCTGCTGCTGCTGTTGTTGTTGTTGCTGCTGCTGTTGCTGTTGCTGCTGCTGCTGCTGCTGCTGCTGCTGCTGCCAGGCAGAGATGTTGCCAAGGGACAGCCCACCAGGTGAGCTGAACGCTGGCAGTGAAGACAACTCAGCGCTTGTCAGCTGATAATCTGGAAAGGAAGGAGCCCTTCGGTCATTTCAAGGTCAAACCCTGCTCCAACAGAGCCCTGAGCAGGGGGAGAAGATGGAAAACTGCTCAAGAGAGACAAATCAACCACAGTTTACTGGGTATCAGCTATCGCTGCGAGGTGCACGAGGATGCTGAACACAGGAGGCCGCTCTGAGAACCACGGAATGGTCTGGGTTGGAAGGGACATTTAAAACTCATCCAGTCCAACCCCTCTGCAATGAACAGGGACACCTCCCACTGGATCAGGGGCTCCAAGCCCCATCCAACCTGGCCTTCAACACCTTCAGGGATGGGGCAGCCACAACTTCCCTGGACAGCCTGTTCCAGTGTAACATAGAATCATGGAATGTTTTGGGTTGAAAGGGACCTTAAAGCCCACCCAGTCCAACCCCTCTGTAATAAGCAGGGACAGCTTCAGCTCCACCAGGTTCCTCAGAGCCCCATTCAACCTGGCTTTGAACACCTCCAGGGATGGATCATCCACCACCTCTCTGGGCATCCTCTGCCAGACTTTCACCACTCTCAGCATAAAGTATTTCTTCCCTATATCCAACCTTCTCCAGGCTTCAAGGCATGAGCTGTTAACAAGACACGGCCTCCAGGCCATCCAAGACCCCCCTGAATCCCACTGCACCCCCCTGAAAAGCTCAGTTAATGGCAAATGCAGTGGAGCAACTGCACCAATTCCAATCAGGAAGAGCCATGGTGCGTGGAAACCCCCACCCAGACACCCTCTGGAGGAGATCAGCCGGGTCTAAACCACACTGACACCACCCACCCCCCCTCAATTTGTCCCGACCCCCGGTAAATACCGACCGGGGGGGGGGGGGGGGGCGTCAGACCCTTCCCCACGCGTGTCCCACCCACTCTGGGCAGCAGGGGGCGCTCTCTGCCCACCACTGGGGGCGCCCAAGCAGCCACAGCCCCCCCCGCCCCTCCCCGCACCCCCCGGGTACCCGCACCCAAAATCGCATAGGGAAGAAGATGCTCTTCCCACGCACAGCTCTAGCAGCACCCCGAAGCCCAACTGAGCACCCCAAAACCCAACCAAACAAGCCAATCCCCCTCTGAGCGCCCCAAAACCCAAATAACTAAGCAGCCCCAAACCCAATGAGCATCCCAAAACACAACCAAGAACCCCAAAACACAACCAAGAACCCCCAAAACCCAACCAAGCACCCCGAACCCCAACCAAGTACCTCAAATCCCAGCCAACTAAGCAACTCCAAACCCAACCAAGCACCTTAAAACCCAACTGAGCATCCGAAAAGCCAGCTGAGCATCTGAAAACCTGACTGAGCATCCCAAACCCCACCTGAGTACCCCAAAGCCCAATAAAGCAACCCAAAACCCAACAAGCATCCCCAAAACAGGAGGGGAATTTTATAAAAGGTGGCAAATCCTGCAGCTACAGAGCAGGGGGGAGCAACTGCTATTCCAGTAGATCATAGAATCCTGGAATGGGTTGGGTTGGAAGGGACCTCAAAGCCCATCCAGTTCCAAACCCCTGCCATGGGCAGGGACACCTCCCACTGGATCAGGGGGCTCCAAGCCCCATCCAGCCTGGCCTTCAACACTTCCAGGGATGGGGCAGCCACCACTGCTCTGGGCAACCTGGCCCAGGGCCTCCCCACCCTCACACCAAAACATTTCTCCCCAAGATCTCATCTCAATCTCCCCTCTTTCAGCTGAAAACCATTGTCCTCGTCCCATCCCTGCACTCCCTGACCAAGAGCCCCTCCCCAGCTTTCCCGGAGCCCCTTCCACTCCTGGGAGGCTGCTCCAAGGTCACCCTGCAGAATGGTCAAACCCTTGGTCATCTCTTTCCCCAGAGCCACGTCTGAATCTGATACAGACACCCACACCCCCTCAGCCTTTATCAAACCCTCCCTCTTTCTCTTCTCGCTGTCATTTTGGGAGTCTTGTGGTTTCAATCCCTCCCCACCCCAGCAGGGCCAAACCTGCCTGCGGCAGCTGAACACAAAGAGGTGGCTGCAAAGGCCTTGAACCACTGCCAGAGTCTCCAGGGCTGATTCCAGGCACGCCCGACAGAAAGCCCCAAGACTGGGTCCTTCACCCTAACGTGGTTCTGCACCCCCAGCACCAGCCATTCTGGTTTAGGAGCTCCTGACACCCACTGGTTACAGGAGCCGCCCCCACGGCTTGAACCGGAGCCATCCCACATCTGGAAGGTGCAAAGGGTCAGGTTTGACTTAATCAGGTTGTAGAGCAGGGATGGGAAAGGGCCTGGTCAGAAGGAGGCTGAACACAACCTCACCGAGCCTGACATCAAGGCAATTCCCACCCAATTAATAGCTAAGGACTGGAAAGAACAGGAATGAACACCCCCAAGTTTGGAGATTGCTCAGGACATCCACACTCTGCAGAGATGAGCTGAAAGAGGGGAGGTTGAGATGAGATCTTGGGGAGAAATGTTTTGCTGTGAGGGTGGGGAGGCCCTGGCCCAGGTTGCCCAGAGCAGTGGTGGCTGCCCCATCCCTGGAGGTGTCCAAGGCCAGGTTGGATGGGGCTTGGAGCCCCCTGATCCAGTGGGAGGTGTCCCTGCCCATGGCACAGGGTTGGAACTGAGCTTTGAGGTCCCTTCCAACCCACCCCACTCCATGACTCCACACTAACCCTGGCTGCAGCATCTCCAGCAAACACCCCAACCCCAGCCAGCGAAGGCGCCCCAGCAGGACCCCCCCCCCCTCCTCCCTGTGGTCATGGGCACGAGCAAAATAAACACAGAAAGCTGAAATCCATCCCCCTCTGGACTGGCAACAGCACAGGGTTCAATTAAAAGCTATTTTGGGGACCTTGGCCATACCCAGAGTGGTTGGGGGACCACGATGAGTTCCACGTAGGGAGAGGAGCCTACGCCTCACGCACAGACAGGCATCTTCTGGGCTACACCTACTAATTAGGAGAGGGAGTTCCCACCACGCCTATTCTGGGTTCTTCCAGACAAAGAGCCTCTCACATCTTTGCAAATGCCAAAGGGAGATATGCAGGAAACCAGCAACCCCTTAAAAGTCTTCATGGAGGTTTGACAGGTCACAGATGAATCAAACGAGCTGGAACCAGCTCGGACCCCACCAGCCCCAGTGTGATGGCTCTACGAGCAGGATGGGTTGCATTCTTCTCAAACTTTGGGGGGGGTTCAGATGCTCATTTTCACTAAACCCCTATTGCAACACCACCCAGAGCTCTTCCAAGAGGCTGGAGATGGGTGTGGCTCTAATTAGCATCCACTTAATCACAGAATGCTTAGGGTTGGAAGGCACCTCAAAGCCCAGCCAGTTCCAACCCCCATCCAACCTGGCTTTCAACATCTCCAGGGAGGAGATGTAGAGGGTCTGGTTGGCTGCAAGCTAGAATTATAGGATGGTGGAATGGTTTGGGTTGGAAGGGACCTCAAAAGTCCATCCAGATCCAGCCCCCTGCCATGGGCAGGGACACCTCCCACTGGATCAGGCTCATCCAGCCTGGCCTTCAACACCTCCAGGGATGGGGCAGCCACCACTGCTCTGGGCAACCTGCAGGGCCTCCCCATGCCCAGTGTGAAGAATTTCTTCTTGATGTCTCATCTAAATCTTCCCCCTTCCAATTATAAGCCGTTCCCTCTCATCCCATCACTCTGGGCCCTTGGAAAAAGCCCTTCCCCAGCTTTCCTGGAGCCCCTTTCAGTCCTGGGAGGCTCCTCTAAGGTCTCCCCAGAGCCTCCTCTTATCCAGGCTAAACAACCCCAACTCTCCCAACCTCTCCTCGTGCAGGAGGTTCTCCAGCCTTTGGATCATCTTCACAGCCCTCCTCTGGACTCGTTCCAACAGCTCCACATCCTTCTGACATTGGGAATTCCAGAACTGGACACAATACTCCAGGTGGAGGTCTCACAAGAGCAGAGCACAGGGGGATTTATATATGAGTTTCACCTTGATCTGAAACCTGTGCAACTCTTGGGCCTCCACCACGTCTCGCAGGTCCACGAGGGATGTTGCAGCTGCTCAGGGAGAGCCAGACACGGGACATTTCCCCCCTCCTCCTGTCCAATTATCCATCAGGAAGCTCTCACCTGTGTTGTACGCCGTGGGCATGGCAGAGAAAGGCAGCCCCTGCGTCAGCAAACTCGGAGTCGCCACAGAAACAACCGGGGTGGTTAAAGAGTGAGTTGCTTGGGAGACACCCAACCTCTGCGTGTTCTGCTGGGGAAACAAACAGAGAGGGAGTCACAACCCAGATGCATTTTACTCTCTCGACCTCGTGAGCTGCAGCCCTGCAAAAAAAAAAACATCTCAGCATGCACCAGTCTTTGAGGTGGTTGAAGGTGATCACAGACTCTGAGGGGATAAGTGGGGTTAATCCTCTGGCCATTCCTCACTGCAACACAGCAAAGTGCAAACCACACCAGTTATATCCAGTTAGGACCCTCGTGACACCCAGTTAGGACCCTCATGACATCCACTGACAGCTCACTTGGCCTTTCTGCTCAGGGCTGGGCTTCACCTGCCAGGAGCAGGAGTCTCTACATCCCAAAGGATGCACCTGAGCTCTGCTGTGTAAAAGGAACCAAACCAGAGCAGAGCTGATGCCTCCTCCTCCTCCTCCCTGCAGCACCCATGGGCAGGGACACCCCTCTCTCTAAGGCAAAGAAGGTGCTGAGCATCCCTCTTGGAGTTTTAAAGGCACTCTGGTGTCCTTGAGCTTAAAATCCAGGGTATAACAGTGGATGGGGAAGAAGAGTGGATGGGGAATAGGATGGGGAATAAGAATGAGGTGCCCCAAGGTGCTGAGCATCCCTCTCAGGGTTTTAAAGGCACTCTGGCATCCTTGAACTGAAAATCCAATGCTCAGTGACCTCCCAGCTCGGTGCCCTCGTGGGGTTTGGGTGACTCAGGCATTGACAAGTCCCCTGTGGAAAAATCCTGCCCTTGGACACCAACCTCTCCCCCTCCCCTCGGTGGTTTTCCAGGCAGTTCCGGGTCAGATTCAGCCCTGTTTACACGGCAGATAAGCTGGTGCTGGCTCTGCTGATCCGATTTAACCCTCCCTCAAGAGGCTTGAGTCTAAGCCGGAGCGCCCCGGCACACGTCACCCTGTGAAGACTGGGGCAGCACCCAGCTTAAACCCCTCCTGGCACCAGCTTGGCTCCGGCCCCCGGGGGCCACGGTGACGATGAGGAGCCTTCCTCCAGCCTCCCCTGCGAGGTGCTGAGGGCTCCCAGCACCCTACTGGGCCGAGCGTGGGTCACGGCCACGCAGGGTAAGGTTGGAGGCTAAAAATGCTGCCCTTGGCCCCCCTGGAGGGTGACAGCACCCCAACGTGATGGATTTGCAGCACCCTCTGCCCGGCCCACAGGTCCTTCCCTGCCACCCAGGGAAGGCGATTAACAGGGCTCTAATTACTAAAGGCACAAATCCTGCTGGAAAGCACCCTCGGGCCATGCCCACTGCCCACGGGGTAAGGACACTGCAGAGAAAGGTCCTCACGGTGGGCAGGATTCAGCCCCATCCCTCTCCTGCCTGCACCGGACCCCAGGCCAGCCCAGCAGGATGTGACCCACAGCCCCATCCCTCCCCTGCCTGCACTCAACCTTGAGTTGGCCTGGCAGGATGTGACCCACAGCCTCATCCCTCTATTGCTGCACCGGACCCCAGGCCAGCCCAGCAGGATGTGACCCACAGCTCCATCCCTCTATTGCTGCACCGGACCCCAAGCCAGCCCAGCAGGATGTGACCCACAGCTCCATCCCTCTATTGCTGCACCAGACCTCGAACCAGCCCAGCAAGATGTGACCTGCAGCTCCTTCCCTCTTATTCCTGCACTGGACCTCGAGTTGGCCCAGCAGGATGTGACCCACAGCCCCATCCCTCTCATTCCTACACTAGACCTCCAGTTGGACCAGCAGGATGTGACCTACAGCTCCATCCCTCTCATTCCTGCACTGGACCTCGAGCTGGCCCGGCAGGATGTGACCCACAGCCCCATCCCCTCAACCTTGCACAGGGCCTTTCCCAGGAGAGTGCTGGCCTGGGGACGATTCCATCTGGGATGCTGGGATGCTGGTTGTGCAGGGATGTACCAGCTCTGGGAAGGGGGCAGCAGCTGCCTCCCCCGTTACACCACAAGGGATGTGCTGCAGGAAGCATCCATTTCCCCCCTGATTCATGCAGGTGCTGAGCTGTGCAGGATGCACACCCCAAACCACTCCATGCTGCAAAGAATTCCATGCAGGAATGCTCCCAGGTGAGCTCGCCTGTCGCCGCAGGCACCGATCCTGCTCTACCCTTGGGAGCAAGTGGAGAAATGAGGGGGCTGCTTCTCTGAACCCCCAAAAAGAGCAGCTCCTGCCTGGAACCTGACGTTGCCGGGAGCAGAGCCTGGAGGTTGGCAGGGGAAAAGGGTGAAGGGGAGCGGGGCAGCTGACTCATCCCAAAGCTGCTTTCTGGAAAAGAGGTGGGAGTTGCCAGTTCCCGAGCTGATCTGCTGTGTAGGTTGAGCAAGATGGAAGGAGTAAATGTGGGGAGAAGGTTAGCAGAGCAAGGGGAGGGAAAGGGGGGGGGGGGTCTGCACAAGGATGCAGCCTGGATAATGCTCTGCCCTCCCCATCCAGCTGTGCTGAGGTCCCTGTCCCTCGCTTTGCTCCCAGATTTCATCACCCTCCCTGCTGCCAGCGAGGAACTGCGCTTCACTTCAGGCAAAAAATCAGCTGGGTTCGCTCAAACTAACAATTAAAACTCTTCATGCCAACCTTCCCCTGGCTGATTTGTGCCTCAAGCAAGCTGCTCCTCCAGCTGGGAGCCAGGCAATGCCCTCTGGCAGCGGGAAGGGTGATGAGCAGATGGGGAGGCGGGTGGTGATGGGGAAACCGAGGCACGGAGCTGCTGGGATGGGGGGGAGCATTAAGTAAGAAGGGGTTTGGGGTATGGAAATTCAGAATTCAAGGCTGCCAAAGCCCTGGCTAATCCTTCCCGTGGCCAAGGGTGTCTCCTTGCAGGCTGCAAGAGGTATTGGTTTACTCCTGTGGGTTTGGATGAGCTTTTCCCTGGCTGAGTTAGCTGCATCCTACAGCGGCTCTCGCCCTTTCCTCGCTGCTCTGCCCTGTCGCCCATCTGCCCTGCACCAGAATAGCAACAGAACAGGGTGAATCATTGCCACAAACAAGGTGGTGTTCACTTTGCTGGCAGGGGAACACACACTAAAAAACAAAATAAAAAAGAGGGGAGGGGAAAAAAAGCCAGAAAAATAAGACAGAAAGCGGCCCCCGTGCACAGAGGAGGTTTAGGGAGCGCACTCGCCAGCCAGTGGATTTACACAGGCTTTAAATAATATCCTTAATATGGGAAGAGCCTGATTTCCTCCCTATCTCTCAAGTGGTGGCAGTGGGCCAGGTTTTCCTGGGCTCTGAATTGCAGCGGCTCCAGAGGAGCCCACGGGGAAGGACCCCTGGAGCGGCAGCACCCAGGCTGGCTCCGCACAAAAGGGACCAAAAAAAGAGGGACACAAAAAGGGGCCAAAAAAAAGGGATGAGAAAGGGATCAAAAAAGGGATGCAAAAGGGATCAAAAAAGGGATGCAAAAGGGATCAAAAAAGGGATGCAAAAGGGATAAAAAAGGGATCAAAAAGGGATACAAAAGGGACCCAAAAAGGGATGCAAAAGGGATCCAAAAAGGGATGAAAAAGGGATCAAAAAAGGGATGCAAAAGGGACCAAAAAAGGGATGCAAAAGGGATCCAAAAGGGATGCAAAAGGTATCCAAAAAGGGATGCAAAAGGGATCAAAAAAGGGATGCAAATGGGATCAAAAAAGGGATGAAAAGGGGATAAAAAAAGGGATGAAAAGGGGATAAAAAAGGGATCCAAAAAGGGATGCAAAAGGGACCCAAAAAGGGATGCAAAAGGGATCAAAAAAGGGATGCAAAAGGGATCAAAAAAGGGATGCAAAAGGGACCAAAAAAGAGATGCAAAAGGGATCAAAAAAGGGATGCAAAAGGGATCAAAAAAAGGGATGCAAAAGGGATCAAAAAAGGGATGCAAAAAGGATCAAAAACGGGATGCAAAAGGGATAAAAAAGGGATCAAAAAGGGATACAAAAGGGACCCAAAAAGGGATGCAAAAGGGATCCAAAAAGGGATGAAAAAGGGATCAAAAAAGGGATGCAAAAGGGACCAAAAAAGGGATGCAAAAGGGATCCAAAAGGGATCAAAAAGGGATACAAAAGGGACCCAAAAAGGGATGCAAAAGGGATCCAAAAAGGGATGAAAAAGGGATCAAAAAAGGGATGCAAAAGGGACCCAAAAAGGGATGCAAAAGGTATCCAAAAAGGGATGCAAAAGGGATCAAAAAAGGGATGCAAATGGGATCAAAAAAGGGATGAAAAGGGGATAAAAAAAGGGATGAAAAGGGGATAAAAAAGGGATCCAAAAAGGGATGCAAAAGGGACCCAAAAAGGGATGCAAAAGGGACCAAAAAAGAGATGCAAAAGGGATCAAAAAAGGGATGAAAAGGGGATAAAAAAGGGATCAAAAAGGGATGAAAAAGGGATCAAAAAAGGGATGCAAAAGGGATCAAAAAAGGATGCAAAAGGGATTAAAAAAAAGGGATGCAAAAGGGATCAAAAAAAGGGATGCAAAAGGGATCAAAAAAGGGATGCAAAAAGGATCAAAAAAGGGATGCAAAAGGGATCAAAAAAGGATGCAAAAGGGATTAAAAAAAAGGGATGCAAAAGGGATCAAAAAAGGATGCAAAAGGGATAAAAAAAGGGATCAAAAAGGGATGCAAAAGGGATCAAAAAGGGATGCAAAAGGGATCCAAAAAGGGATGCAAAGGGGATCAAAAAGGGATGCAAAAGGGATCAAAAAAGGATGCAAAAGGGATCCAAAAAGGGATGAAAAAAGGATGCAAAAGGGATAATAAAGAGATGCAAAGGGATCAAAAAAGGGATGCAAAAGGGATCAAAAAAGGGATCAAAAAGGGATGCAAAAGGGATCAAAAAGGGATGCAAAAGGGATCAAAAAGGGATGCAAAAGGGATCCAAAAGGGATGCAAAAGGGATCAAAAAAGGGATCAAAAAGGGATGCAAAAGGGATCAAAACCAAGACCCAAAGGGGCAGAAACAGGCGCTTCCCAGCTCGTGTCAGCTCTTCCTTTTCCCCAGGGAACCTGCTTTTTCCTAAAAGTGCGTTTTTCTCGGGATGGGTTTTCCTGTGGCAGGACCGGATGTGACATTTGCGCCGGCACCCGCATCCCGCTGTGCTCCCGACGTCCCACGCCTCCTTCGCCCGAGCCAGGGTGCGGGGGACGCGGGGGACAAGCAGCTCACATCCCGCACCCCCACCCCCCCCCCCGCGATGCACGCGCAAGCAGCGAACTCACCAGAGCCAAGTGCTCCTCCGTCTGCGGGACAACAGGGAGAGAACCGAGAGGCACCGTTAACCCGCCGGCCCCGCCAGCCCCGCGCCCGCGCCCAGTGCGGGGCTTTGCACCCTGCTCTTTGCACCCACAAGCTTTGCACCCTGCTCTTTGCACAAGCAGGGTTTGCACAGTGCTCTTTGCACAAGCAGGGGTTGCACTGTGCTCTTTTCACCCACAATCTTTGCACCCTGCTCTTTGCACCCTGCTCTTTGCACCCATAGCTTTGCACCCTGCTCTTTGCACAAGCAGGGGTTGCACCCTGCTCTTTGCACCCATAGGCTTTGCACGGTGCTCTTTGCAGATACAGGCTCTGCACTGAGCTCTTTGCACACGCAGGGCTTTGCACCCACAGGCTTTGCACCCTGCTCTTTGCACAAGCAGGGTTTGCACAGTGCTCTTTGCACAAGCAGGGGTTGCACTGTGCTCTTTTCACCCACAATCTTTGCACCCTGCTCTTTGCACCCACAGGCTTTGCACCGTGCTCTTTGCAGATACAGGCTCTGCACTGAGCTCTTTGCACACGCAGGGCTTTGCACCCTGCTCTTTGCACCCTGCTCTTTGCACAAGCAGGGGTTGCACCATGCTCTTTGCACCCATAGGCTTTGCACCCTGCTCTTTGCACCCTGCTCTTTGCACAAGCAGGGGTTGCACCGTGCTCTTTGCACCCACAGGCTTTGCACCGTGCTCTTTGCACCCACAGATTTTGCACTGTGCTCTTTGCACCCATAGGCTTTGCACCCTGCTCTTTGCACAAGCAGGGGTTGCACTGTGCTCTTTTCACCCACAATCTTTGCACCCTGCTCTTTGCACACGCAGGGGTTGCACCATGCTCTTTGCACCCTGCTCTTTGCACAAGCAGGGGTTGCACCATGCTCTTTGCACCCATAGGCTTTGCACCCTGCTCTTTGCACCCTGCTCTTTGCACAAGCAGGGGTTGCACCGTGCTCTTTGCACCCACAGGCTTTGCACTGTGCTCTTTGCACCCACAGATTTTGCACTGTGCTCTTTGCACCCATAGGCTTTGCACCCTGCTCTTTGCACAAGCAGGGGTTGCACTGTGCTCTTTTCACCCACAATCTTTGCACCCTGCTCTTTGCACCCACAGGCTTTGCACCGTGCTCTTCTTTGCACAAGCAGGGGTTG
Organism: Dromococcyx pavoninus; assembly: GCA_033558185.1. Taxonomy (NCBI): domain Eukaryota; kingdom Metazoa; phylum Chordata; class Aves; order Cuculiformes; family Neomorphidae; genus Dromococcyx; species Dromococcyx pavoninus. The sequence goes on along the minus strand of JAUMJL010001358.1, from coordinate 77,064 downwards.
CACCATGCTCTTTGCACCCACAGGCTTTGCACCCTGCTCTTTGCACAAGCAGGGGTTGCACCGTGCTCTTTGCACCCATAGGATTTGCACCATGCTCTTTGCACAAGCAGGGCTTGCACTGTGCTCTTTGCACTCACAAACTTTGCACCATGCTCTTTGCACAAGCAGGGTTTGCACAGTGCTCTTGGCAGATACAGGCTCTGCACTGAGCTCTTTGCACACGCAGGGCTTTGCACCATGCTCTTTGCACACACAGGCTTTGCACTGAGCTCTTTGCACACGCAGGCTTTGCACTGAGCTCTTTGCACACACAGGCTTTACAGTGCTATTGCACCCAAAGAGCTTTGCACAGTGCTGTTTGCACGCACAGGATTTGCACACTGCTATTTGCACGCCCAGGCTTTGCACAGTGCTGTTTGCACCCACAGCCTCTGCACAGTGGTCCTTGCACCCACAGCCTTTGCACAGAGCTCTTTGCACCCACAGCCTCTGCACAGTGCAGTTTGCACGCACAGCCTTTGCACAGTGGTCCTTGCACCCACAGGCTTTGCACCGTGCTGACTGCATCCACCCAACAGGAATCCAAGCCTTCTTCCTGGCTTCTTCCCACCAGTTTATATTTACATTTATGTTTATATTTATAATTATATTCATATTTTATATGTATGTTTATTTTTATATTTAATACTTATATTCGATATCTATATTTATATTTATAATTTATATTTACATTTAATTTTATTTTTCTATTTGTATTTGTATTTCTATTTCTATTTCTATATCTATTTCTATTTCTATTCCTATTTCTATTCATATTTATATTTATTTATATTTATATGTATATTTATATTTATGTTTATGTTTATATTTATGTTTATATTTATATTTATTTTATATATTTATATTTTCCCATTTTCTATTTATTTTTATATATTTATATTTATATTTATTTTATATATTTATAGTTATTTTATATATTTATATTCATTTTTATATATTTTAAAACGATATTTATATTTATATATTTTTATTTTAAATGATACTTATATTTACATTTAATTTTATATTTATATTTATAATTTATATTTATATTTACATTTACATTTAATTTTATATTTAATTTTATATTTATATTTATATTTATATTTATATTTATATTTATATTTATATTTATATTTATATTTATATTTATATTTACATTTACATTTACATTTACATTTACATTTACATTTACATTTACATTTACATTTACATTTCTATCTAAAGCACCCATCACCCTATCGCTAAACCATCTCTGGAGGCTCCCTGACCCGGTCTCGGAGCTCGGCCGGACACTCACCAGGTGGTGCATCAGCCCCTTCCCGCTCTGCGAGGTGATCACGCGTAAATCCGGTTTGCGGCTGTTGCTGCCGAGCTGGGTGCTGTGCGCGGGCGGCGGCGGGGACTTGGCCGGGATGATCTTGCCCAAACCGCTGCCGTTGGACACGGGGAGGAGACCCGGCGAGGCCCTGGCGCTCACGTAGCCGTTCCCTGCAGGATAACCGGGAGGCAGGAAGGAAGGAGGTGAACGCGTGGCGGCGGCGGCGGGGCTCGAGGTGCTTCCCCCCACGGGATCCCCCAAAAACCCTCCCGCACAGCAGAAGGGGGTAAATGCGCAGTGGAGGATCCATGCATGGGTGCTGCAGAGGGGCTCCAGGGGTGCTCTTCCCCAGAGGAGCAGCGCTGCACCCCCTGGGGTACCCCAAAACCCTCCTGCACAGCACAGCCTCATCCACAGCCCCAGGGCTGGTACCAGTATCCCCCAGTAAGGTCGGCAGTGCTGGGAACTGGTGCATCCTCCCCACCAAGAGCTGGGAATCCTGTCCTGGGCCAAACTGGGGCAGAGAGAGGACAGGCAGCCTGTGAGAGAACTGCACCCCCTGGGGTACCCCAAAACTCTCCTGCACAGCACAGCCTCATCCACAGCCCCAGGGCTGGAACCAGTACCCCCAGTAAGGTCAGCAGTGCTGGGAACTGGTGCATCCTCCCCAACAAGAGCTGGGAATCCTGTCCCAGGCCAAACTGGGGCAGAGAGAGGACAGGCAGCCTGTGAGAGAACTGCACCCCCTGGGGTACCCCAAAACTCTCCTGCACATCCACAGCCCCAGGGCTGGAACCAGTACCCCCCAGTAAGGTCAGCAGTGCTGGGAACTGGTGCATCCTCCCCAACAAGAGCTGGGAATCCTGTCCTGGGCCAAACTGGGGCAGAGACAGTGCAGAATTGCACCCCCTGGGGTACCCCAAAACCCTCCTGCACATCCACAGCCCCAGGGTCGGTACCAGCAGCCTGGACCGAGCTGAGCAGCGCCGGCACTTGGTGAATCCTCTCCACCGACAGCTGCCCTGGGCCAAGCAGCGGAGGCACAGCCAGCCCGGAGCTCCCATCGCCCAGGGCAGCTCCTCAACCTCCAGGAACCCACAATTGTCACTGCAATAACAACAAATAAACACTACAGGGCCGATTTTGCAGCAAGGCCTCTTTAGGCTGCTCTGGGCAGGGTCCTGGGGCCCTCATGAGGGGGAGATAATCACCGTGAGGTTCACTTTTAAGGTCTCTTTAAGGCACCAGAGCAGCGCAAAGGGGTTGTGGGAGAGCAAGGACTTGGTTCACTGATCCCACTGCCCCTTTGAAGATCTGAGATCCCCTCCTCCTCCTCCTCTCGCTGCCCCACTTAAGGATTTTTATGTTCAACGAGGGGTGGGAAGAAGAAAGGAAAGGAAGAAAAAAATCGAGAAAGGAAAAGATTTGATGAACATCAGGAAAGGAATAAATTGGATCAGATTACTGTTCTGATGAGGGTTTTTTATATATATATATATATATATATATATATATATGAATAGGCCCCAAAGATAGAAAGGCATTTAGCAATCACCAGGATTCAGCCCTCATATTCATTGCACGTTAGACCAGGAAAAATAGGTCGCTGATTGCATTATTAATCACATCTACCATTGAGCTACATCTGCATTTCAGCAGGCGGCTGGTGGCAGCGACGTGCCAGCCTCTGCCTCTCCCAGAGCTGTCCCAGGGCTGGCAGTGGGATAAACTGGGCATGGGGGATGGCCACGCTGTGGCAGGAGCTGCACTGGATCCCAGCAAAGCAATGAGAGATGCTGCCCCGTTGGGTGGAGTGGCAGCAACGCCTGGATCTGTGTCCCAGCGAGGTGTCATGGAACCATGGAATGGGTTGGGTTGGAAGGGACCTCAGAACCCATCCAGTTCCAACCCCCCTGCCATGGGCAGGGACACCTCCCACTGGATCAGGGGGCTCCAAGCCCCATCCAGCCTGGCCTTCAACACTTCCAGGGATGGGGCAGCCACCCCTGCTCTGGGCAACCAGAGCCTCCCCACCCTCACACCAAAACATTTCTCCCTAAGACCTCATCTCAATCTCCCCTCTTGCAGCTCAAAACCCTTCCCCCTCATCCTATCCCTGCACTCCCTGATCCAGAGCCCCTCCCCAGCTTTCCTGGAGCCACTTTCAGGCTGCTCTAAGCTCTCCTCAGAGCCTTCTCTTCTCCAGGCTGAACAACCCCAACTCTCCCAGCCTGTCCTTGTACAGGAGGTGCTCCAGCCCTTGGATCATCTCCGTGGCCTCCTCTGGATCAAATATACTGCAAAATACCTATACCCACACCTATATCTACCTACATATCTGTCTGTTTGTCTGTCTGTCTATCCATCCATCCTTCCATCTATCCATCCATCTATCCATCCATCCATCCATCCATCCATCCATACATCCATCCATACATCCATCCATCCACCCACCCATCCATATATAAGCCATCAGAGAAGTCCCCTCAGCCTGGATCCAGCCACCCCCATGAGCTGGAGAGAGAAGGGCTGCACTTCTCTTAGGATTTCAGGATAATCCCCAAAAGGGGGGGTCTAAAAGCAGAGCTCTCCAAGCTTCGCACCCCCCCGGGGGTGGCACCAGGGATGGTGCTGGACACGGCACGCGAGGAGGACACAATCGCGGCAGGATCTGGTGGCTGATGACTCAGGTGATCGCTCCGAGGAGGAGGAGGAGGAGGAGGAGGAGGAGGAGGAGGAGGAGGAAGAGGAGGAGATGTCCCACGTGTCTGGAAACCCCAAGCACAAAGCCAATGCCACATCCTCCTCCCACGGCCATCGCGGGGAGCCCCGGGGATGGCAGCGGCTCCCGGGACAGCGGGGCTCCGGGACTGGCCACGGCCGGGTTGTCCCAGCTCCTCACGCCCGTTCCCTGGAGCGGTGGCAGGAACGCAGGGAATGCTCCGGTGACGTCAATGCTGACATTCACGGGCCCTGCCAAGCTCCACGGCTGCTCCCAACAGCTGACAGTGGGGGCGGCCGTGGGGGGGGGAAAGGGGCCGCCGGGGGTTGGCGGGGGCTGCGGCACGATGGGGGGGGGATGGCCCCTTCCTTCTGCCTGCCAAGGAGAGGTGAAACTTGGCATCGGGAGCTCCAAGGGCACCAGGGAGATGGCAGCGCCACGAGTGGCCCCGGCAGGGCTTGGTTTGCTCTGGAGGCACAAACGGGCAGAAATAACCCAGTGATGGTATTACTGGTGCCCAGCACTGGGAGGAGGTTATTGGTGATGGTATTGCTGGTGCCCAGCACTGGGAAAAGGTATTGGTGATGGTATTACTGGTGCTCAGCACTGGGAAAAGGTATTGGTGATGGTACTGGTGGTGCCCAGCACTGGGAAAAGGTATTGGTGATGGTATTGCTGGTGCCCAGCACTGGGAAAAGATATTGGTGATGGTACTGGTGGTGCCCAGCACAGGGAAAAGGTTATTGGTGATGGTATTACTGGTGCCCAGCACAGGGAAAAGGTTATTGGTGATGGTATTGCTGGTGCCCAGCAAAGGGAGGAGGTTATTGGTGATGGTATTACTGGTGCCCAGCACTGGGAGGAGGTTATTGGTGATGGTATTGCTGGTGCCCAGCACTGGGAAAAGGTATTGGTGATGGTATTACTGGTGCTCAGCACTGGGAAAAGATATTGGTGATGGTACTGGTGGTGCCCAGCACTGGGAAAAGGTATTGGTGATGGTATTGCTGGTGCCCAGTAAAGGGAGGAGGTTATTGGTGATGGTATTACTGGTGCCCAGCACTGGGAAAAGGTATTGGTGATGGTATTACTGGTGCTCAGCACTGGGAAAAGGTATTGGTGATGGTACTGGTGGTGCCCAGCACTGGGAAAAGGTATTGGTGATGGTATTACTGGTGCCCAGCACTGGGAAAAGGTATTGGTGATTGTATTACTGGTGCCCAGCACTGGGAAAAGGTATTGGTGATGGTACTGGTGGTGCCCAGCACTGGGAAAAGGTATTGGTGATGGTATTGCTGGTGCCCAGCACTGGGAAAAGATATTGGTGATGGTACTGGTGGTGCCCAGCACTGGGAAAAGGTATTGGTGATGGTATTACTGGTGCCCAGCACAGGGAAAAGGTTATTGGCGATGGCATTGCTGGTGCCCAGCACTGGGAAGAGGTTATTTTTAGGTGCAGAGGATGTGGAGGTGCAGCTGCAGCACTGCAGAACCACATCTGGACCAGCCCCATCCACACCACTGGTGGGACCTGGGCTCTAATTCAGTTTTAACTGGGGTGATGCCAAACTCCACACTCCTCCTCTTGGCTGGAGCTCCACCACAAAAAAAGCCCCAAAGGGGTGAAGAGCCAGGCTCCTGGTGCAATCCCTGCTCCACCTCACCTGGGGATGGGTGGCACCCACCTCACCGAGCCCTGGAGCGCAACCGGCGCTGCCCCAGCCCGCGGCAGCAGGACCAGTACCAGCAGCTGCTTCCCAGCAGGATCCAGGGGCCATCACTGGATTTTGGGTTCTACCTACATAAACACCCAGCCCCAAAGCCCCCACCCTGCAGACAGCACGGGGAAGGAGGTATTAGCAGTGCATTTTATAGCTGGGGAGCTAAGCCACAAGGTCTGAGCCTCGTTAGCACTGGAAAAGGGACCTTAATGAGCTTTTTTTTCCTTGCAGTAAAGTTCCTTAATAGGGCCCCAGCGAGGAGGAATCAGGTGTGAAGTGACTCACCCGAGGTCAGGGGAGGAACTGGTTGCAGCGTGGGGTTGCCCAAATCCCAGCTGCTGGGATTTGATACCCAGAGCTGCCCAAATTCCAGCCCTCAGCAGTCACCTCAGCCAACCCCTTGATGTGCAGCATTCCCAAAAACCCAGGGGAGATGCTGGCCAGCAGGACACACCCCCCCACACCCCTCTTGTCTCGCTTGCTGAAACCAGTAGCACCCAGTAAAGGTGCTGGTCTGGAGTTCCACATGCCAAACCATTGCCAGCAGCAATAAAATCCTCCCTAATCCTTCTCCATCGCCAAGGGCAAAGCCAAAAATCCTGGGTGGGCAAACAGGGAAGAGAAACAGAGCCAAGGGTGCAGATCCCACAGCATTCCAGGAAAGGCACCAGTTCCTCACTTACCCACGGGGCTCGGGCAGGCTCCGTTCGTGTTGTTCAGGTCTCCCCCGAGCATCGCTCCTGCAAGGAATGGGAAACACAGGATCAGTCTCTGCTTGGGAACAGGGTGAGCATCCCTCATTTTTGGGGTGGGGAGGAAGAGGAGGAGCACGAGGGAGGAAGGTAGAGGAAAATAAAGTGATGTTGCCTCCCCAGGGAGAAAGTCTTGGGCAAAACGAGCAGGTTGGGAAACCTTATCCAGGCAGATCCGTTTCCTTTGGGCAAGAGCCAGGCACAAGCCAGGAGCCTCCTCCAAAGGAGGCATCTTGGAAAACGCTGTGGATGTTTCATTCCAGGCCTGATTTTGGGGTAGGGGGAACACAGGGCCAGTGCTGCTGGGATGCTCTGAAATTCTCCCCTGTGATGTTGACACGGAATGGAAACCAAGCCCAGGGTGATGCTACAATCCCACCTCCCACGGTCCCAACGCTTGGAAAGCGCCGCTGCTTCCCGTCGTGCCGGGAAGAAAAAAAGTACCAGAGGCATTTTTATCCCCACTAAACTGAATGTTTTCCCTCTCCTGCAAGAAGATTTCCTTTCTTTTTGCCTTTTTATTGAGTTATTTCTGAAAGGCACCTATTGATGGTCTGGCCAAGATGAGGGAGGTGATGTCGGCCAACAGCCGGCACGGAGGCTCCGGAGCTGTGACCGCAGTCATCCCGGAGCCCAGGGCAGGGAACGAGGAGCCTCTGATCCTAAACCCCACCTCTAACCACTTGCCCAAGGTTTCTCACCCCACATGGGGAAACCTGAGACAGAAAGCTTTTCTCCAGCCTCCAGCTCTCGGCCCTAAAAGTGGGAGAAGTGCTGGAAGGCTGAGCTGCAGGGGAGCGCGTTTGTCCTCCACGTGGGAGCACGATCGGAGATGGCAACGGTCCCCAAAAACACCTTGCAGCTTGAAAGAGGGGAAAGAGACCCCCAAAATCAGAGAATCAACAGGATGGTTCAGGTTGAAACCCTGAAATCCATCCAGTCAACTCCCCTGCCACAGGCAGGGACACCTCCTACTGGATCAGGGGGCTCCAAGCCCCATCCAACGTGGCCTTCAACACCTCCAGGGATGGGGCAGCCACCACTGCTCTGGGCAACCTGGGCCAGGGCCTCCCCACCCTCACATTTCTCCCCAAGATCTCACCTCAATCTCCCCTCTTTCAGCTCAAAACCCTTCCCCCTCATCCTATCCCTGCACTCCCTGATCCAGAGCCCCTCCCCAGCTTTCCTGGAGCCCCTTTCAGTCCTGGGAGGCCGCTCTGAGGTCTCCCTATGGAGCCTTCTCTTCTCCAGGCTGAACAACCCCAACTCTCAGCCTGTCCTCAGAGCAGAGGGGCTCCCACTGTGGAGAGAACAGCAAGCAAGACAGTTTTGAACCACGGCTCCTATTACATCCCAGCCTTCAAACCGTTCCTGGAGGCACCTCCCAGGCCTTCTCGAAGCCCTCCAGCCCCTTTGCAAAGCCCCTCTGAAGCTCTCACAGCACCTCGGGCCACAGCTGAGTGCTCATCACCCAGGCTGGTGAGACAGTGGCCCAGGTTGCCCAGAGCAGTGGTGGCTGCCCCATCCCTGGAGGTGTTGAAGGCCAGGTTGGATGGGGCTTGGAGCCCCCTGATCCAGTGGGAGGTGTCCCTGCCCATGGCAGGGGGTGGAACTGGATGGGCTTTGCGATCCCTTCCAACGCAGACCCTGCAGTGATTCCTCAGTTCTGTGTCCGAGCGGTTGCCGTCCCCAGCTTTGCCATTTGAAGCCCAGATGATTGCTTTTTTACTTTTTTTAAACCCAGACCATCTGTGAGAACCAAAATAGCAGTCAGGGGCTTTCTGCACCCCATTTATTCTTTCTGCTCACCCTGCAGGAGGGCCCGGCCGCGCTCACACGTCCCTCCACCACCCATCGCCCCTCCTCGCTAGAAAGGACTCCTCCCTCCTCCCTGTCAGCAGATCCTCGTGAGGAAAGGCTCCGAGACCAAGTGGAACCAGCAGAGCCTGGCTCAGAAAAGCCCTTTTTAGGCAGCAGTCCCGTGTCACTGTTGTGCCACCGCGATGCCGGCAGCCACCCCCAAGCCTGGCACCGGCGCCGGGTGAGTCATCTCCTTGTGCTGCCCAACCTGGAAACAGATCCCTGCAGGGATTCAGCTCTCCAAAAAGACCTTGGGAAGGCCCTGGCACAGGTTGCCCAGAGCAGTGGTGGCTGCCCCATCCCTGGAGGTGTTGGAGGTCAGGTTGGATGGGGCTTTGGAGCCCCCTGATCCAGTGGGAGGTGTCCCTGCCCACGGCAGGGGTGGTGGAACTGGCTGGGCTTTGAGATCCCTTCCAACCCAACCCATCCCGTGGTTCCATGACACATAACCATCCCCATTCCCCTCCTGCAGCTCTCCTGGACACTCTGTCTGGAATTCCTCCATGTACACCTGGTCCTAATGAAAGGTCCCAGCCTCCCAGGACTGAAAGAGGCTCCAGGAAAGCTGGGAGGGCCTTCTTCTCAGGGATTGCAGGGATAGGATGAGGTGGAAGGGTTTTGAGCTGAAAGAGGAGAGACTGAGATGAGATCTTGGGGAGAAATGTTTTGCTGTGAGGGTGGGGAGGCCCTGGCCCAGGTTGCCCAGAGCAGTGGTGGCTGCCCCATCCCTGGAGGTGTTCCAGGCCAGGTTGGATGGGGCTTGGAGCCCCCTGATCCAGTGGGAGGTGTCCCTGCCCATGGCAGGGGGGTTGGAACTGGATGGTTTCAGGGTTCCTTCCAACCCAACCCATCGAAACAGATCCCTGCAGGGATTTGGCTCTCAAAAAAGACCTTGGGAAGGCAGTAAAAGGCAGATTGAGAGCCCCCCAAGGCAGAAATGGAGTCTATGAGGAGGAATAGGGATGTGAAGGCCCACGTCGGAGGGGGAGGTGGAACTGGATGGGCTTTGAGGCCCCTTCCAACCCAACCCATTCCATGATTCCATGAGAAGGAGTAGGGATGTGAAGGCCCACAGCATGGGCATAGAACTGGCTGGGCTTTGAGGTCCCTTCCAACCCAAAGCATTCCCTGACTCCACGGTGAGGGGCGGGGCCTCACCTGCGCTCGCCGGCCGCTGCGGCAGCCCTGGGGACACGGTGTTCCTCTGCAGCGCCGGCTGCTGCGGCGAGAGGAGCCGGGGGTCTGTGAGCGAGGAGGTCACCAAGGACTGGGTCACCAAGGAGCTGCCAGGGTTGCTGAACTGCAGCGTGTTTTGGTTGGTCACCGGCACCGTCACGGGCATGGCGAAGTTCGGAGCGGGCACTGCAGACTGAAGAGAGAGGGCAGGGGGTAAAGGGGAGCAGGTGATGAGCACAGGTGAAGTTCCTCCTGGCTTTATGGGCCTGATCCTGCATCCCAACAGCATTGACTCCCCTCTGCTGAAAAATGGAGGGGGACACACACACACACAACCCAGGGGCCCCCAAACCTCCACATCACTGCCGGCATCTCAAAGGGATGCAGCAGAACCTGGACCACACCTGAACCTGGACCACACCTGAGAAGACCATCAAGAGCATCATCTGTCTGCTCACACACATCAAAGCTTTGCAATTGGTCTCATTTTTGGGCTGGATTTCTTTAACCTCAGTGTTTTCCGGGCAGCCCACGGCATCGAGGTGGGCACCAGCCGGGTGGTCTCCCCACACCGGCACCGTGAGTGGCCGAGTTGGGCTGCCTTCACCCCACCAGAGAGGCCAAGGAGTCCACAGGGATTTCAGGAGGTCATTCCTCGTCCAGTGGGATGGGAAAAGCCCTCCCAAAGAGCCGGCCGGGTCAGGCTGGCGCTGCTACTGATGGCCAAGCACTTGGGAAGGGCTTGGTTTGGTCCGCACAGCCCCCAGCTGACACTGGGATCCATCCTGACCCCTCCGGGAGCTGCTGGGAAGGAGGTGGAGCTGACCCCAGGGAAGCAGGAACTTCACTTAAAGCCCTTATCCTTGGCTAGGGTCGAGGAGCAGCTTCACCCAGCAGCGTCCCCGCTAGAGCCAGACTCGCCGCGATTATCCCGTCTGTCTTATGTCACTGATTTGCTCTTCGTTAACAGGAACAGGCACCTGCTTAGAGGCTTTAGCAGAGGCTTTGCTAAAGTCCCACTTTAATTTGTTCAAGGCTGGAGAAGAAGAGCAGCCCAGCACCAGGTGGGACCACGGTGGGGTTGGATCCGGACCCGAAAGGTGCACTTGGTGAGGGTGGAGGGAGCTGAGCATCCTCCGCCCAATGCAGCTGCAGCCTTGCGACCCCCTTCCTCTGCAAAAACCTCCTCCTAGCCGGGTGGGTTTCCTCTGGGACAGAGGGGAGGCCAAGGAGAAGGAGTGGGATGGTGTTCACCCACGCCTCGCTGCTGCCAACCCTCCCCAGCAGCCTCTCAAGGGCATCCTGTCCTTCGAGCGGATCCCGTGGCTGCGGCCAAGCTCAGAGGACGCCGGCTCTGAGCCTGCGCTGCGGCAGCGCTCCCAGGGCCTCCGACCCAATCCTTCCCAAAAACCCAGCTTGGCATCTCCCAGACCTTTGCCCAAGAGCTGTAAATGCTCCTCTCTGACTCTGGGAGCTTATTCCAGAGCGGCTGCAAAACCAGGAGGCAAGGGGAGGCGGGAGTGGGGGGGGGGGGGGGGGGAAGGATTCTTGGGCGCTGCACGAACACCGTTGTGTAATAAATCACTGCAAACGCGGCTGTGTGCGTGCACATTCCTGGGAAAGGAAGGGAAAAAGCTAAAATTTGGGCATTGCAGCTTTCAGCTGCTCCGTGCTAAAAGCCAGGAGGTCTTTACACCGACCAGAGAGCTGAGGTTTGCTTTTAAAGCCCGATTTATCCCGCTGCACCTCCAAACCAGCAGCAGGCTGATGCTGCCCAGCAAGATGCAGCAAAGTGGTCCCAGTTTCCCCCCCCCCTCCTCCCAGCATCCCAGGACACAAGAGCTTGCACATCACTCCAAAATATCCAAAGGAGGAGGGGGGAGAAGATGCACACCCCAGCCAAACCTCAACGATTTCTCTTTCCATTAAAAGGCAATTAGAAACACCAAACGCAGAAGCCACGTCCAGGGCTCCTCTTTAGCAAACAAGGCTGTTGTTAAGCTTCCCCAGCTGCTCAATCTGGTTAGTTCTCGTCACACACAAACCCAACCCAGCTGGTTAAAAAAGGAAAAGCATCTTCTTCAACCACACAAAGCTCCACCTGCATCGCTCGAGGCCCCTCTGCACACGGGAGGTTTAGTGGGGAGCCCGATGCTACGCCCTGACTACGAAGCACCTGAATGCCACCAGCCAGAATGACTGCAGGGCATGGATTGTCCCTTTATGGCACATCTGGATGGTGTCTCTGGCGATGGGAGGCTCCTTGGAGCCCTCCTTTTGCAGCAGAAAAATAGAAATGCTAAGAAATCCCTGTTTTCCAAGGCTGTTTTCCACCACGGAGAAAGCCCCGCTGGCTTTTTTGACCCATTTTGCACCAGTGGAAGGGTTAGGGTGGGTGTCAATCCAGCCAGGGCTGCACCCCCACCCCACACAAGCCCTGGTGGGGATAGAGCCCATCACAAGGTTTCCACCTCACCACCAGTGAAACCAGGGAGGAACCTCTGGGAGGATGAGGATGAGGATGAGCCTCGTGGGAGCTAATCCTGCGCTAAACCCACAGCAGAGGGCTCGGCCGTGCTGTCACAGCAGAGCTGCAAACAACCATCACTCCCTGCACCTCAATTTATTTCACCCCCAAAGCTCTCCAAGGCCTCAGAGCAAACCAACCCTGGAGCTGCAGGAGATGGGAGATGGAGATCTTGGGAGGAACTCAGTGCTCACCCGCTGAGTCAGCAAAATAAAAGACAAGCGGTGGATTTCACAAGAAAAGCCAAAATTTGAACTTGGGGGGGGGATGTGGAGCTTGCAAAGTATTTTTTTGAGTATTTTTTGATATTTTTGGGGGAGGGAGGGTGTGTAAATTTTGCAGCCCTGGTAAATGAGCCTCCTTTCTGCTCCTGGCAGCATTAATTACGAGTGCAGTGACTCGGGGCAAATCCCTCTAAAGAAGCCTCAACAATCTCTGCTCCTTGAACTAACAACTAATTTGAAATGTGTTTCCCTCCTCCTCCTCCTTCTCCTCCTCCTCCTCCTCCTCCTCCTCCTGTCTCCTGACACAAATCCCTTGCAGCGCTGTCCTGATGCCACCCCGGTGACGGCTCCCGGGATCACGGGCTAAAAGCTCCCTGGATTTCTGCCACGGCCACCAGCTGCCCCGAGGGCTCCGTGGATTTGGGGGGGGAATTAATGCAAAAGAGCTGAAAGCAGGCTGAGCCTTGCAGGGATGTGAGGGGCTGGCACTGGCCGCCGGCTCGCGTCAATGCTGGGCTCCACAGCCTTCTTTGGGGGGAAAACAAGGCAGAAAAGGTGCCTCCAATCCAGTATTTGCAGCAAAGGAGGGGAGAAAAGTGATATCTTCCTGCTCAGAAATGTTGGAGCTGGTGGGGATGGTGTTGCCAAGGGTTGTTCCGGATGGTTTGGATGGGAAAGAGGAGGAACCTTCAAAGATAGGGGGGAAAAAGGTGCCCCTAATCCATTATTTGCAGCAAAAGTGGGGAGAAAAGTAATAACTTCCTGCTTGGGAATGTTGGAGCTGATGGGGATGGTGTTCCCAAGGGCTGTTCGTGATGCTTTGGATGGGAAAGAGGTGGAACCTTCAAAGATGGGGGAAAAAGGTGCCCCTAATCCATGATTTGCAGCAAAGGAGAGGAGAAAAGCAATATCTTCCTGCTCAGGAATGCTGGAGCTGGTGTTCCCAAGGGTTGTTCCTGCTGCTTTGTGTGGGAAAGAGGAGGAACCCTCAAAGATGGGGGGAAAAAGGGCAAAAAAGGTGCCTCTAATCCAGTATTTGCAGCAAAGGAGGGGAGAACAGCAGCATCCTCCTGCTCAGGAATCTTGGATGCTGTTCCCAAGGGTTGTTCTTCTTTCTTTAGGTGGGAAACAGGAGGAACCCTCAAAGATGGGACAAAAAATGTGGCTCTAATCCAGTATTTACAGTGAAGAAGGGGAGAAAACTGCAATGGGAATGCTGGAGCTGGTGGGGATGGTTGTCCTAAGGGATGTTCCTACATCTTTGGGTGGGAAAGAGGAGAAACCTTCAAAGATAGGGGGCAAAAGGTGCCCCTAATCCATGATTTGCAGCAAAGGAGAGGAGAAAAGCAATATCTTCCTGCTTGGCAATGTTGGAGGTGATGAGGATGCTGTTCCCAAGGGCTGTTCCGGATGGTTTGGATGGGAAAGAGGAGGAACCCTCAAAGATAGGGGCAAAAGGTGCCCCTAATCCATGATTTGCAGTAAAGGAGAGGAGAAAAGCAATATCTTCCTGCTCAGGAATGCTGGAGCTGGTGGGGATGGTGTTCCTAAGGGTTGTTCCTGCATCTTTGGATGGGAAACAGAAGGGCCCCTCGAGGCTGGGTGCCTTCAGCCCCCCCGGGGTGCATTCGGGGCTTCGCGCATCGGCTCCCAAGGCTCAGCTCGGCTCCGAAGCAAAGCCATGCAAAATCCAACCCCTTTCCCCATCACCTGGAGGCATCCGGGGAGGGGCAAGGGCTTGGGGGGGGCAGAAGGGGAGGGGGCTGCAGACCACCAGCTACTCACTGCGAGCCGGTAACTCTGCATCATTTTATCAAACTCCTCATCAATCTTTTTATATTTCTCTTCCGTCTGCGGGGTCAACGCAAACACTTCGTCCCCTTCCGGGCTCTCGCATTCCCTGTGCTTCTTGTTCAGCGCCTGTTACGTTCCGGGGTCGGGACACGGGGAGGGGACGAGGGGATGAGGTTGGGGAGGGGGGGGGAAATCGAACAGGAGAGAAACAGAAAACATATAATGAAGGTTTTCCAAGCAAGGGGACGGTACTTACGCCGTAGCGCTTGAAGAGGATATCCAGATCCTCGCTGCCTTTACGGTATTTGTCCTCCATCAAGGGGCTCTGGTCTATGGAGTCATCGCCGTCGGGTTCCGGGCTGTCACAGCCATTAAAACCTTTCTTTCTTAACGTCTGAAAACACAATCAGGACAGTTTGAGATCTGGGAGTGGGGATGGGGAGCAAAGGTGGATGCTTAAAGCAGGGGTGTCCCCCCCCACACCAAAAAAAAAACCATCCCTGGACCGCGGAGTCGCGCAAATTAACACCTTCGCCTCAAGACGTGGCATCAAGGGGTTAAATTAGGCCTAAACTATCTATGAGGAGGTTGTAGGAGGTGGGTGTTGGTCTCTTCTCCCAAATGGCAAGTGGAAATGGCCTCAAGTTGTGCCAGGGAAGGTTGATTGGATATTGGGAAAGATCCCTTCGGTGAAAGAGTGGGGAAGCCCTGGAAGAGGCTGCCCAGGGCGGTGGTGGAGTCTCCATCCCTGAGGGGTTCAAAAAAACGTGTGGATGTGGCACTTTGGGACATGGTTTGGGGTGATGGTTGGACTGGGTGAGCTTAGAGGTCTTTTCCAACCTTAACGATTCTACGATTCTATAAGAATCAGGATGCGACCCTTGGGCTTCAACATTGGGGTGTCTCCAATTAAGGAATTACAGTGTGGGGATGGATGGATGGATGGGTGGGTGGATGGATGGATGGATGATGGTTGGATGATGGTTGGGTGGATGGATGATGGTTGGGTGGATGGATGATGGTTGGATGGATGGATGGACGGATGATGGTTGGATGGATGGATGGATGGATGGATGATGGTTGGGTGGATGGATGGATGGATGATGGTTGGATGGATGAATGGATCATGGTTGGATGGATGGATGGTGGTTGGATGGATGAATGGATCATGGTTGGATGCATGGATGAGTGGATAGATGCATGGATGGATGGATGGATGCATGCATGGATGGATGATGGATGGGTGGATGGATGGTTGGATGGGTGGATGGATGGATGGACGGGTGGATGGACGGGTGGATGGATGGGTGGATGGATGGGTGGATGGATGGATGGATGGTTGGATGGATGGATGGATGGATGGATGGATGGATGGATGGTGGATGGATGGTGGATGGATGGGTGGATGGATGGATGGGTGGATGGATGGTTGGATGGATGGATGGATGGATGGATGGATGGATGGATGGATGGAGAGAAACTCCTTTGCTTTCACAGGATCTGTTTCCACCAGAGCTGAACTTGGCCCTGGACCAGCTCAGACACATTTATCACCTACAATTACTACAAGAACAAGAGGGGAAACCAACCTCAATGGGAGCTGCTCTTCTGCTAAAACCAGGGAGAACCTCACAAACAGGGAAAGGAAAACCAAAACAAGCAAAAAGCACTTGGCCCGAGCAAAGTCCGGTGGGAGATGTTTATCACACGTAAAGGTGGCACCACAGCAAGGGCATCGCCCAGGAGGGCACGGTGACAGGAGATGGAGGGTGACGTGGGGTGGGACGGTGACACCTCCCGGGCACAACACCCCGGGCGCTGGTGTAGAGAGGTAACGATGGGACACAGAATCATGGGTTGGGTTGGGTTGGAAGAGACCTCAAATCCATCCAGTTCCATGGGCAGGGACACCTCCCATTGATCAGGGGGCTCCAAGCCCCATCCAACCTGGCCTGGAACACCTCCAGGGATGGGGCAGCCACCACTGCTCTGGGCAACCTGGGCCAGGGCCTCCTCACCCTCACAGCAAAACATTTCTCCCCAAGATCTCATCTCAATCTCCCCTCTTGCAGCCCCAAACCCTTCCCCCTCATCCTATCCCTGCACTCCCTGATCCAGAGCCCCTCCCCAGCTTTCCTGGAGCCCCTTTCAGCCCTGGGAGGCTGCTCTAAGGTCTCCCCAGACCCTTCTCTTCTCCAGGCTGAACAACCCCATCTCTCTCAGCCTGTCCTTGTACAGGAGGTTCTCCAGCCCTTGGATCATCTCCATGGCCTCCTCTGGACCCATTCCAACAGCTCCATCTCCTTCTCATGTTGGGGATTCCAGAACTGGACCCAGGGCTCCAGGTGGGGTCTCTCCAGAGGGGCAGAACCCCCTCCCTCCCGTCTGCTCCCACTGCTCTGGGTGCAGCCCAGGACACGGGGGGTTCCTGGGCTACGAGTGCACATTTTTGGCTCACGTTGACCCTCCCACCCACCATCCCCAAGTCCTCCTCTTCAGGGCTGTTCTCCACCTGTCCCCTTCAAGACAACTCTCAATTAATCTCCTCCTTCGTTAACAGAAGCCCAACAATCACACATTGGGGTGTGGTGGAACCCCAAAGCTCCTCTCCCAGCTCAGCAGGCAGTTTGCAGATGGCCTTACACGTTGAATCACTCTATTTTCAAAACACCCAGAGCAATCAGACATTATTATGGAACCACCACTTGCCAATTAATTTTTTTTAGAAGTCAAAGCTACAGAATTTCCTGGAATTCTTGATCTCTTTTCCTGCCAAATTCTGCAGGGAATAAAAAAAGAGTCTTGACAATTCTCTTCTGTCTTCTAAATAGTAATAAATATCTCTATTTGAGGCCAAAATATATCTTGGAGTGGCTCCTCATCTACCTGAGAGCTCTGGGAAACATGGAGTTGTGTGGGAATTGTTGTTGGAGGAGATAAAATCCAGCACCATCTCCAAAAGGGTTGGAAACACCACGGACAGGCTTTGCTCAGCATCAGTTCAGCACTTGGCTGTGCAGGCCCTGCTTGGTGGATGCTTCCATTGGGTGGCAACGGTCAACCAACAGGTAGCAAAGTCATTCCCAGCCTGTTCTCCATCCAGTATCTTCAATAAAAACCTTCTTGGTCATAATTTTAATGTTCATTACTCAGATTTAATCCAGATGGGAGCAGTTCTCATCCATATCCAGCTCCACCACTGAAGGATCTGGCTCCTTCTTGACCACAGTGGCACCTGGAGCCCTGTTTGGTGCCACCAATAATTCCTGTTACCTGATTATTATTCCCTAATTACCTAATAATAATGCCTGGTACCCCTACTTCATCTTATTCCTCGACTCTTTATAGAGAAGGGTTGTGGGAATCCGAGCCATTGGCACAAACAGGAGGTTCCCAGGGCTTTTCCTGCAGGTTCCTGAGGATTTTTTTCCCTATTATTTTTCTATTTTTGGACGTGTCCTTGGTTTTCTTGTTTAGAAAGGGCCAAGAAAAGGGACTGGTGCTGCTGGGGAAGTTTTAGAAACTGCTTTTTTGTGGATTTTTTTCTTTCTGAGAGCTTTTGTTTTGCCAAAAAGACAGAAAGTTGAGCTTTTCTTTGATAAAGACCTCTTTCTTTTTCAGAAGTAAAATGGAATCAGCTGTTCCCTGAGGTGTGGAAGGGAACCCCTCCTCATTCCCTTTTCCAGGTTGCACCCATATAAAATTGATTTAAAATCAATTCCTTCACAGGACAAAATTCTCCAAGGAGAAAAGCAGGGTGAGAACTTCATCACCCACCCATCCCCAGGTTCTCCCACCCCTTGGGGGCTCCCCCTTGGCAGGATCTGCTCTTCCAGGCAATGCTCCCATGATCCCAGCTCATACAGGAGCAAGATTTCCAACCTGGAGGGGGTGAAAGAGCAGCAGGAAAGGTGGAACACCAGAGAGGAAATGGTGCTCGACCAGGATGTGGTCAATTCCCTTTGGGAAGGGAGAATCAGCCACCCCAGGCTTTGGGGAAGTCTGGATGAGGATGAGGATGGGGATGGGGAAGGGGATGGGGATGGGGAAGGGGATGGGGATGAGGAGGATGAGGATAGGGATTATGGGGATGAGGATTATGGGGATGAGGATGGGGATTATAGGGATGAGGATGGGGATGGGGAAGTAGATGAAGATGAGGATGGAGATGGAATTGGAGATGGGGATGGGGATGGGGATGAGGATGAGGACTGGGACGAGGATGGGGATAAAGATGGGGATGGAGATGGGGATGAGGATTGGGGATAGGGACAAGGATGGTGATGGTGATGAAGATGAGGATGGGGATGAGGACAAGGACGGGGATGAGGATGAGGACAGGGATGGGGATGGGGATGGGGATGGGGATGAGGACAAGGACGGGGATGAGGATGGGGATGGGAATGAAGATGAAGATGCAGCACCAGCAGCTGCCTCTGCACTTTTCCACCTCCCCAGCATCCTGCAAAATGCCTGATTTTACACAAGCTGGGGAACAGCCACCCCAGGAAGGAGAATCAGCAGAAAAAATCAGCCCCCACTGGGATATTCAGTCAAGGAAAGGGAAGAAATCACTGTGTGACTTTAAGTGCCTCTGGAGCACCCCCGTGCCCTGCAAGCTCTGCTCTCCTCCAAGGCCCTCATCAGGAGCTGGCACGTCAGCCGGGCTGCCAGGGAACGAGAAGCGACAGCGAGGAGCAAAGCCGGCGTGATCCCAGCCCGGGCGCGCACGTGGCACCCAGCGTGCCCGTCTGGGGGCCTCAGCTGCCCCCCCCCCCCCCGATTAAGGAACCCCCCTCTCTGCATTAAGGCAGATTTTCTCAGACTTAAAAGCTTGCAACGACCAGGATTTGGCCGGGCACGGGGAGATCTGCAGGGGTTGAGGGGCTGAAACCCCCAGGCTGAAAGCTGGAGGTGCCCTCCCAGGGGATGGTCCCAAAAAAGGCAGTTGGGGTGTTGGAGCCCTCTTGAATCTTGACCTTGCAGTCATCTCAAAGCAGATCTTCCTCTCACTAAGTACCCAGGGGGATAAAAGTCCCAAGAGCATCCCATGCAGCGTGTGCTGGGTGTCCTCAGGACCAAAAAAAGAAAGGGATCTCATGTTCATTGTTGTTTTAAAACATCATTTGTTCAGACCACCTCATACCAGCCAGGATGGTGGAACCAGCACCTTTGGCCCCAGGAAACCTCCCAACCCAGCCAGGAGAGGAGACTCCAGCTCAGTGAAGCCTCCAGAGCCACCACTTCCACCAGGAGAATGAAATCAAGAGGCTTCTGCCTCCATTCACCCAGGTCCTGGTTGCTCCTCATCCTTTCTGAGATGCTCCCAGAGCCTTTTGGGGTTGGATCCCTCTGGTAGGAAGGAGCCACAGGTTTTACAGGAAAGGCAGAAGCACAGAGCAGGCCCTTAAAATCCACTTTAAATCGTATTTGGAAGCAAATTCACAGCTCGTGCCTTCAGAGTTCTGTAAATGCTTGATGCTAGGGGAGCTCTGAGATCATAGAATCACAGAATGGTTTGGGATGGACCTCAAAGATCATCCAGTTCAACTGGGAGCCACCAAGAACCATGGGATAAACTGGGTCTGTCCACAACAGAGCCAAAAGCCAGGGTGGTGGCACCCGACCTGAGCACGAGGTGAGATGGAAACCAGCACCAGGAGCAGGAACAGATCCCCAGGAGGGCTGAATTCGGGAGAGAAAGCAACAAAAAGCTTAGAGCAGCCCCATGATGAGAAGAGGATGAGGAGGGATACCCGAGCAGCCTCAAAACCCCAGCAGGTTTCCCTCCGAGGTGGCTCTGCCAGTGAGAAATTCCAAGCCCGGCGCGTTCGGGTTCTTTTTCTGGCCATCCCTCCCCATCCTTCCGCTCCCGACGTTCCTCTCCTCGGCTTTGGATGCAGATCCAGCTTTTCATGTGGTGCAAACACAGGATTTCTTTGGGTGCCAAGGACTGCGTGTAACTCGTCGGCTTGGGGAGTGTTTGCATCTTGGACCAGAAGGGAACGGAGAACGCTGCCCAAAATGTTTACGGTATTTTTAGGCCGAGACAAATCTGTTCCGACGGAGTCTGAGCATCCTTGGAGAGGCTGGGTGAGGAGGAGCTGACTCGCACGGTGGGGGAAGCACGACTCCAAACCTGCCTTTTTCACAGCAGATGGGCACTATCTGGGCTCAAATGGGCCAAAAAAGGACATTCTTGGACCCGTTTCTAAGGCCCATGAGGAACCGTGCGTGAGAAGAAGAGTCTCCACCTGGTGAGGGTGGGGAGGTGCTTGGCCATGGCTCAACCTCCATCTGGCCCGGAGAAGAGAAGGCTCCAGGGAGACCTTTATAGGGGCCCTGAAGGATGTAGGGTGACAAAGATGATCCAAGGGCTGGAGCACCTCCCGCATGAGGACAGGCTGGGAGAGTTGGGGTGTTCAGCCTGGAGAGGAGAAGGCTCTGGGAAGACCTTAGAGCAGCCTCCCAGGACTGAAAGGGGCTCCAGGAAAGCTGGGGAGGGGCTCTGGATCAGGGAGTGCAGGGATGGGATGAGGGAGAAGGGTTTTGAGCTGAAAGAGGGGAGACTGAGATGAGATCTTGGGGAGAAATGTTCTGCTGTGAAGTGAGGTTGCCCAGAGCAGTGGTGGCTGCCCCATCCCTGGATGTGTCCAAGGCCAGGTTGGATGGGGCTTGGAGCCCCCTGATCCAGTGGGAAGTGTCCCTGCCTATGGCAGGGGGTGGGACTGGATGGGCTTTGAGGTCCCTTCCAACCCAACCCATTCCATGATTCTATGATCAGTGGGACCTGGGTAGACAAGGTGAAAACCTCAAGTCCAAACCTTTCAAAAAGACACGTTTCACGGAGGCAAAAAAAAGAAGAAAAAGCAAGATTTAGGAGGCAGGTTGGGTTTTGTTCCTTTCTCCTTCATGAAATCCAAGCCCAAGAGCTCTGCTCCAGATGCACCAAAGGGATTCAAAGGCAGAAGCCCGAGTGGAAGGAGGAACCAATTCCTCCAGCAGAGCTCTGAAGCAGCGAAGCCCTGTCCCGTGCGAGGTCCACGTAGAGTGGTCGCCTCCATGAGGTCGTGAGGCTCCACTCAGTCCCCATTGGCTCCATTGCTGTTAATTAATGCCCTTCATTAATGGCAATAATTACCCACCTGAGCAGCTCCCACCTTCACGGGTGTTGCTGACGGAGAGGATGCAACCGATGGCCAAGATGCCGATGGCCAAGATGCCACTGGCACCCTCCTGCGAGGCAAAGGGCCCAAGCCTTGGCCCAGAGAAGCTCTGCCAGCACCAGGGATGAGGACAAAGTGGGGGGGAAGGACCAGCACGGGGTCACCAACAGCAAAAGGTGGCCAAGCATCTCCTGTCGGTGGCTGGAAGAGCGCAGCCTTGAGGGCAGCAAGGTTGGGACACGGTGCCCTTGGCAGTGCCAGTCAGACTGGACTCGTCATCCTTGGACACAACGCAGCTGGAGAAGCCTTGAGAAACCCCACCTACCCAGGAGGTCGGTCATGGTGTGAGCAGGGACTCAAAGGTCCCTCCCAACTGGAATTACCCTGATTCAGCAACCGGTGCCCTCCTAAAACCCCACCGTGGGTGTCTGAAACAATGGGGAGGAGCAATGTCACCAACACCCCAGTAACAGGAACCCCAGGAGATGCCTCCAAAACCATCCCTGGTTTGCCTGGACAATAGGAAGGTCCCTCAAAGCAAACCTGCACCTCGATTTGATGGCAGTTGACCAACACCTAACTCAAGACAGCTTCAAACTCTACCACGAAGAACCGAGTGTTTCTGCAGGCTGGGCCAAAAAAGGTTCAAAGGCACCAAGAGGTGAAGATCCTCTTGCTCCCATCCCATCCCCACCCCACGCTGACCTCCCGCTACGGTGCTGGAAACCAGCTCTGGTTCCACCAGCAACGACAAAGCCGGGGGGAGGATGGTGGGTGGCCTCACCTCGATGATGTCCGCGTTGGTCCGGCTCTCGTGGGGCTCGTTGTACTCGGTGTACTTGAGGAGCACCTTGTCCATGTCGGTGCTGGCGTACTGGAACAGCTTGTTGGAGTGGTTGAAGATGATCAGGGCGATCTCACAGTCGCAGAGGACGCTCAGCTCGTAGGCTTTCTTCATCAAGCCAAACTTGCGCTTGGTGAAGGTCACCTGGAAGCAAGAAGAGCTGAGGTGAGAAGCCGTGCCCGCACCACCACGGATCCGACACCTCCTGGAGAACACTGGGATAACCACGAGAGGAAGAGCAAAAGGAAGGTGGGGGGAAATGCAAAGGGAATCTCTCCTCCTGGAGCTGGCATTGGTGAGGCCACACCTCAAATCTTGGGTTCAGTTTTGGGCCTCTCGCTCCAAGAAGGACGTTGAGGGGCTGGAGAGCACCTGGAGAAGGGAAGGGTCTGGAGGAGCAGCTGAGGGCCCTGGGGTTGTTCAGCTGGGAGGAAAGGAGGCTGAGGGGAGACATCTTCATGCCCTGCAACTCCCTGAAAGGAGGCTGTGGGGAGGTGGGTGTTGGTCCCTTCTCCCAAGTGACAGGTGATGGGACGAGAGGAAACGGCCTCAAGTTGCACCTGATTGGTTCAGATTGGATATTGGGAAAATCTTCTTCACCAAAAGGGTTACTAAGCGATGGAAGATGCTGAACAGGGAGGTGGTGGAGTCCCCATCCTTGGAGGTGTTTAGAAGATGGGCAGATGAGGTGCTCAGGGATGGTTCAGTAGTGGACAGGGATGGTTGGACTCGATGATCTCAAAGGCCTTTTCCAACCAAGCGATTCAATCCACAGTTTCCCCAACTGGACAACCACCCCAAGCTCTCCTCTCTCTCCTCCCTCTTCCAGCTGCTTTGTCCCACTGTCTGCTTCAGGATGCTCCAAAGACAGACACTTGACAAGCACCGAGATCATTATCAGAGTTAGAAAACACATATTTGCCAAACCAAGAGAAAATAAAGTTCAGCAACCCCCCCCCCAGGAGAAGCTTCCACCTGTCCAGGGGCTGCAGGTTCTTGGGGGGGTTTGAAGTTCAATATTCAAGCAGTGGAGATCTCATCCTTAGGGACCACCCAACCCTGAGGACCGCAAAGCCAGGGTGCTGCTCCACTGCCCCACCACACCCTTGATCCCAGCACCACCTTCTCCTGGGAGGTTGCATTCCCGGCCTCTCCCTGTTCCCATAACCTTGTTGGGTCATTTTTCCATATCTTCTGCTGCAATGGTGTCCTCCAACCCCACCCTGCTTTGAAATGAGCCATGATTAGAGCCACCAGCTAACGAGGCAGCTTTAGCAGGGCTGATCCTGGCTGGGAATGAGGATGGAGCCGGGCCTGGGCTCCAAAATCATCTCCAGATTCCAGGCAGGCGTCGAGCTGAGCTTCCCAGCCCACGTTCAGCTCTTGCCATGATGCTTCTAACAGGACCCAGCTGGTGGGAAGGGAATCACAGAATCATTAAGGTTGGAAAAGACCTCTAAGCTCACCCAGCCCAACCCCACCGTGCTGACAAACCACGTCACGAAGCGCCGCGGCCACACGGCTTTTGAACCCCACCAGGGAAGGAGGAGCTGGATTGAGGTTCTCCATCCTGGAGGCCACTGAAGGTCCCTCAGAACCCTTCAACTGACAGCACGGATTGCCAGCCCAGCAAATCCGAAAGAGAAAAGGAGAATAAAAGGCAGGGAGGTCATCGCTTTCCTTGAAGCATCTTGAGGGGGAAGCAGAGCCTGGGCAAGGGCTGGAGATGAGCTGAGATGCCCTGGAGTGCCACGAGCTGCTCCCTCCCCGTGTGCGTGCACGGGAGGGCTCGACCCCCACTTAGGACCTCGGCCACGGCCTCGATTTTGCAGCTGAACAGCTTTAATTTGCAGTGTGGAGGGAGGAGAGTGAAGATGCTGTTGCCTTCCCTCAGTTCAAGTTCGTGGTGTTACAATCCAAAGCACTTCACCTGGAGCTTCTCCGTCCACACCAACGAGCACTGCCACCAGTAGCACCCAGCATGAACCCACCAGGGTCCTGCACCCAGCACCGAGCACCCACACAATGAGGGTGGGGAGGCCCTGGCCCAGGTTGCCCAGAGCAGTGGTGGCTGCCCCATCCCTGGAGGTGTTGAAGGGCAGGTTGGATGGGGCTTGGAGCCCCCTGATCCAGTGGGAGGTGTCTGGGGTTGAAACTTGATGGGCTTTGAGGTCCCTTCCAACCCAACCCATCCCACGATCCCGTGAGGAGATGGATTTGCATCGCTCGGTGCCCCGGGAGGGCAGAGCAGAGCAGAGCAGCCCTGGGAGCTGGGGAGGAGCCAACCCCTCCTCGTCATCAACCAGAGATGATTAAGCAGTAACGAGATTCTCCTCTAATCGCCTCATCCCCGCCACGTGCGCCCCTGCCAGCACCACCACCTCTGGCATCAGCAGTTCCACCACTGTGGGGGCATCTTGGACCTCTCAGCCACCCAAAATCCTGGCTGCTTCCAGGATGGAGAAGGAACCCACAGGACTACATCTCCAGTGGGTGGTGGGATCCACCTGTACGACTCCAGGTGGGACCCAGCCGAGGTTTTGCTCCTCCAGCCCACGGTGGGACAGGCACTAAACCCAACTTTGGGGTCTCCTGCACCGTTTCTGGTCTCATGTCCAGCTCCGGCAGCAGCCACGGCCTCGCTGCTCTGACTCATGTTCCAAGCAGCCCTCGAGAGGAAATCACGTGGTGTCTCCACCAAGCCAGAGGGAACATCTGAGGGTGGTTGGTTCTGCAGCCACCAGTGCCAAGGACACCGCGCCAAAAAACATCTGCCAGGCACCACGAGCCCATTTGGCCACCAAGGCTGGAGGCAACGGGGTGAGGCCATGGAGTGTGAGCAAAGGGGGGCAGGTCTTGGCCATGAAGACTGGAAACAAGAGTGGTCTGGGTGTTGCCCTTGAGCAACCACGGAGAACATGAGGTTACCTGCCCCAAATCAACCAAGAACCTGAGCAGAGCCAAGCAGAACCCACCAGAGCGAATCGTCCCTCTACGGATGAGGGGATGTTCCCTCTGCAGACAGGGTGGAGAACCATGGAATGGGTTGGGTTGGAAGAGACTTTAAAGCCCATCCAGTTCCAGCCCCTTGGGCAGGGACACCCCCCACTGGATCAGGGGGCTCCAAGCCCCATCCAACCTGGCCTTGGACACCTCCAGGGATGGGATCTGGGGGTTCTGATTGATGGCAAGTTGGAATCAGGGAAGGAGTTGGGTTGGAAGGGACCTCAAAGCCCATCAAGTTTCAACCCCAGGCACCTCCCACTGGATCAGGGGGCTCAAAGCCCCATCCAGCCTGGCCTTAAACATCTCCAGGGATAGGGAAGCCACCACTTTCCTGGGCAACCTGGGCCAGGGCCTCCCCAACCCTGCTCACGCCCCAAGTCTTGCCTCTCATGGGTGAAGGACCACGAGCCTGCACGGAGCAGAGCAGAATTAGAGCAGAAGCCAAAACCAAGGAGGAGAGCAAGTAAGAGTCACTAATGTCATTAAAGGAATTACTGGAGAGGATTTGCCACAACAGATCAGACCATCAGCCCTTGAGGGCCAACCTGCTGACTCCAGCAACGGCCAATACGGTCTGCATCAGGGGAAAGGCAAAAATCCCTGCTCGTGTGGGGCAGTAATTCCATCCTGACCCCTTTGGTGATCGGCTTACGCCCTGAAGCATGAGATTTGATTACCCTCTTAGACTTAGAAGGTTAATTCTTCTAGATGAGGCTCGTGTGTGGCAGGAGGAGAAGGTTTGGGGTTTCCGTCCCGCGTCAGGGGTCGACGCGCGAGACAGGGTCAGCTGGGGCTTTGAGTGATGGGGATGGAGAAAAGGGTGATGAGACAGAGGGTTGGAGCATCTTCCAGCCAAGGACAGGCTGGGAGAGTTGGGGTTGCTCAGCCTGGAGAAGAGAAGGGTCTGGGGAGAGCTTAGAGCAGCCTTCCAGGAGTGAAAGGGGCTCCAGGAAAGCTGGGGAGGGGCTCTGGATCAGGGATTGCAGGGATAGGATGAGGGGGAAGGGTTTTGAGCTGAAAGAGGGGAGATTGAGATGAGATCTTGGGGAGAAATGTTTTGCTGTGAGGGTGGGGAGGCCCTGGCCCAGGTTGCCCAGAGCAGTGGTGGCTGCCCCATCCCTGGAGGAGTTCAAGGCCAGGTTGGATGGGGCTTGGAGCCCCCTGATCCAGTGGGAGGTGTCCCTGCCCATGGCAGGGGGGTTGGAACTGGATGGGCTGTGAGGTCTCTTCCAACCCAACCCATTCCATGGTTCTGTGCTTCCCTCCCAACACCTGCAGGTGCCGGTTGCAAGCCCCATCCAACCTGACCTTGGACACCTCCAGGGATGGAGCAGCCACCACTGCTCTGGGCAACCTGGCCCAGGGCCTCCCCACCCTCACTGTGAAGCAAGATGGGACAATTCCAAGCCTGGAGACAGGATTCCAGCTTTGCCCACGCACGGTGCAGAGCAGGAGGATCTCCCCCCCACACAGGGGTGGGCGATGCAGCTCCCGCTGCGGTGGATGCAGAAGATGCTCCACTGCGCGGAGCAGCCGTTCGTCACGGAACGTCCTCTCCTCTTGGTGTGTCCTTGTTTCCCAAAGAAAGGGAGCAGCGAGAAGAATTGATTGCAAAGCCTGAGCTGATTAAACGGCTGCAGCTACACCCGGTTGGGTTTTCAGGGACGCAGAGCGAAACGTGCCATGGAAAATCCAGGAGTGATGGGTTATGGAAGAACCAGCCTGGACAGGGACACAGCCTGGAAAAGCAACTTCCCCCCCTCCCAGACCCACGAGCTGGGCTTTGGGGGCAACACCCAACACCTGAGATGGGCTAAAATGATGGCAGCAAGCCATGTGGAGCAACTCCTGCTGCTAAATCCCATGGGAAAACCAACATTCCCTAGACCTGGGAGCTGGGCTTTGGGGACAACATCTGAGATGGGCTAAAACCGTGGCACGGGATCGTGTGGAGCAACTCCCACTGCTAAATCCCACCAGGGCTGGGCTTTGAGGAAACATCAGCAACCTGAAAAGAGGTTGTGGTGAGGTGGGTGTTGGTCTCTTCTCCCAGGGAACAAGTGTTGGGATGAGAGGAAACGGCCTCAAGTTGCACCAGGGGAGGTGTAGATTGGATATTGGGAAAGATTCCTTCACTGAAGGAGTGGTGAAGCCCTGGAAGAAGCTGCCAAGGCCAGTGGGGGAGTCGCCATCCCTGGAGGGGTTCAAAAACCGTGTGGCCGTGGTGCTTGAGAACGTGGTTTAGTTGAGCTGACGGTTGGATTTGGAGGAGCTTGGAGGTCTTTTCCAACCTCAACGCTTCTACGATTTGACCTCCAGCCCCCCCTCAACCAAGCCCTGCACCAAGGAGCAGCCCAAAAAAACCACCTCCCACCGCTCTGGCTCCTGCCTTTGGCAGAGAGATTCCTCTTTCCTTTCCTGTTATAAACCAAGGCTCGGCTGTGCCATCAACCTCCAGCATGACCCAAGGTTTTCCGTTCATTTCAGCTCCCAACGGGGCTCCGAGAGCTTCAAATCCAACCCCCACCCTGCGCAACCACCCCATAAAATCCACTCCAGCTTCTTTACCAACCCCTGGTGCCCCATTTCCCACTAAGGAGGGGAAGAATTGGTGCCACGAGCAACCAGGACATTATCAAAACCCATTCAATGCCTATCCCGTCCCCCTGCCACCAAATAAAGCCGTAACGAGGAAAACCTGTAATTTTCTATTGTTTTCCCATGGAGGACTAAACCAGTTCATCCAATTCTGTCCTTTCCCCACTTTTTAAGCATTAGGAATCCACACAAGTGCTGGTTTTTTCTCCTGGTTTGTGGAATAAAAGGAGTAGAAGAGAAACGTGGGAGGCAATGCTGAGGCGTCTGCAGCGGGGCCTGGACTAAAGGCAGAGGTTTGGATCTGCTGAGCCAAACTCAAGGACCACAAGAACCATGAAATCATGGAATCACTGAGGTTGGAAAAGACCTCTCAGCTCATCCAACCCAACCCTCAGCCCAACCAAACCCTGTCCCCAGTGCCACGGCCACACGGTGTTTGAACCTCTCCAGGGGTGGGGATGCCCCCACCACCCTGGGGAACCTCTGCCAGGGCTTCACCTCTCCATCAGTAAAGGAATTTTCCCAATATTCCATCTAAACCTTCCCTGATGCAACTTGAGGCCGTTTCCTCTCATCCCATCACTTGGGAGAAGAGCCCAGCACCAACTTGACCACAACCTCCCTTCCAGGAGCTGCACAGAGCAATGAGGTCTCCCCTCAACCTCCTCTTCTCCAGACTAAACACCCCCAGGTCCCTCAGCCCCTCCCACAACCCCTGTTCTCCAGCCCCTTCCCCAGCTCCATTCCCTTCTCCAGATGTTCTCCAGCCCCTCAAGCTCTTTATTGGAGTGAAGGACCAAAACTGACCCCAGGATTCCAGATGTGACCTCAGCATGGGGACAATCCCATCCCTACTCCTGCTGGACACCCCATGGCTGATCCAAGCCAGGTGCTGGTGGCCTTCTTGGCCCCCTGGACCACTGCTGGGCTCATGTTCACCCACTGTTGACCAACACCCCAAGGAGAAATTCACCCACGGAGTCACCACATAGCAAAGTGCTGCTGCTCAGCTGCTCCCACTCAAGGAACACATAAATTAGGGCCAAAAATGGGGTTTTCCTTCTTCCCTCTGAGAAAGTCGCACGGATTTCTACACACATGGCCCCGCCTGCGTGTCTGGGGCTTGGCTTCCACAGAGCCCAAGGGAAAAAAACCTGGACCCAGGAATATTTTCAATTGAAAAAAAATAAAAAAGGGAATAATTGGGGTTATTTGTGTTCTAAAAAAAAAAAAGGATCCTTGTTGTGGCTGGTTTTGATTGGAAAAACCTCATCGAAAATGTCAACTGAAATATATTTTCTGCAAGACAAGGAAAGAAAAAAAAAGGAGGGGGGAATTGAGTGGTGAAGACACTTTCTTCTGGAAAAGTGCTCAGATGGAAATGGTGTGAGGAGCTCCAAGGAGAGGAGCAACGTCTGGGTGGGGGTGGTGACTCCTCACCATGGTAAAACGGGGCCGTTTGAGTGGGTTTGGCCATCGGCCTCAATCCGGATGGGGAAAAGAATATCCCAAATGGGGTTAAAACGGGTCATTTTGAAGGAGAACCTTTAAAACACCCAACAGGAGGGAGCAGAGAGGTGAAGGGAAAGGGAAGCACCCACCTGGCGGTTGCGCTCGTCCGTGATCCGTTGGATCTGGATCTTTTTCCTCCCCATCTTCTCTGGGAATTCCTCACCGCACCCCGGACGACTTCGGTTGAGGGGAGGGGAGAAGCAACCCCGTTTTTAAACCCCTCGCATTAAAGAGCGTGAGGAGCTCGTGGGGGTTTTGTTAATTATGATTTTGGATGAAAAATAATTCCCAAATAAAAAAGGAAAAATGAGGAAGGAGGGGGGGGAGAGGAGTTTTGTGCTGCTCCGTGCTCAGTTCATGGTATCCTCCTGCCCGGCCGGACGCACGGGGCTCAGAAACCTGTGCCAGGAGAAAGAGAGGAGTGAGACATCTGTCCCCAAACCCCACCCAGGACCCAACACCCCCCTGAGCTCCAGGAAAGCTGGGGAGGGGCTCTGGATCAGGGAGTGCAGGGATGGGATGAGGGGGAAGGGGGTTGAGCTGCAAGAGGGGAGATTGAGGTGAGATCTTGGGGAGAAATGTTTTGCTGTGAGGGTGGGGAGGCCCTGGCCCAGGTTGCCCAGAGCAGTGGTGGCTGCCCCATCCCTGGAGGTGTTCAAGGCCAGGTTGGAGCCCCCTGATCCAGTGGGAGGTGTCCCTGCCCATGGCAGGGGGTGGGTCTGGATGGGCTTTGAGGTCCCTTCCAACCCAACCCATTCTGAGATCATTGAATCAGAGAATGGCCTGAGCTGGAAGGGACCCACCAGGCCCATCCAGTCCAACTCCTGTCCCTGCACAGGACAACCCCAACACTCACCCTGTAGGGCTGAGGGTGTTGGCCAAATGCTTCTGGAATATTGTCAGGCTGTGAGTGCTTCCCTGGGGAGCTGTTCCAGTGCTCCAACACCCTCTGGGGGAAGAACCTCTTCCTGATGTCCCCCCCTCACCCTCCCCTGGCCCATCTTCCTGCCATTCCCTCGGGTCCTGTCATCAGCCACCACTCTGTGCTCCTCCTTGCTGCCAGCACAGCTCTGACCTCCCAACACCAAGGTGGTCTCATCTCCATCCTCCCCACTCAGCTCTGCGACCAGGAGGGTTGCAGAGGGCTTTATCCAACCAGGTCTCCAAGGATGGAGCCCAAATCCGCCCGCGCTGCGAGCCCATCAATCGTTGTTCCTCCTTGACACTCCTGACTTCTTATTTTCCTCTTAATAAAGTCATCCACAGCCAAGAGGCTGGCAATTAGCTCAGGCAATTTAAATCCAGCTCCAATTTCTGCTTTAATCTCCAATTTGGAATTTTAAAATGTCTTTATTTGATGATTTAAAGGAAAAAAAAAACCATAATCAGGCAAAGAAACCTCAATTCTTAACAAGGGGAGACTCCAAAGGGAGCTGGGACAGCCCAGGGTCCCACAGCCGAGCCTCTCCTGCTCCTCTCCCACCCCCAGGCCCCACTGAAGCCCCCAGAGATCTCAGCCCTGTCCTTCACCTCCTCCTCAGACCCTGCTCAGACAACAAACCAACCCTGACAGTCACCCTCCCACGCTCATTTTTCGGGGTTCATCTTTTCCTTTGCTTTTTTGGGGGGGGAAATTATTCACCACACATCGTGTTCAGTGGTTTCAGCACTGGTTTGAGAAGCCGAGAGGTGAACGGGGAGACTTTTTGCCACCCAAACACCCACAATTTGCCCTCCAAGGAAAAGGAGCAATGGGGAGCCCAGAAAGGAGATGAAGGGCAGCAAAAATCTCCTATTTTTCTCCTTAATCCCACCAGGGAGACTCATTGTATCCATACAGGGATGGCATTTGCTGTTTGAATCATTATTCCTCAAAACTGGGGGGTATTTTCCCCTCCCAGAAACAAATGGCAGCACCAGTGCCATGAGGGATGCTGAGCCAGTGCTGGTGGGATGCCCTTTGGCAGATGCTGCTCCTCACCTCTCTGCAGGCAGCTCCAAAAAAGCCTCATCCCAGAGCATCCCTGGCCCAAAAGCATCACTGGCCCTACAGCACCACTGGTCCCTGAGCATTGCCAGTGCCTGAGCACCACTGGTCCCACAGCATTGGCATTCCCAGAGCATTGCCAGCTCCAGAACATCACTGGTGCCACAGCATCACTGGTCCCAGAACATCATCAGCCTCAAAGCACCACTGGACCCAGAGCATTGACAGACCCAGAGCATCCCTGGCCTCAAAGAATCACCAGTCCCAGACCATCACCAGTCCCAGGGTATCACTGGTCCCACAGCACTGCCAGTCCCACAGCATCACAGGACCCAGAGCATCACCAGTCAAACAGCACCACTGGCCCCACAGCATCACAGGTCCCAGAATACCATCAGCCCCACAATATCAGAGGTCCAAGAGCATCATTGGTCCCACAGCATCTCTGGCCCCACAGCACCACTGGTCCTACAGCACCACTGGTCCCACAGCATCACTGGTCCCACAGCATCACCACTCGGGTTGGCACCAGTGAGCAGAGGATGCAGGCACTGGGCTGCCAACAGGAGCATCCCTCAAACACCTGTGATACAGGAAAAAAAGGCTTTCCATTTCCTCCACCTGGGATGTCCACTTGGCATTCCCACCACCACAAATCCATCGCTGGAGAGATCCACGACCTAAAAGCTGAGGCCTGAGGGAGGGTTCCTCACGTGTGGAGAAAATCTGCTGGAGGAGGAACCTTCTGCCACGTTTTCTTTGCTGCTTTTCCCTTTGGAGTCTTTAAACTGGTTGAAAAATCTTCACCTCCATCTTCAAAACCACCAGCAGCAGCTGCGTGAAGCAGCAACAGCTCCGCATCCGGACCCGGGGCAAGATGCTAATTCTTTCCTTGTGCTGCAGCTCTTGGATGGAGAAACCCTCTGCAAAGACAGTGGATTTACTGTCCAAACCAGAGAGGAACTCTCCAGAAGCAACAATAAACACTGGAAAACAACAGGCAGTAAATTTAAACCGAGTGAAAGGAACCGTATTTTAACACAATTCGGTTGTGGGACTTCTTCACAGGATGTTATCGTGGCCAAAAGCTCCTCGGTGTTTGAAAAAGAGATGGGATGAGGAGACAACCCTGGTGCTGCTCATCCCTTCCCACATGTCCACGTGGGATGGTGCTTCTTGCACGAGAGCATCCAAACCACATTCCCCCCCCTCTCCCTGCACTGCAAATAAACCCAGGTGCTTTGATATAAATCAACCACCAGATCACGTTCCTCCTGCAGCTCTCAAATCCCACGTCCTCAGCACCCTGGCTGGATGGGAACCCTTGTCCCAGCCTCAGGGTTTGCTCACTCTGCTGGATAAAGTCCCTCCAGGGTAAAGGGCCACTTAACAACACTTCTTCTTCACGTGTCATCGTGGGGAGCAAAGGAGCTGCTGTGATGCTCTTGATCCTTTTGTTCCCTCTCCCCTGCACGGGAAGGAAAACACCTCACGGTGAGCGAATCCTCAGATGGGATCAGGAGGGATGGAGAAAAGCCCAGCACTGTTCACCACCCTCCAAATTCATCCAGCAGAGGGGATTTAAAACTCCTTCCTCTTCTCTCCACGTTCCTGGCGTCGGAGTTGGCATTTTGGGGTGGGTTTATATGATTTTAAGTCGGGTTTTTTATTCTTTCCCCGATGTATTTTTAACCCCAGGTATTTTCACGTTTCCTGCCCAGGTGGTTGTTTCACAAAACCCGACCACAGGCTCCAGTTTCTGCTCACCACCTGGAGAGAAGCCCTTCCTCCTGCCCACGGGTCCAGCACTGCCACCAGACCCAGCCCAGAGGCACCCACTCTGCACCACGCCCCGAGCTGAGCCCCTCCAGAGCTCCCTTCCCTTCAGCACCAAAATGCCTCTGGTTCCCACCCTGAAGCACCAGGACCACCCACGACCCTTCTCCACGATCAGGGGGGAATTTAAGCCCCTAAATGTATCCACAGCCAAGCAGCCAGAGCCCAGGACTTTTAAAAGGAGTTAAACTCCTACATAAGTTCTAACATCTGAGGTGGTTTTATTCAATATAATATTCCCCATCATGGTTTCTTCCTTCTAAAGGCAGCAGCTTCTTTCTCCTTAAGCCTGATTTTCCAAGGAAACAACCTCACACCGTCCCGTGGTGCACGCAGGATGAGAAGCCACCCACTCCACCCAGCACCCAAGCTCAAGGGGACCTTCCCATTCCATTTGGGATGAACCAACACCCTCAGGTCACGACATCCCAGCGAGGCTGCACCAACACCGGCGGAATGGGTTACGCCCAGCCCTTACGAGGCACTAGAGAATCTCCACAAGCAGACTGGCTCACCCCAAACCTTGACCCAGCACCATCCTAAAGCCACCTTGGGACAGCTCAAACATCCCAAGGTGCAGCCAGGCACCCACAGCCTCCCCCTAACCCCATGATGGTGGTACCCGTGGTACCCGTCTCCATGGCGACCATCGCCGCGCAACCTCCCAGCATCTCACCCGCTCCATCCAGCGAGGTGGAAGCGTCGGGGTCCAGGGTGGGGGGGTCCAAGGGCATCAAAGGGGATTTAACAAACCTCCTGGAAAGCAAATCGAGGGCGTTGTAGGGAGCGAACGGCGCCGGGGAAAAAACTCATCCGGTCCTTTTTCAGCATCTGGAAACCTCGGGAAGGGCGAGGGAAGGGGAAAAAGCATCACCCCAGGGAAGCAGAGCAAAGCAGCCCTCCCTCCTGCCCTGCACCCCCTCGCCCGAGGATGACTCTCACAGCAATTAACACACATGGCAATTAACGAGGAGCAGGTGCTGGTTAACTCTGTGCTGAGTAATTCGTACCCGGCTCCGAGTGAATCGCTTTAAATTGGAGAGACGGGCGAGGGAGAGGAGTTGTAAATGGGGGAAGAAAGGGGAGAAAAAATTACAAGCAGAGAGGAATCTCAGCTGGGAGATGTTTTGGCAAAACAAGGAATTTGGGGGTGCTGAAGCCACAGCTCCACGAGCTGGGAGGCAGGAGAGGGGATGAAGAATCGTGGAATGGGTTGGGTTGGAAGGGATCTCAAAGCCCAGTCAGTCCCATGGGCAGGGACACCTCCCACTGGATCAGGGGGCTCCAAGCCCCATCCAACCTGACCTTGGACACCTCCCACTGCTCTGGGCCTCACAGGAAAGCATTCCTCCCCAAGATCTCATCCCAATCTCCCCTCTTTCAGCTTAATCCCATTTCCCCTCATCCCATCCCAGCACTCCCCGCTATCTCCTTCCAGTCTGCATTTCTTACCAATTACATATCTAGATCTTTCTGATCTATTTTCCCTATTTCTGAACAATTTCACCTCAGCATCAAACAAGCAACGGGGTTCTGCTCCATAATTTGTCATTTTTCCAGTCTTATTAAACAGCCCCACATCCCTCCCTGCACTTAGAGCCCCGCAGCCACTTTTTATGGCCATTTGGTATTTTTAATATGCTTTTATTCCATCTTTTTTTCAGTTGCTTCCTTCCTAAAGCTCCTCTCGAGCTGCCCTGCCTTAAAAAAAACCCCACCTTGTAAAGCCTTGTGCTCTCAGCACGATGTCAGATTAAATAAACCAACTGTTGGCCACGCAGCTGCAAAGGGAAGATCAAAAAAAAGAGAGGAATCCAAAAGCTTTCAGAAGATAAATAAAGGCAAATAACTGCATCCTTTCCAAAAAAATAAATATATATATATATTTTTTCCTTTTTGGCTTTGTTTTTCCCAGCCTGCTCCCATCCAACTCCACTCTGTGGGGACAGAGTGATGGGAAAATTGGGATGGGTTCATCGTGGCAGTGGTTTGAGGGATGTTGTTCCCCCCCCATCTCAGGAGCCAACGCCACGGGGACATCGGTGGCCACAGGGAAATGGGCAAAAGCAGCTCCAAAGGGCAGTTGGGGGCTGGAGAAAAAAGGAAGGATGAGGGAAAAGGAGAAAAACACCCTCCTGTGAAAATGCTGAAGGACCAACACGGCTCAGCTTAGGGAGGAGAGGAATGGGAGGGTGTCTGGGAAGGGCACAGAAAGTCCCAAAGGGAAGTGTTAAGAGCTATGGAGGAGCCCAGCCCAGCCCTGATCGCTCTCTGTGGGACAAACCCACCCAGATATGAAGGAATTCTCCCAAAGATGGGTTTAATCTCCCTTGGATCCATCAAACCAAGGGGCTGGCTGAGAGTAACGGGTCCAAACGCAGAGGGATGTGGGGTCCTTCTTGCTGAGCACCCTTCCCTGGGGAACTGGGCATCCAATGGGATCGAAATCACCAGACCCAGCCCAGTGGGGCCAAAATCTTGGAGGGATCAGGGTTTATCCACACATAGAAATGATCATAATAAGATGCTGTGTGGACACTTCCCCCAGCCTTGGAGCACCTCCTGTACAGGACAGGCTGGGAGAGTTGGGGTTGTTCAGCCTGGAGAAGAGAAGGCTCTGGGGAGACCTTAGAGCAGCCTCCCAGGGCTGAAAGGGGCTCCAGGAAAGCTGGGGAGGGGCTTTTCCAAGGGCAGGATGAGTGGGAATGGCTTTAAATTGGAAGGGGGAAGATTTAGATGAGACATCAGGAAGAAATTCTTCACCATGAAGGTGGGGAGGCCCTGGCCCAGATTGCCCAGAGCAGTGGTGGCTGCCCCATCCCTGGAGGTGTTCAAGGCCAGGTTGGATGGGGCTTGGAGCCCCCTGGTCCAGTGGGAGGTGTCCCTGCCCGTGGGACTGGAACTGGATGGGCTTTGAGGTCCTTCCCAACCCAACCCATTCCATGATCTTATGAATTGACTGGACCTTGCTCAGCAAGACCAATATTTTGGGGGGCTCAGGCTTCATCAACAAAGAGAAATGACCATAATAAGATGCTGTGTGGACACCTTCCTCCACCTTGGAGCATCTCCGGGTGAGGAAATCCACGGCGAAAAGAGCTTCAGGA
Organism: Dromococcyx pavoninus; assembly: GCA_033558185.1. Lineage (NCBI taxonomy): Eukaryota > Metazoa > Chordata > Aves > Cuculiformes > Neomorphidae > Dromococcyx > Dromococcyx pavoninus. The sequence goes on along the minus strand of JAUMJL010001358.1, from coordinate 40,872 downwards.
CGCAACCTGAGGGTTGCAAGGTACAAGATTCGTCCTCACAGGGCAGGAGAAGCCCTGCTGGGGAAATGCTGCTGTTCTGCAGCCACCCTGTGAGCTCAGCCTGCCATGGGAAGTGGTTTACACCCTCCACGCCAACCCTGCACCAAACCCTTCGCCGCCCCCGTGCCGGGGCGGTGGGGAAGGGGCCGAGCGGAGCGAGCGACGCCGCTCCGGAGGCGGCGACGATGCTTTGGAGGTGGTGAAAGAAGCCCCACACCCTGCTGGAAGCCTCCCTTGCTGCAAACTCACAGCTTTGAGTGGTTGTGGCGAGGGGTGAGGTGGCTGAGTCGCCACCAGGAGCAGCTCCACAGCACCCACGAAGAGCTCGGACCCCTCACCCACTGCAAAAAGAGCCTCAAACGCAACGGCAAAGAAACCAGAGGAGGTCTCCAAGTCTTCCAGGACAAACCAACAGAGCCACTTCCTCACCCATGGACAGGGCTGGATTTCCAGCCCTTAAGGATATGGATTTAGCTCAAGCCACCTCTTGAACCCAACTGTTGAACTGCAGTTCTTGCCTCCCCGTTTCCTCTCTCGCTGACGGCCTTTGGTGACTTGTTGGGTTTTTTGAACGTATCCTCCACGCTGACACCAAGGAATTTTAGTTTCCTTCTTGGTGCAACTGCCTGGAGGGACAGGATGAGGGGGGAACAGCTTTAAAATTGGAAGGGGGAAGATTTAGATGGGACATCAGGAAGAAATTCTTCCCAATGAGGGTGGGGAGGCCCTGGCCCAGGTTGCCCAGAGCAGTGGTGGCTGCCCCATCCCTGGAGGTGTTCAAGGCCAGGTTGGATGGGGCTTGGAGCCCCCTGATCCAGTGGGAGGTGTCCCTGCCCATGGGACTGGTAATGGATGGGCTTTGAGGTCCCTTCCAACACAAACCATTCCATGATTCCATGACTGGATCTGCAGGACTGGTTTCCCTCTCCTCTGCAAAGAGGGAAAAGGCTCCTTTTCCCCAAATCCAGGGCCTGGATCCATGCTAATGTTGCTCCTCCTATCCCAGAAAGCCAAGAGCCTGGTGCTTGCTGTTATCCCACCACCATCCCAGGACTGGAAGCACCTGCAACCCAATCCCACCATTCCATCCCACCCCCTGGCTATCCAGGGATGCCACCACCTGGAGCACACCAGGAGCACATCCTGCACTGGTTTATGGGTGCTGCAGAGGCTGGGTGACAGTGACCTTCCCTGCACCACCAGCAGAGGCTGGAGGGGACATGGGGCAGCTGGCAGGAGAAGAGAAGACAGGCAGGAGCCCCGGGCAAGGTCACCAAGACCTCAGTGTTGGCCAAGTGACCACTGATGGTCTGAACTTTGCTGCAGGGTGAGGAGCAGCCCCAGCACCCTGGGAGGATGCAGGGAAGCGGGGACACATCCACGTAGGGATGTCCTTGGCATCACAGCCAGGGCAGGAGCGTTGCAGGTCCCCGGTGAAGGTCTCCAACCGGCCAGCTTAGCATTGTTTAGCACCTCTTTATCTCCAAACCGAGATCAAAACCACACCAACACGCTAAAAGCCTCCTCCAAAGCTTCTATTCTGGTTTCAGGATGATGCTATCTGGGTTCCTGTGTCGAGCCTTCCAGATGCAAGGCAGGGGGAGGGGGAGAGGAAGGCGGCCGAAAGGTGGCTCCGGAGCAAACGCAGCTGCAAAACCCCTGCTCAGCCAAGCCCTCCCCAGGGCCAAATCCTGCTCATCCAGCAGGTCCAAATCCAACGGCAAGGTGTAATCCCTCCTGCACACCTGGTGCCAGAGGCAAGGCTCCCGTTTCCCCCGGATCAGCAGCAAACCCAAGCACCTGGGTCCCTCCTGCCCGCGCCGGATGCGTCCCACCGGCTGCAAGGTACAAACCTTGGGAAGCTCAGGAGAGGAGAAGCGAGGCTGGGATTCAGTCTGGCCCCCCGAGGAATTTGAAAGAGACACATATATTCCTGACCCAGATTCAGGCTCTCTCCAGAGAAAAGCAGATGCCAAGCGTGCAGCCAGAGCTCTGCTGAGCTGTAACAAAACCACGCGCCGTGCCAAGACCGGCACAGGCTGGGGGGGGAGAGAAAGAAAGGCACAGCCCTTAAATGATGCTGGAGAAACAGCCTTTGGCCACGAGAGGTGGGGGTGAAAGGAAGGATTTGGGGGGGAAATGGTTAAACTGGAGGTGAAATTGTTAAACTGGAGGTGAAATTGTTAAACTGGAAGGGATTGGCTATTCCCTCGCAGCTTCTGCACCCACTGTGGACCCAGGCAACGCCCACCAGGGTGACACCTCCGACGTGGGCACCCAGACAATGCCCACCCAACACTGGTGACAGCCCCCACGTTGGCACAAGGACTGGAAGCACCACCCAAACCAGGCACCCTGGTCCCCTGTACACTGAACCCCACTTTCGTGGCCAGCCAGGGATGTCAACAAATCCAGCACGCCAGGAGCACATCCTGAGCTGGGGATGGGTGCTGGGGGACAGCGGGCGCAGCTGGTGACCTTCCCCACGCCACCAGGGCCAGCAGAAGCTGGAGGGGACATGGGGCAGCTGGCAGGAGAAGGGAGGATGAGGCAGGAGCCCTGGGGCAAGGTCACCAGCCAAGCCCTCGGCGCTGGCCAGAAGCCACCCAGGGAGGTGTTGTCACTCCGTGCCCAGGTGAGGACGTGCCCACAGGACCAGGGCAAGCAGGGACCCACAGCCCCTCCCACCACGCCCTTTCCCAGGGTGGCATCTTCCCAGAGGGAGATGCTGCAAGGAGGGACCAGCGAGGACAAGCACGGCCTCAACCCGGAGGGGTCAGACAACCCCTTGCCAAAGGGACCCCATCCACTCCATCCCAATCCACCCTCCACCCCCATCCATCCTTCATCTGGGAACAGAGTCCTGCAAAGGCTGATGCAGCCACCAAAAAAGCCCCTTGAGTGACCTTGAGGAGCGACCTTGGTGGTGGCATCCTCGCAGCAGGGGTCACCCATCACCCCAAGCCTGGCTGGGGTCCCCTGGGCAGCTTCCTTGGGGGTGCACAGCCAGGCCAGGCACCCTGCTCCGGGCACAGCATCCCCTTTTCCCAGCCCCTCCATCCCCACCCATCCTCCATCCGCATCCCCATCCATCTCTCATTCCCGTCTACCCATCCACCTTCCACCTCCATCCTCATCCACTCCATCCCCACCCACCTTCCATCCTAATCCATCCTTCATCCCCTCCATCCCTCTCCACCCTCCATCCATCCTCCGCCCCAATCCACCCTCCATCCCCATCCACCCTCCATCCCCATCCACCCTCCATCCCCACCCACTCTCCATCCCCATCCACCTTCCATCCTTATCCACCTTCCACCCCATCCATCCATCCACCCATCCATCCATCCATCCATCCATCCATCCATCCATCCATCCATCCACCCATCCATCCACCTTATCCATTCTTCAGCCCCACATCCCCTCCACCGTCCATCCATCCTCCACCCCAATCCATCCTCCATCCCCATCCATCCTCCATCCCCATTCACCTTCCACCCCATCCACTCTCCATCCCCATCCACCCTCCATCCCCATCCACCTTCCACCCCATCCACGCATCCACCTCATCCTTCATCCCCACACTCCCTCCATCCACTCTCCATCCCCATCCATCCTCCTTCCCCATCCACCCATTTACCTTCCATCCCCATCCATCCTTCATCCCCACATCCCCTCCATCCCTCTCCACCCTCCGTCCATCCTCCGCCCCAATCCATCCCCCATCCCCATCCACTCTCCATCGCCATCCACCTTCCATCCTTATCCACCTTCCACCCCATCCATCCACCCATCCATCCATCCATCCATCCATCCATCCATCCATCCATCCATCCATCCATCCACCCATCCATCCATCCATCCATCCATCCACCCATCCATCCATCCATCCATCCATCCATCCATCCATCCATCCATCCATCCATCCATCCACCTTATCCATTCTTCATCCCCACATCCCCTCCACCCTCCATCCATCCTCCACCCCAATCCATCCTCCATCCCCATCCACCCTCCATCCCCATCCACCTTCCACCCCATCCACCCATCTACCTTCCATCCCCATCCATCCTTCATCCCCACATCCCCTCCATCCCTCTCCACCCTCCGTCCATCCTCCGCCCCAATCCATCCTCCATCCCCATCCACCTTCCATCTCCATCCATTCTCCATCCCCATCCACCCTCCTTCCCCACCCACCTTCCATCCCCACCCACCCTCCATCCCCATCCACTCTCCTTCCCCACCCACCTTCCATTCCCACCCACTCCACCCCCACCCACCCTCCATCCTTAGGGGAGCAACGACCGCACCACGCAAAGCCGTTCCCCTTCCCTCGTGCCCTCGATCCCTCACCAGCTCCAGAACTGGAGCTCAGGACTCCTTTTCCCCTCTGCACTGAGCAGGGATTTCTAAATGAAGGGAAAGGAGAGCCCGTTACCCAGCTCCTTCACCCACCCCCTCGGCTCCCTGCAGGGCATGAAATAAGCACCTGGCAGCTCCGTGGAGCCCGGCGCCGCCGCGATGATGTCGCAGCTTCCCCTGTCACTGTTGTCAGAGCAGAATTCAGATCCCTGGTAATGAGGAGGTTGAACGTGACAGATGAGAGGTTGACTCATTAAAAAAACCCAGCGAGAAGGAGAAGGAGCTGGATTTGGGCTCGGATCCCGCTCTTGGGAATGAGGAGGTTGAAGAAGTTGGTGGGGAGGAGAAGCAGCTCCCCCAAACCAGACCCCCCCCTGAGCGGGGCCTTCGAGCGGTGCTGAGGCCACGGGGAGGAACCGTAGAACCATCTGGTTGGAGAAGGCCTCCGGGATCATCGAGTCCAACCGTGGGAAGAGGAAGGGATGGAGGGTTTTGGGGGGCCACCCAGTCCTGCTCTCCCCATGGATCGTGAGGGGGGTTCAAGCCCAGGGAAAGCCTCATAATCAATGTTTCTCTTTGAAGGTTTTCTCTCTCCGAGGGAGATGCAAAACCCGGGGTGGGGACACCCAAGGTTCTCTGCATCGCCAGCACCTGGACCCCAACATCAACGTCCACTCCATCGCTCACCCCTCACCCTGAGGAGGCACCTTGGGCTCCATCTGTCCCCCAGTGCAGCCCAGTAAGGTCCCCGCTGGCAGTGCCCTCCCCATCACCATCAGGAGGTCAATGACTCGCAAATCACAAAGCTCAACACACCAAAAGGGGGACAACTTCAGCACAGGGGGTGAGATGCCAGCCTCCACTGCTCTGGGCAACCTGGGCCAGGACCTCCCCACCCTCACAGGGAAACATTTTCTCCTGATATCACGGATATTCAGATGTCCACAGAGATATGGGATAGAGGTCACCATCTCCACTTGACCAGGAGAAGACACATAAGAAGCAAATGAGCTTAATCTGCCCCCAGTGTGGCTTTGCTGAATACTGGGAAGGTGACACCTGAGCCAGAGCTCACTGGAGAGCCTCTTGGAGGGAGATGGATGGGAAAGATCTGGCCAACACCACCAGGAAAGGGCAGGATCAGGTTCCTGCTTCCACCCCAACGCTCAGACTCAACCATCACAGCTCTGAGCAGCCTCCAGCATGGAAACAAAAGCACAAAAATGGGCATCTTGGCCACTTGCTTTACTCAGAGGTGGACCTGCCCATCCATAGGCACACATTCCAACCATTTCCACTCCAAAACCCAACTTTGCTCCACAGCCACAGGCTCATGCTTGGACCCTGCTGCCAACCCAAAACAAAGGTCCACAAAGAGCATTAATTACCTGGGACCACAACAAAGCCACAATTTGCAAGCGGAGACCAAGGCCCCACCACGAGGAACCCAACAGAAAGGACCATCCCTTGGCCCCAAGAGCTCCAGCCCAAGAGCTGTGAGAGGAGATGGAGCCACCGAAGGCCACCAAGGGGCACAGACCTGGGTGCAGCTGCCACCAAACTCAAATCGACCTCGTTCTGCTTCACCAAGAGGAACCAGGAGAAGGTGCCACGTGGCAAAAGTGGGTTTAACTCCTTCTTGCCCTGCACGGCCTTGAAACCACGGCAGCTCCAACCCAGCACCCTGATCTAGAGCATCACTGGAGCATCCCAAGGACCATGGGGCACCCAGAGCTGCCACAGCCAAATCCAGGGTGTGGAGAGAGGACCAAGCAGCTGAGGGTCACATGGGGTTGGAAGGGCCCTCTGGAGCTCCTCCATCCAACCCCCCTCCTAAAGCAGGGTCACCTCCAGCTGGTTGCACAGGGACACGTCCAGGCAGGGTTGGATCCCTCCAGACTCCACACTCTCCCTGGGCAGCCTCTTCCACTGCCTCCTTCACCCACACAGCAAAGAAGTTTCTCCTCATCTTCAGGAGGAACTTCCCGGGCTCCACTTTGTGCCGGGTGCCCCTGGTCCTGTCGCTGGGCACCACCGAGCAGAGTGTGGCCCCTTCCTCCCGCCCCCCCCCCACCCATCAGGTATTGATCAGCATTGATGGGATCCCCTCTCCAGGTTGGACAGACCCAGGGCCCCCAGCCTCTCCTCCCAAGAGAGGTTCTCCAGTGCCCTCCTCGTGCCCTCTGCTGGGCTCTCTCCAGTCATTCCTGGTCCTTCTGGAGCTGGGGAGCCCAGAACTGGACACAGGACTCCAGCTGGGGCCTCCCTAGGGCAGAGCAGAGGAGGAGGAGAAGCCCCCTCGCCTGCTCCCCACACTCCTCTCCACGTGCCCCAGGACCCCCTTGGCCTCCTTGGCCACGAGGGCCCAGAGCTGGCTCACGGTCAGCTTGGTGCCCCCCGGGACCCCAGTTCCCTCTCCACAGAGCTGCTCTCCAACGGGTCAGCCCCAACCTGTCCTGGTCCATGGGGTTGTTCCTCCCCAGGTGCAGGGGCTCTGCCCTTGCCTTGGTTGATCTCCATGAGGTTCCTCTCCACCCGGCTCTCCAGCCTGTCCAGGTCTCCTGGTGGGTCAGACACTCCTCCCAGTTTGGCGCCACCAGAAAATGTTCTGAGGGGCTGGAGAGCGTCCAGAGAAGGGGAAGAGGGTGGGGAAGGGGCTGGAGAACAAGTGCTGAGAGGAGAGGCTGAGGGAACAGGGGTTGTTCAGCCTGGAGAAGAGGAGGCTGAGGGGAGACCTCATCGCTGTCTGCAAGGGCCTGAGAGGAGGCTGTGGGGAGGGGGGTGCTGGGCTCTGCTCCCAAGGGACAGGAGATGGGATGAGAGGGAATGGCCATGAGTTGCACCAGGGCAGGTTCAGCCTGGACATCAGGAAAAATGTCTTCAGTGCAAGGGTTCTCAGGCCCTGGAACTGCCCAGGGAGGGGGTGGAGTCACCACCCCTGGAGGTTAAAAGATGGGTGGATGAGGTTTTTAGGGAGAATATTTAGGAAGGGGACAGGTCGGGTTGGACTTGATGATCTCAGAGGTCTTTTCCAACCAGATCATTCCATGATTCTGTCCCCTCACCCAGGTCATGGATGAAGATGTTGACCAAGACTGGACCCAACAGTGACCCTGGAGAACACCACAAGCTGCAAGTCCCTTGTCCTGGGGGAAGCACCACCGTTCCACAAAGACTTTGGGACAAGACATGGCCCTGCTCCTCCAGCTCCTGGGCAGCTGAGGAAGGACGGGGCCGGATCCCCACCTCCCCTTCCCGATCCGGCCCCGGCTCGTCAAGCGGCCAAAATCCAGGAGACAGCTGGTGCTCAGCTGTTGGTGCTCACTCACAAGAGGCACATTCCAGACACAAATCCTGCCCTCCCCGCTCCCCACCACCAGCTGTGCCCCCAAAACCAAGCCAAGCCCAGCGTGCACCTCCAGCCAGACCCGCTGGGTGGTGGTTCCCACTGGCAGGGAACCCAACCTCATCGTGGGACACATCCTCAAGGAACAGGGAGGGGAATGATTCCGGTTTAAAAGGGGGTTTTGAACCCACCCAAAGCTTCTGTTTTAGAAGGGAGGACTTTTGCCAAGGGGGTCTGGATTGGGGAGTGCAGGGATAGGATGAGGGGGGACAGTTTTGAGCTGAAAGAGGGGAGATTGAGATGAGATCTTGGGGAGAAATGTTTTGGTGGCTGCCCCATCCCTGGAGGTGTTCAAGGCCAGGTTGGATGGGGCTTTGGAGCCCCCTGATCCAGTGGGAGGTGTCCCTGCCCATGGCAGGGGGTTGGAACTGGATGGGTTTTGGGGTCCCTTCCAACCCAACCCATTCCATGGTTCTATGATTGTTTGCCCAAAAGAGGCAGAAGAGGAGGAGGAGGCCACAGCCCCAAACCCCATCCCCAAATGGGCCCCATCCTGCTGAGATGGGGTTCCCATGCCAAGTAGAGGGGAGAACCCACCTCACCCTGCCCTGTGACAGTTCAATGGTTGGGTTTAACCCCAAGAGTCAAGTTTATTCCTCCAGCCCTGGTCGTGTCCAAACCACCCAGGAACACCAGAGCGAGCGGGAGCGTATCTGGGGAGGGAAACCCAAAGAGCTCTTCTGAAGGGTCCTGTGCTCCTTCCTATGGTTTTGCACCTTAGAATCACAGAATTGTGGAATCATTAAGGTTGGAAAAGACCTCCAAGATCACCAAGTCCAACGTTTAACTTTCACAGAGGTGGATACAGAATTATCAGCATTATTAACCCCAGGCAGCATCCAGGCAGTCCCCACCTCAACGTGGTAATAGCACAAAACAAGATGGAAAAGGGTTTTTCTAGGATGAACCCAGCCCAGCACCAGTCCCAGCTCCACCACATCCATCAGGATGGGACCGGTTGGGGTCATCTTCAGAGCAAACCAAACATTTGTGAGATAATTAAAGAAGGAGACAGAACAGGAGGGACAGCCCTGGGGTGATGCTTGGATCCGTGGTACCCACTTCATAGAATCATGGAATCATCTGGTTGGAAAAGACCTCTGAGATCGAGTCCAACTGGACCTGTCCCCTCACTAAACCCTGTCCCTAAGAAACTCATCCACCTGGCTTTAAACCCCTCCAGGGATGGGGACACCACCCCCTCCCTGAGCACTTCCAGGGCCTGAGAACCCTTTGGGTGAAGAAACTTCTCCCAATGTCCAATCTGAACCTGCCCTGGTGCAACTTGAGGCCATTTCTGTCCCATCTCCTGTCCCTTGGGAGCAGAGCCCAGCACCCCCCTCCCCACAGCCTCCTCTCAGACAGCGATGAGGTCTCCCCTCAGCCTCCTCTTCTCCAGGCTGAACAGCCTCAGGACCCTCAGATGCTCCTCAGAACCCCTGTTCTCCAGCCCCTTCCCCAGCCTCGTCCCCTTCTCTGGACGCTCTCCAGCCCCTCAAGGTCCTCCTTGGAGTGGGGGGCCCAGAACTGACCCCAGGGCTCGAGGTGCAGCCCCCCCAGTGCCCAGTGCAGGGGCACAATCCCTGCCCTGCTCCTGGTCCTTCACCTCCCCACCAGCTTCCACCCAACCCCAGGCCAAAAGGAACCATCAGCGAGCAGGAAGGTGTTAAAAATCCCTTCCACCAACCTCAGAGGAACCACAATAAAGAACCTCCTGGAGCCCCTGGGCTGCTCCCCGCTCGCTCCCTTCCTGTTTGCTTTCGCAGATCCGGGCTGGGACAGCCACCTTGGCCACCTCCAACCTCCAGCTCCGGCCCGGAGAGCTCCAACCACGGCACCAGCACCCTCCACCCACACTGGTCCCACTGTCCCGGGCACCCATGGGCGGGGGGTTTTCCAAAGAGCCGGATTTTATCCCGTGGGGACGCCCACCGACCCTTCAGCCCATTCCCATTGCATTTTCCTTGCTTGTCTATATTTATCTTAAAAGGAGGAAATCCCAGCTCACCCACTCCCCATCCCTAAACCACATCCTCCCTCCGTGCCTCAGTTTCCCCTTCTCCCCACTCAGCCTCCTCCCCCTCCTTCTCCCTCTTTTATCCCAGGATTTCCAAGCACTTTTGTGCTTTTCCACGCACAGAAAGCAGGGGGGGAGGAAAAAAAGAGAATTAGAAGCAAACTCACACTGAAGATCTGTGTCAGGAGCCAAAAAAAAAGGGGGGGTTCTGGGGCAAACAGCCCCCCCCGGCCGTGGTGACGGTGGAAGCTGACAATAGATAAGGGCTCTAAATTGAGCCCTGGGCTCTGTAAGGTGATCGGGGTGGGGGAGCACCAGGCTGTTTATTTGGCTCCAAACTGCAGTGTCACCCACGTTTAAAAAAAGGAAAGGCCAAAAAGAGGAGGGAATTCAAAAAACCCCACAAAAATAAATATAAAAAGGGGAAAAAAGTGCACGAGGACGGCCGATAATAACAATAAAATGTCAAATATCAAGAGAAACGGTGCTTGGGGGGGGGGAGGAGGGAATCAAAGGAAACCCTTGGGCTGGTGAGGTTTAAAGAGATGCCTGGTTTAAAAAAAGAAGTTGCTAATTTTAACTCTCCAGTGGAAAGAGTGAGAGGTGCTCCCAGGAGCCAGGGGGGCTGCGTCCGTCCTGAGCCGCCGCGGGCGGGAGGAAGCGTGGGATGGAGCCGTGGGCGTCGCTCCTGGAGCCCCCAGAAGAACCCTCTTTTGGGGTGGCAAACCGTTGCCTCCAGAGGGTTGATGTGACAGCAGGACGAGGTGGTTCTGGGGGCAAAAGGAGCAGCTAAAGCCTCTCTGCTAAAAATCACCCCACGAATTCATTTCCAGCACCACCCCAAAGGCCAGGACGCAGCGGGATGGGGACACAATCCCGCGGTGTCCTCTGTAGGGACGGGAGTTGGACTCGATGAGCCTTTTGGGTCCCTTCCAACTCAGGGCATTCAATGATTCTATGACATTTCTGACCAAGTTGGCTTTTTCCCCAAAGGAAAGGAATCTTGCAGACAGGGTGGGTTTTTCCCCCCCCCCCCTCCTTGTGATGGTAAAATAGCAGGATGAGCTCAGCAAACCGCGGAGTCGGGAGTGGGAAAGGCCACCCGGCTCCACGGGGAGTTAAAAGGTGACCTCCAGCAGCACGATCGCGTTTCAGCAGCCACACTGGCAGCTGGAAACCATCCCTTTGGCAAATCCAGGATCAGGAAAGGGCAAGAAATGGGATTTTTGGTAAGCCCACCGGCTGCTTTTGACGAGTTCTCCACGGAAGGCACGAAGGATCCTGCTGGATGCAAAGAGCTCAGCACCTGGAGCACGGTGGGAGCCCAAGAGCTGCAAACTCAGGTCACCATCAGCGTTAAACCTCCAAGAGAAGACGATGCAAGGCCTCAAGACAGCAGACCTGGTGACCCAAAGGGTTCTTCCCAAAGAGCTGGAAAGCAGCCTTGTGCTGCAAAACCCCAGGAGCAAAGCAGGCTGGAAGAGACCCCACGTGATTTGCTGACCGAGGCGATACGAGCGTCTTCAGGACGTGAAAGGGTCAATTCAGTTAAGGTCACCAACCCTAGAAGAGTCTTCTGCAGCAGATTATCTCCCTTGTCCAGGGAGGTGGTGGAGTCACCATTCCTGGAGGGGTTTAAAAGCCGGGTGGATGAGTTTCTTAGGGACACGGTTTAGCGAGGGGACAGGTCCGGTTGGACTCGACGATCTCAGAGGTCTTCTCCAACCAGATGATTCCATGATGTGGTTGGGCAGCAAGAGTTTTTTTCCCTGCTGTGCCTCAAACGGGGCTGGCATTAAGAAGACAAAGTGCCTATTGATCGTAGGCAGCGGTGCCGCGCGGCGCAGGGCGCGAGGACGTGGCTTCCTCAAGGATTAAATCACCCGGCGTTGGTGGCCACGCGCTTCCGAGGAAGGGTCGATATTGCTCTTCTAATTGCTCAGCTCCTGTCCCTCACCCAGCAAAGGGGAGGTGCTGTTTGAAACCCTCCATCCCAAGATGCACGTCTTGACGCGGCGTTCCCCGGAGCTAAACCTGCTCAAAACTCCGGGAGCAGCAGAGAGGGGTTTTGGGAGAAGACACTGCTGACCTGAGGAAGCAGGATTTGCGTGAGCCTGAAGAATAAGGAGCTGATGGAACTGGTCAGAATGGAGTTGGTGGAGCTCAGCAGCCCATCTCCAGCAGCAATTTGGGGGAGAAGGTGTGTAATTATAGAGAGATCCTGCCACCAGCATCCAGGATGGGGGTGTGCACGGGGACCACGGTGCGCAGGGGCTGTGGAGGGTCCTGTCCTCCACTCCCACCACTGAGATGAAGGAGATCCACTGCCAGCCTCATCATTTCTCATTTCCAGTCCCTTGCCTGGCACCTATTTGTGCCCAAAGTGAGAGGACCAGAGGTGGTCCCAGCACCGCGCTCAGCAGGATGGAGCCGGTGGAGCTTTCCCAGCCCCACTCTCCTCCCATAATCCACGTCGCAAACCAAGCTTAGCTGAGCCCTTCCACTGCTTCCACCCTGACCCAACACCCATGGAGCTGCTCTTGGTCTCCACCAGCCGAACAGACAGCAAGAGGAAGCCCTCGATGACGACCTTGCCATCCCCATCTCCCAGCATCCAGCCTCCAAATCCATCACCAGCCCCTCTCCAGCACTAAAAACCTTCTCAACCCAAGGAAAACCACGTGCTAAGGAGCAACAACCGAGTCCCCTCCTTTCAGGAGCTCGGGCTTGGATTCTTTTTCAAATCTTTCCTTTTATTGATTTCAACCTCAGGCACAGGAGCTTCATTTACAGAAGCCGGGGCCGTGGCGTTGTCTCTACCACAACCTCGTTGCAGACAAGTGAGATGCAAATATTTACTGGAACAGCAAGAAACCAGCAAAGAAGGTCAAGAAGGGAGAAAACCTGGACATGGGACCCTCTCCAAACAGCACCTGATTTCTAGGGAATGCAAGGAATAAAATAATAGGAGGTTTTAGCCACAAGTCTCATCCTGCCAGGAAGAAACAGGACAGGAAAGTTCTCCTTTTTGCCAACATTCCCATATTGCAAAAACACCCAGAGAGCCCCAAATCAGGGCCCTGGCCTGGCAGAGTCTCACCAGGTGGTGAAGCGAGGGGGAATCATGGAATGGGTTGGGTTGGAAGGGAACTCAAAGATCATTCTGTTCCAACCCCCCCTGCCATGGGCAGGGACACCTCCCACTGGATCAGGGGGTTCCAAGCCCCACCCTGGCCTTCAGCACCTCCTGGATGGGGCAACCACGTCTCTGGGTGGTGGAGAACCACGGGGGCACCCAAGGGCTGGAGGACCCCGAGCGATGCCACCTCCCTGCCCTGCGCCGGCTTTCGTGGTGCAAGGGGTGGAATCTGCTCTCCAGGACCCCCTTGCAGGCACAGTCAGAGAGGGGTGCTCTTTGCCAGCACCAGGACCACCAGAGCAGGGCTGCAGGGTCAGATCCTGCACCGCTTTGGGTGTTTGAGCCTCCGTGCTGCGTCCTGTTGGGGTGACCTCCACGGGGACCCCCTCCTTGCACTCAGCCTGGAGAGGGGGAGACACATGGGAAGCAAACACAAGGGGGGAGGCAGAGAGAGAGCCCAAAGGTTGGGGGATGCTCCCTACCTGCTACGCAGACTCCTGCATCTTCTGCTCCTGCCTGAGGATGAGCTGCAGCTCCTCAATCAACCTGCACAGAGCAAGAGAGCAGTCATGAGTCCCAGGGGATGGAGGCAAGGAGAGGGCTCCTTGTACACCTCATCCAAGCACATCTCATCCAGAGGAGACAGCAAGGAGAACCCAGACCCCCCCCCCCATAGCAGCCCTGGCTGAGGGGACAGTCAGAGGGGTCACCTCCCACGCTGCCTCGACCCTGAGCATCACTGCAAGGACCACCGAGGCCGGGTGGGACCTTCCTGCACGGAACCAGAACCCCAAGGCCATGAATAGTTGGACTTGATGACCTCAAAGGTCTTTTCCAACCAAAGGATTCTCTGAAATGATGAGAGAATCCTGGTGCCCAGAGGTGGGAATGGGGTGGGATGTGAAAGAAAGGGAGGAGAAAGGAGCAAGAGAAAAAGGGAGGAAAGAGACTAAAAGAAACTAAAAAGAGCTCAGGAATGAAAGAATCCATAAACCAAGCTGGGTGGAAGTGTTGATCTGCTTGAAGGAAGGGAGGGTCTGCAGAGGGGTGTGGCCAGGCTGGATCCATGGGCTGAGTCCAACGGGATGAGGGTCAACAAGAGCAAGTGCCCAGTCCTGCCCTTGGGACACAACAGCCCCGAGCGGCGTTCCAGGCCTGGGGAAGAGTGTCTGGAGAGCTGCCTGGAGGAGAAGGGCCTGGGGGTGTTGGTTGGCAGGGGCTGAACATGAGGCAGCAGTGGCCAAGTGGCCAAGAGGGCCAATGGCATCTTGGGCTGTGTCAGACACAGCGTGGGCAGCGGGAGCAGGGCTCCTGGAGGTGTTTAAAAAAAGGATAGATGAGTTTTTAAGGGACAGGGTTTAGCAGATGAGGGGTGCAGTTGGACTCAATGATCTCAGAGGTCTTGTCCAACCAGAGGATTCCCTGATTCCATCATTCTATGAAAATCCAGCCTGAACAACGCCGGAGCGAGGAATGCGCGGCTCCGGCTGAGGCTGCACCTTCCCCTCATCCCCAAGGAGCCACATGGGGGGGGGGGGGGGCTGTGCTACAACACCCCAAAAACAGATGGGGTACAAGGGGCTTTCCAGCCTCTCGAGAACATCAAACCTGGTGCCATGTGGGATCCAACCAGCTGTGAGGTTTCCCAGCACTGGGAGAGATGGACAAGTCTGACTTTGTCACCCCCACGGTGGGGACAAGGATGGGGGGGGGGGTGTCCAGCTACTGTGCCCCCCACCCAGGACCACCCCTTTATTCCCCTTAATCCAAAGGAGCATCCCACGCAGGGACAAGGACAACAGTCACTCTTCCAGCCAGGAAGAGGGATGGTGCTTCCTGTGCTTCCACTTGTGGCAACCCCAGGGGTTGCTTCGCTGCAAAACGAGACCTCCCACCACCCCAGGACCCACCAGGATGTCACTGATCCAAACCCAGGTGTTATCCACAGGGATGGTGATGTCAGCAAGAGCAGGACCATCCCTGCACCAAGGGCTGCATGAGACTGGCACCCACGCCACAGATCCTGTCTCAGGGTCTCTCCGTGGACACCTGAACCCCCTCCTCAGGGCACAACCAGCCCCCTCTGGTCCCAGCATCCAACACCTGGTGTTGGGTGCTGTGGGAGAGCATCCACACTCCCCACCACTGCCCCAGTGGGACTGGGATGGGTGAAGACGTGGGTCAGGTCGGGCTTTGCTCCATCTTAACCCCAACCCACCAGCTCCAGGGTCAGCTCCACCATCCCATTGGGATGCAACGGGGGACAGCCAGCCAAGACCTCACACATCTGTACACAGGGTGGTCCCTCCTTGGTCAGGGACGCCAGGAGACAAGCCAGGAGCATCCCTGTGGGATGCAGGATGTCTTCTCAGAGTCCACCTGAACCTGGAACCACGTGGCTCATGGTGCCAGCCCACAGGTCACCACGTTGGGACAGCGCTGCAGCCACACCAGGTGCCACCTACACAGCCCCTGACTCCAACAGCAAAATCATGGAATGGTTTGGGTTGGAAGGGACCTCAAACCCTTCCAGTTCCACAGCTCCCAGGACCCTGGGATCCTGGAGGGGGGTGGTATTTGGAAAGGTCACCACCCCACCCGTTGTAGCACAGTGAGACCAGGACTGGGTGAAAGGCTGGGGCTGAGCTGTGCCACCAGTAGCCCAGAGGAACCCTGGGGGCTCCCAAGTCCCATCCCTTTAGAGTCCACAAATCCCATCCCCATGGAACCACCTCCATTCAAAGTCTTTTTGGTTTAAGAAGAGAAAAAACTGCCCAGGAAGGGGAGCAAATATCGTATTTTCAAAATGCTCTGTTATTCTATAAACTGAGCAAAGAGAAATGACAGAGGGGAGGGATGAAGGCAGCAAAGAGGAGTGAATTCCTCTTTCTAAGTGGAAAAAGAAGGAGGGGAGGAAAAGGGGGAAAGAGAAGACAATCTTTTTGTCCAGCTTTCAGATGGAAACGCTGAGTAGACACAAAAACTGTTCCTGTTTGAAAGCTTCGGTTTCGCCGAGTGACAAATCAAAACATCTCAGGCCCCGAGAGCAACCAGAAAACCTCCCTGATGTTGGGGGGAACTCCTGGACCCCCTGGTTTTTAACTGATGTAATCAGGCTGGTGGAACCTGGGGTGGCTGGTGGAGCTGCTCCAGCCTGCTTGGAAGGATCCCAAAGGGGTGGGATTCCTGCTCAGCTGATGCTCAGCAGCCCCTGTGGAATGGGTTGGGTTGGAAGGGATCTCAAAGCCCATCCAGTCCCACCCCCCTGCCACGGGCAGGGACACCTCCCACTGGGTCAGGGGGCTCCAAGCCCCATCCAACCTGGCCTTGGACACCTCCAGGGATGGGGCAGCCACCACTGCTCTGGGCAACCTGGGCCAGGGCCTCCCCACCCTGAATTTCTTCCTAATTTCTTCCTAAGATCTCGTCTAAATCTTCCCCCTTCCAGTTTAAATCCCTTCCCCCTCATCCCATCACTCCAGGCCCTTGGAAAAAGCCCCTCCCCAGCTTTCCTGGAGCCCCTTTCAGGCTGCTCTAAGCTCTCCCCAGACCCTTCTCTTCTCCAGGGTGAACAACCCCAACTCTCCCAGTTTGTCCTCGTACAGGAGGTGCTCCAGCCCTTGGATGACCTCCTTGGCCTCCTCTGGACCAAATATACCCCCAAATATCTATATCCAGGTCTAGATCTAATTTATATCTAGATTCATATCCACATCTACATCCAGATATCTCCATATACAGATACACCTCCACACATATAACCACCCCCCTATACACCCCCCCAATTTTGCACCCCCATATATCCACATAAGCCCTCAACTACACCCTATATCCACATCACACCCCCAGATAAATAATCCCCTTGAGCTGGTGGAGGAAAGGCCTCGAGCAAAGCCCATCCTCGCCGTGCACAGAAGGCTGGAAGACTCTAAACAACTCCCAGCCTCGTTATTAGATCCATCACCAGCCAATTAAGACACCAGCATGAGGTCATCTCACTGCCTCAGCAATTCAAAGCCTCAGGACATCCCACAGTGCCACTTCCACCGGGATGGTCCAAGGACATGGGGGGAACATCTCAGACACAGCGTGGGCAGCAGGAGCAGGGCAGGGATTGTGCCCCTGCACTGGGCACTGGTGGGGCTGCACCTCGAGCCCTGGGGTCAGTTCTGAGCCCCCCACTCCAAGGAGGACCTTGAGGGGCTGGAGAGCGTCCAGAGAAGGGGACGAGGCTGGGGAAGGGGCTGGAGAACAAGGGTTCTGAGGAGCAGCTGAGGGACCTGGGGTTGTTCAGCCTGGAGAAGAGGAGGCTGTGGGGAGGGGGGTGCTGGGCTCTGCTCCCAAGGGACAGGAGATGGGATGGAAATGGCCATGAGTTGCACCAGGGCAGGTTCAGATTGGACATTGGGAGAAGTGTCTTCACCCAAAGGGTTCTCAGGCCCTGGAACTGCCCAGGGAGGGGGTGGTGTCTCCATCCCTGGAGGTGTTTAAAAGCCGGGTTGGATGAGTTTCTTAAGGACAGGGTTTAGTGAGGGGACAGGTCCGGTTGGACTCGATCTCAGAGGTCTTTTCCAACCAGATGATTCCATGAGTCCACTCTATGATTGTAAAGGGAGAGGGATGGGGACAAACTGTTGGTGCTGGGGTTCCTCCAGGCCAAAGTGGAGCCGAGGGGCCAAGAGGGAGGCGCAGATTGCGGAGGGGAAGAGCAGCCGACCGCAAGGTCTTATTTTCAAGTTTCCCCTTTTTTCAAGTTTCCTCTAGCAACGGGCTCAGGGCCACAAACATTTTGATACCAACCCTGAACTTCCTCACCTCGGGCTCCCAACCCTGCTCCCTGCTCCTCCACCAGGCGCTCGCAGACACCCCCCCCCCCCCCAAATCCAACCCCAGTTCCCGGGGCTCCTCCACATCTGGTTGGGTGGGAGGTCCCAGCCCCAAGAAAAATCAGCCCCCAGCACAAATCAAAAAGAAACAACGACCCCAACTTTCTCCAGCCCACCAAAATCCCAGCACCAATCCTGCCTCCAGTTTGCACCAGGCACTGGGAATATCCCCAGGGCTTAATTAGACATGATGAGTTTTTTTTATATTAGGGTTTTCTCTGGCTTGAAACCAAGAGGTGGGAAAGGGACAAACTGGGAGAAATCCCACCCCAGGCAGGATTGTGGGGTCAAAGGTCAAGAAACTGCAGCTCCCAATGGAGCATCCTGCATCCCAGTCCCACCACTGGCATAAGGACAGGGGCTGCAGGAAGGGAGATGGGATGGAGGAATCCACCTCCAGGAGAAGCCCAGCTGCCCGGCATGGTGCTGCAAGGAGGAAGGATGGCACAAGCCAAGGGTACTGAGGGCACATCTGTGCATCCACCACCAGTGCTCCCCCAGCACCTGCACTTGGATGGGCTGAGGATGTCCCCAGTTGAAGGCAGGGTGGGAATCACAGCTTTCTCCCTTCCCCACTCCTCAAGGTCACCTTGAAGACTCTTTTCGCCTCAACACATCAAACGGAATGGGTTGGGTTGGAAGGGACCTCAAAGCCCATCCAGTTCCACCCCCTGCATGAGCAGGGACACCTCCCACTGAATCAGGGGGCTCCAAGCCCCATCCAACCTGGCCTTGGACACCTCCAGGGATGGGGCAGCCACCACTGCTCTGGGCAACCTGGGCCAGGGCCTCCCCACCCTCATGGTGAAGAATTTCTTCCTGATGTCTCATCTAAATCTTCCGCCTTCCAATTGAAAGCTGCTCCCCCTCATCCCATCACTCCAGAACCTTGGAAAAAAGCCCCTCCCCAGCTTTCCTGGAGCCCCTTTCAGTCCTGGGAGGCTGCTCTAAGCTCTCCCCACAGCCTTCTCCTCTCCAGGTTGAACAACCCCAACTCTCCCAGTTCACGCTGACAGCAGAGATGCTCCAGCCCTCAGATCATCCTCGTGGCCTCCTCTGGACCTGGTCTAAGGGAGGGTCCCAGCAGGGGCTCCCCTGCCCACATCCAGCCCCTGGCCTGGTGCCAGGTGCCCTCTCTCCATCCCCACCAAGCTGTGCTCCTTGGAAAGGTCACGGCGGCCGAGCGCGGCACAAGCCACCGCTGCAGGTGTTGCCACACCAAGCCCTGCCAGGATTTGGGGGACACGGAGAGGGTGCTGGGTGGGTGCTGGGGGTGGGGTGCTGGGGTGGTGGGGTGGTGTTTGCACGACCGTTGGAGCCACGGAGTTTCGCTCTCTCTGGCTGAGTTCCCCCTGGGGTAGTGGAGATGCAGAACTGAAACCTCCAGCTGTATGGATGGGGGTGGCTCGAGGACCACGGGGGCTTTGGGAGCAAAACCAACCCCCGTGTCCCCCTCGGTGGCCACAGGATGGTGGGAGGACCAGGAGAAGCCCGGGATGAGGGACGGATGCAAGGGGGTTCCGCTGGCTCGCAGCGCCCACCCTGCTTCTGCACCCACGTCCTTGCACCCGGCAGGAGCAGAGGGACCCCCTGGGCGTGGGGGTTCCCACGTGGTTTCCACATCCTGGCTCCAAGAGCCTGTCCAGGGGTTGATGCTGACGCAGGACGGCCCCCACGCAGCGGCCAAGGGCCAAGTGGCAGGGCCACCACCCCCTGGCAGCACCCCCAGCCCCTCCCAGAGCAGGGAAACTGAGGCACGGAGAGGAGAAGCAACCAGTTGGAGACATAAACCACCCTCGTGGCCAAATCCTGATCACCTTCACGAGGAAGCCCCTTCCTCACCCACCTAAAACACCCCAGGGGCTCCAGAGATGCCAAGATATGGGTGCCCCAAGCACCCAGCTCTCACCCTCACCCTGGTGCTGGAGGTGATGCTTCAGGGCAGGTTGTCACCCGCTGGCACCCACCCCAAGGCCCGATGGCACCAGGGAACCTGGTCACCAGCACCCAGACCTTCTCCTACGGAGACTTCAACAGCTCTGCAGGCACCAGGCAGGGGAACAGGGGGATGGAAAGAGGTACAACCAGCAACCACCACACCTGATCAGAGCACCCTTAACTAATTTTAGCCAACTATCTGAGAGGTGCAAAACCCATCCCGGAGGTGCCAAGGGGCTGTGGGTGCCCTGGTCCCCACCACAGCATCACATGAAGCCCCCCAGGGCTGCTCCAGGGATGCAGAAGGCTTTACAGCAGCAGTGAGGGCTGCTCCAGATTCACAATTCCAGCTCCATTTCCAAGGCAGAGGTGAAGCAGAGAAGGCATTTGAGGTACCACCACACGTTTTGCCCCCTCCAGACCCCTCCTAAGACCATCTGACTCTGCCACTGCTTTGAAGCCACTTCACATCCACATAAAACCCTTTGGGGTGGGATGCAAATTTATCACTGATGCTCCACAGCTTCTGACCAACACAGCCACCCATGGACAACAAGACAGAGCTGGAGGGAAATCAACACTGAGTTTGGTTCTTCAACACAGTGATGTTGCCCAGAGAAGCTGTGGCTGCCCCATCCCTGTAGGTGGTGAAGGCCAGGTTGGATGGGGCTTGGAGCCCCCTGATCCAGTGGGAGGTCAGGGGGTGGAACTGGATGGGTTTGAGGTCCTTTCCAACCCAAACCAGTCCATGATTCAATGATTCCATGTTGTCCTGGTCCAGGTTGCCCAGAGCAGTGGTGGCTGCCCCATCCCTGGAGGTGTTCAAGGCCAGGTTGGATGGGGCTTGGAGCCCCCTGATCCAGTGGGAGGTCAGGGGGTGGAACTGGATGGGTTTGAGGTCCTTTCCAACCCAAACCATTCCACAGTTCCATGATGGGATGCAGCAGAAGGGGAAAACAAGACTCAGGAGAAGCAGAGACTCTCCTGAAGCGACATCCAGAGCACAGCAGAGACCAGAGCCAACCCCAACCTCTTTGTCCATCCAGACAGATCCATTCCCCCAGGGAAAGAGGAGAGCTGGAGCAGGGAGGAGATGCCATGCCTCAAAGCTCATAAATCACAGCAGGGAAAGGAGTTGCATTTGCCCTATTTCTTATCTGCTTGGAAATTGCGCCGCTTTCCCAGCTGCAAAGGCAGTTCTGTTCCCAAGAACTTGAGCGAAGCCGTGACCTCTTTCCAGGATCGTACAGTATATGGTGGCAGGGTGCCAGGGGCTAATTATAGGCACAGGAAAAAGGGGAGAGAAGTGTTTGGAAAAGCTCTACCTTCCCAGCGGCGAGGAGAGGGGCGGCACAACCCCGGCTGAGCCCCACGGTTGGGAGGACCCCAAAGGGCTGCGAAACCCAGGGATGAAGGACTCCCAGACATGGAGGGCTGAATGTGGACCAGCAAGGGAGAGGGAGGGGATTCTGCCCCCTCTGCTCCACTCTCGTGAGATCCCACCTGGAGTCCTGTGTCCAGTTCTGGAATCCCCAACAGAAGGAGATGGAGCTGTTGGAGCGAGTCCAGAGGAGGCCACGGAGATGATCCAAGGGCTGGAGAACCTCCTGTACAAGGACAGGCTGGGAGAGTTGGGGTTGTTCAGCCTGGAGAAGAGAAGGGTCTGGGGAGAGCTTAGAGCAGCCTCCCAGGAGTGAAAGGGGCTCCAGGGAAGCTGGGGAGGGGGCGTTTCCAAGGGTCTGGAGTGATGGGATGAAGTGGAACGGCTTTAAATTGGGAGGGGGAAGATTAGGACATCAGGAAGAAACTCTTCACGATGAGAGTGGGGAGGTCCTGGCCCAGGTTTCCCAGAGCAGTGGTGGCTGCCCCATCCCTGGAGCTGCTCAAGGCCTCCCACTGGATCAGGGGGCTCCAAGCCCCATCCAACCTGGCCTTCAACACCTCCAGGGATGGGGCAGCCACCACTGCTCTGGGAAACCTGGGCCAGGGCCTCCCCACCCTCACACCAAAACATTTCTCCCCAAGATCTCACCTCAATCTCCCCTCTTTCAGCTCAAAACCCTTCCCCCTCATCCCATCCCTGCATTCCCTGATCCAGAGCCCCTCCCCAGCTTTCCTGGAGCCCCTTTCACTCCTGGGAGGCTGCTCTAAGCCCTCCCCAGAGCCTTCTCTTCTCCAGGTTGAACAACCCCAACTCTCAGCCTGTCCTCACAGCAGATGGGCTCCAGCCCTTGGATCATCTCCATGGCCTCCTCTGGACTTGCTCCAACAGCTCCCTCTCCTTCTTACGTTGAAGACTCCAGAAATGGACACGGGGCTCCAGGTGGGGTCTCCCCAGAGTGGAGCAGAAGGACAGAACCCCCTCCCTTGCCCTGCTGCTCCCACTGCTTTGGGTGCAGCCAAATTGACAATATCAGAGCCTGGTTCCTTCCCATTTGCCGGGCACCGGGAGAGGAGTCACCTCCCTTTCCCTGACCCCACAGTATCCAGCACATGGAAGAGGACAAGGACACATGGAAGAGGACAAGGACACATGGAAGATCTCCCAGCCTAGAAGACAAACAGGAAAGCACTCCAACAGGCAGCAATTTTTTACCCACCAACCTCCTCTTCAGAGCCACATTTCGACATCGAAACAAAACCCAAGGAAGCCAAAAATCCCACTTAATATTTTCTTTTCGAGGAGAAAACAAAAAAGCCAGGAACCCTCTCTCCTGCCACAATGGTTTTCATTTTCCACCAAGCAAAAAACAGAGTCTCAGCTCCAAAGCTGCTCTGCTTTTCCCCCTGGCTGCTCGCTTCCTTGTTTGCCTGTGCATGTGGGATCGTGTGGGTGTGCTGGGTTTGTTTTCCTTTTTGCAATCTCTCTTGCAGCCCAGCTCCTGATGCCTTGCAGCCTTTCTCCACCCAGACAGCCTTTCCACTTCTCTCCTTTTAGGTTCCCATTCTCCTCCTCCAAAGCAGCTCCCCCCCCAAAAAAAAACGGGCTCTGCAGGTATCCCGAGCTGCTGCCGTCGCCCAGTTGCCCCAGTAAGGTCCCTGGGTATGGGGAAGGAGCACGGTGGGTCCAAGTGATGCCCTTTTTGGGCATCCATTGGCAGCAGGAAAGGGGATAAGTGAGCACCAAGCTCATCCTCCTGCTGTGCCATCCAGGGTCACCTCCACGAGCTCTCTGGATAACCCTGGCTAAAACCTCCCCTGTGGCACCCAGGATGCTGCAGCAGCCACGTTCCAAAACGCTCCAACCTCAGTGCAAACCCAAACCAGCTCTATTTTACCTTCCACCCCCTGCTCCCCAGCACCAACACCCCAGATGGGCACATCCAGGGCCGGAGTAGCAGAGATGACATCCCCGTGAGTCCACATCAAACGCCCCGGGACCGCAGGCACCCAGCACCCATTCCTGCTGCCCCCCACTCCCCTTCCAGCATCCAAACCCAGCGGGAGTGAGACAGAGCAGCAGCCACTCACCCTCACAGAGCAGAACCCACCTCACCCTGGCACCCAGCACGTCCCCGGCGCAGCACGTGGCACCGGCCGGGACAACGCAGCCCATTCCCTCCCCGGCTCCGCGGGCGACGCCGCCACGCGCAGCTCTAAGCCCTAACGGGATAACAAGCTCACAATGAGATCCTAATGAAGGATTAGTGAAATAACAGTTTAAAGAGATTAAAGGCTGGGTGCAGCTCTGAAACTTTGTTATTTATTTCATTTCCAAGAGCCCGGCCAAGGTGAGACTGGGATTCCAGCCCTTGCCAACACCCAATAAGCCGGCGTTCACCACCAGCTCTGGCAGCTCAGGATGCTTTTGAGGGGTCAGGGCTGCAAAAGAAGGATGGAGGAGCACAAAAAAAACCCACTCATGGTGCTTTAAAAGCGAGCCAGAGGGGTTTTTCATCTCTCCCCTCCCACACCAGTCCCTTCCCATCTGCATCCCAGCTGCGGCGCGGGGAAGGGATGCTCTGGGTCCCGTTGCTAACAACTGATGCCGTTATCCACCCGAGCCAGCACCTTCCAAGGAGCCTCAGGGAAGCAGGTGCTCCACTCTCACTCAGGGAATGTTATTAATATTCATTTCTTGGCTCTACCCAACCAGAGCAAGAAATCAGCCCTGGGCTTGGCTCGCCCCACGCGCTCCGAAAGGTCACGAGTCTGGTTCACCCCAAAATCAAACAGCGAGGGCTTAAAATAGAAAGCAAAACATCTGGGATTGCTTTTTTGAGGGGGGGGGAGTTTGGGACCCAATCGTTATTTTTCCCTTACAAACACCAAGAACTTCCACATCCCCAGGAAAGGGCAACGTGATTCTCACCCCACCACGGGAACCCGGGATTTGCGAAACCGGGTTCAAGACTTGGCAATGCCCAGGGGTGAAGGGGCTGGGCTCATCCCAAGCCACCTTCTCCCACCCCATCCTTAATTTCGAGTCACCCCAAAGCCACAAAGGGAGGTTGGGGAGGGGATCAGACAAACATCCCCGTTGAGAGGCTACAAAACAAATCCAATGAAGATGTTTGGAGCCCATCCAGATGTTTACTCGTGACGCACATGGAGGTATAAATAATTATCCGGTAGGAATTCTGTTCGCAGGAGGCTTTCCCTTATCTAATCAGATCTCAGCCCTGGCTTCCCCTCTCCCTGCTTAAAAAATTCTTGAGAAAACCAGATGCAAAATAAAAACACCTCACTAAGGGCACCGGTTTCATCCCATTAATCACCGGGCGTTCGGAGCAGAGCCACCGGGGCTCCGAGCTCATCCAGGCACAACGCTAAGATTTTACCCCACAGGAAGCCTCCAGAGGGGCTGAGGAGCTGAACCCTCACACCCTGCCCTGTGCACAGCATCCGTGGGGACAGGATTTGGCCACGCCACTGGCCAGATCCCTCCACGGTGGCCACGAGGAGCTCACCAGCGAAAAGAAAAACCCGCTGCTTAAAATACACCCGGCAAACAAAACCCTCCCTTGGCCGGCTGTGGGGAACCAAGTGGTGACTTCGGAGCCTGGATGCTGCAATTAGCTAAAAATAAATGGACCACAAACCCTGAGATGCTGAATGGCAGAGGGGGATGGAGGCAGCAGTGCTGGAGCCCGGCCTCCGCAGCTCCACGCTCACAGCGTCACTGGGGAGCCCAAGCTGAGTGCTTTAGAGGCAACCAAAAAGATAGGCAGGAGAAAGGCTTTAATGGCTAAAAACACAATGGAAGCTGAGTTTTCCTGGTTTTCAGCATCACCTACCCCACCTGAGCTGCATTTTCCTGGTTCTTAGCATCACCTACCCCATCTCAGCTGCATTTTCCTGGGTTTTAGCATCACCTACTCCACCTTAGCTGAGTTTTCCCAATTTTCAGCATCACCTACCCTACCTGAGCTCAGTTTTTCTGGCTCTTAGCATCACCTACCCCATCTCAGCTGTATTTTCCTGCTTTTTAGCATCCCCTACCCCACCTGAGCTGAGTTTTCCCAATTTTCAGCATCACCTACCCTACCTGAGCTCAGTTTTTCTGGCTTTTAGCATCACCTACCCCATTGAGTTGCATTTTCCCCATTTTCAGCATCACCTACCCAACCTTAGCTGAGATTTCCCAATTTTCAGCATCACCTACCCTACCTGAGCTCAGTTTTTCTGACTTTTAGCATCACCTACCCCATCTCAGCTGTATTTTCCTGCTTTTTAGCATCACCTACCCCACCTTAGCTGAGTTTTCCCCATTTTCAGCATCACCTACCCCACCTGAGCTGAGTTTTCCCCATTTTCAGCACCACCTACCCCACCTTAGCTGAGTTTTCCCCATTTTCAGCACCACCTACCCCACCTGAGCTGAGTTTTCCTGCCTTTTAGCACCACCTACCCCACCTGAGCCGAGATCTCTTGCATTTTAGCATCACCTACCCCACCAGCACTGCCAAGGGGGCAGCAAGGGGCACTGACCCCGCACCAACATCCCTCATCCCACCAACAGCACCAATGGTTTTCCCAAAATTCAAGCAACCCCACCCACCGTAGACGAGGCCGTCGAGGGCTCCGAAGAGCAGTGCTGGAAACCTACTGCAGCAAATTGGCCACTCAGCTCCAACTCCTTGTCCCTACTGGTGGGAAACTCTATAAATCTCTAATAAAGGGGGGGGGGGGGGGAAAAATCCCCTCCTATTTTATTCCTTCTCTTTCTCCTCCCCACTCCAAAGGATTGCAAAACCGAGAGGGCAGTCAGGGCTTGGATCTGCAGCATTTCTGAGTTCCTACAGAGTCTGGGCTCCCTGCCACCAGCAACAGCGGCTCTGGGGGTGTGGAAAAAGGGAGGAAGGAAGAGAAAAAAAGAAGAAGAAGAGGAGAAAAAAATTTAGGAAAGAAAAAAAAAAGTCCTGTTTTGGGGGATGAGAGGGAAAAGTTGCACTGCACAAAGAGGGGGGGCAGGGAGAGCGCGTCCAGCGTAGGATCATGGGATGGGTTGGGTTGGAAGGGACCTCAAAGCCCAGCCCTGCCACAGGCAGGGACACCTCCCACTGGATCAGGGGGCTCCAAGCCCCATCCAACCTGGCCTTCAACACCTCCAGGGATGGGGCAGCCACCACTGCTCTGGGCAACCTGGGCCAGGGCCTCCCCACCCTCACAGCAAAACATTTCTCCCCAAGATCTCACCTCAATCTCCCCTCTTTCAGCTCAAAACCCTTCCCCCTCATCCTATCCCTGCACTCCCTGATCCAGAGCCCCTCCCCAGCTTTCCTGGAGCCCCTTTCACTCCTGGGAGGCTGCTCTGAGCTCTCCCCAGAGCCTTCTCCTCTCCAGGCTGAACAACCCCAACTCTCTCAACCTGCCCTTGGTGCTCCAGCCCTTGGATCATCTCCGTGGCCTCCTCTGGCCCTGCTCAAACACATCCATGTCTTTCCTGTGCTGAGGACTCCAGAACCACATCCCTGCAGGCACCTTGTGAAAAGACTTTTTGGTTCCAAAGCCTGGAATTTCGGGGGAAACAGCCAGCTGGCAGAGGATGCTCTTTCCCAGGGTGATCTCCGGAGCCGCCCCAGGGAGCACCCATGGGTGCTAAAGGTGCCTCTGCCCTGCCCTGGTGGGGAATTACAGAAGACAGGCTGGAAGAAGAGCCTGCTCCAGCCATGACCCAGATTCCCCTCCAGCCTGATCCCTCACTGAAGTCATAATCCTTGGAGGGCTTTCTGGTCCTCTTCTTTTTTTTTTAAATACATCCCTGCGCGTTGCCATGGCGACAAGGGTGATGCTATAATTTCAGCATTACAGACTTCAGCACGAGAACAGGAGGGAGAAGAAGGCTGAAATATGGACGAGCTGGGCTGATGATGGGTTTAGAGAAGAAAGAATTAAATAAGGAACAGCCAAGGTGGTACCTTGGCTCCATTGGGAGGTGCAGGAGGAGGGGGGTTGGAGAGATGCAGGGGACAGGGATCGGATCCTGCCCCGGGCCAGGGACCTGCTCTTGGCAGCAGCTTCCTCAGGCATGGATGCTCCAGACTCCACAGGGGTCTGGAGGATGCAACTTGACAGGTCAAGCCCTGAACATCCAGGCAGACCTTGAAGCATCCAAGGCAGCCCTGTGCAGGAACACCCTATTTTGGGGCCAGAAACATCCCATTTTTGGGGCAGGAACATCCCATTTTGAGGCCAGGAGCACCTAATTTTTGAGGCCAGGAGCACCTCATTTTAGAGTCAGAAGCATCCCACTTTTTGGGCAGGAGCACCCCACTTTGGGGCCAGGAGCACCTCATTTTGGGGCCAGAAACATCCCATTTGGGGGGCAAGAGCACCCTATTTTGGCACCAGAAACAACATATTCTGGGGCCAGGTGCATTCTACTTTGAAGCTAGAAACACCCCATTTTTGAGACCATAAATATCCCATTTTGGGGGAAAGAACACCTCATTTTTGGGTTATCCTCTTCCTGAGATACCTCTGGGTGCTCTTGGCATCACACTGTCATGGTTTGGCCCTGAAAAGCCCCTGGGCTGCTGTCAACGAGTTTTCATCCTGGAGGGTGACACCACAGGAAGGATGAAGCCCTGAGGGATGAACTGAAGCCCTGAGGGCTTCACCTCCCCCAAATCCCAGGAGCATCAAGTTCTCCTGCAGCACAGGAATAGGAAAATTGCAGGAGCAGAAGCCAAATCAGTTTTAACCTCCTTTCCATCCCCTCTCTACACCTCTTTCTGCCCCATCAACAGGCACTGAACCGACACCGGGGGTGATGAAAACTTTCCGACAGGCAAATAAAAATAAGGTTGTAAACAACCACCCCTTCCCAAACAGGGCCCAAGGACCCCGTGACCCCCACCCTGAGAGACAAGGGCTGCCACCCAACTCGCTCACGGGGTCCCAAAGGAAGCCAGAAAGCCTCAAGGGACCCCCTCGCCCCGCTCCACGCTCGCCCACGCGCCCTTCCAGCACGCGGCTGCGAGCGGGGAGGTGAGAAAAGGGGCTCTTCGCTCTGGTGCTCAGCACCTGGTTCAGCACCCAACGCTGCTCCAGCCCTGCTGGGTCAGGGGGCTCCAAGCCCCATCCAACCTGGCCTTCAACACCTCCAGGGATGGGGCAGCCACCACTGCTCTGGGCAACCTGGGCCAGGGCCTCCCCACCCTCACACCAAAACATCTCCTTCCAATGGTCCCTTCCAATCCAAACCACTCTCTGATTCTATAATTCTGTAAGTTTATGAGGAAAACAAGACCCAGCAGCCCCAGCATCCGACCTGGCACCCCCTGAGGCATCAGGATTGCTTTTAGCAGTGCCCTGAGCTCCAGCTGTAACCTCCAAAGTATTTATTTTTGAGAAGTTAACCCCAAAAAGCTGTATTTGCATACTCAAAAAGAGCCCGGGTGCTGGGTACACGTGTCCCACGGTGGGGGGGAAGCCATGCAAAGCAGCCCTCCTCCCTCACCCAGCAGAAGGCACTGAAGGTCACCCGAGCAGATGCTGAGCTCCTGGTCCTCTCCACTGGAAAGGACAAGGCAAGAACATCTTTCCTTACGGGAAAGCCTCAGCCCGACCTTCCCACTCAACATCTCATCCAGCTGGAGCAGCCTCCTCCGGCGGCGCAAAGGCAGGCGTGAAATTCTGCTTTGCTGGAGCCACGAGCTCGTGTCTGGCCTTAAAACCTCAAAGCTCTGAGGGCAATTAACAGGTTTTTTCCAAGCTCTCTTGATTTGCAACCACAGCCCGGGCTCACCGTTTCCTCTCCTGGGTGCCAGCAGCCGGCCAGAGCGCGGCCACGTGGCTTCGGCCCCCTCCGGGAACCAGGGGAGTTGGGGTCTTGGTAAGACCCAGCAGATGTTGGTGGTTGAGCTGGGCATAGGGAGCCTTCTCACAAGGAAAAAGGAGATCTGGGCTCCAGGATGAGCACCCAGGACCTCATCCTGCCTGGATTCTCGCCCTCCCGCCGGAGCAGGCGGAAGATACGGCAGCACCGCCCCCGCCCAACCAATGGAATCACAGAGTCGCTTGGTTGGAAAAGACCTCTGAGACCATCCAGCCCAACTGTCCCTGCCCACCACTAAACCATCCCTGAGCACCTCATCTGCCTGTCTTATAAACCCCTCCAGGGATGGGGACTCCAACCCTTCCCTGGGCACTTCCAGAGCCTGAGAATCCTTTCAGTGAAGAAATTCTTCCCAATGTCCAATCTGAACCTGCCCTGGTGCAACTTGAGGCCATTTCCATCCCATCTCCTGTCCCTTGGGAGCAGAGCCCAGCACCCCCCTCCCCACAGCCTCCTCTCAGGCCCTTGCAGACAGCGATGAGGTCTCCCCTCAGCCTCCTCTTCTCCAGGCTGAACAACCCCTGTTCCCTCAGCCTCTCCTCTCAGCATTTGTTCTCCAGCCCCTTCCCCACCCTCATCCCCTTCTCTGGACGCTCTCCAGCCCCTCAAGGTCCTCCTTGGAGTGGGGGACCCAGAACTGACCCCAGGGCTCGAGGTGCAGCCCCACCAGTGCCCAGTGCAGGGGCACAATCCCTGCCCTGCTCCTGCTGCCCACGCTGTGTCTGACACAGCCCAAGGTGCCATTGGCCCTCTTGGCCACTTGGCCACTGCTGACGTGTGCCCACTGGCACCCACCACGCTGTGTCGAGGCTCAACCCAGTACTGATGTCATTGTTTTGGGCCAAAACTCCTTCACAATCCAGCACCTCCCCATCTCCTCCTTATCTCTCCCTGTGCTGCTACCAAACACCCTTTTCATAGAATCATGGAATGGTTTGGGTTGAAAGACATCAAAGCCCATCCAGTTCCCTCCTGTCACCAAGGGCAGGGACACCTCCCACTGCATCAGGGGGCTCCAAGCCCCATCCCACCTGGCCTCGGACACCTCCAGGGATGGGGCAGCCACCACTGCTCTGGGCAACCTGGGCCAGGGCCTCCCCACCCTCACAGCAAAACATTTCTCCACAAGATCTCACCTCAATCTCCCCTCTTTCAGCTCAAAACCCTTCCCCCTCATCCTATCCCTGCACTCCCTGATCCAGAGCCCCTCCCCAGTTTTCCTGGAGCCCCTTTCAGTCCTGGGAGGCTGCTCTAAGGTCTCCCCAGAGCCTTCTCTTCTCCAGGCTGAACAACCTCAACTCTCCCAGCCTGTCCTTGGATGGAAGGTGCTCCAACCCTTGGATCATTTCCATCCCCTTCTCAACAATTCCATCCCCTTCTCCCGTTGGGGATTCCAGAACTGGACACAGGGCTCCAGGTGGGGTCTAACAAAAGCAGAGCAGAGGGAGAACACCCCTTCCCTCTCCCTGCTGCTCCCACTGCTTTGGATACAGCCCAGGACACCATCCCTCCACCACCAAAATACCCCAATGGGGGATCACCTCGAACCCCCCAAAATCCCTACTACACCCAACTTCACCCCTAAAAAAAAAAACCCAGATGCTCTCCTCTCCCTCTGGCAATAAAATGCCAGGATTGATGGAAGGAGCACGAAGCGGCATCGCAGCCACCAGCTGCCACGGGAAGAGCCTTGGCTGCCTCCACCACCAAGCATCCTGCTCCAACCATTTGTTCTTCTATTTTAGGCCGCGCTGGGGCCGGGCGTTCCGCGGCTCCCAACCTTCCCAGAGCAACAGATTTCTTGCAAAGAGGCAGCGTCGGCTCCGTTCCTCATCTTGGCACCGAACTCCGCGCGGGGCTTGGGGATATTTTTGAACGAGTGAGGCGAGAGGTGCGAAGTTTTCCCAGCGGCTCGTTGCCGGCGCGTGGGAAGGACGGCCGTGCCGAGTCAAGGGAAGGTTGGGGATGGATCCAGGATTGATCCCTGAGCTTGAAATCCGGGAGATCACAGGATCGTGGAATGGTTTGGGTTAAAAGGGACCTCTAAGTCCAGCCACTTCCAACCCCCCTGCCATGGCAGGGACACCTCCCACTGGATCAGGGGGCTCCAAGCCCCATCCAACCTGGCCTTGGACACCTCCAGGGATGGGGCAGCCACAGCTTCTCTGGGCAACCTGGGCCAGGGCCTCCCCCACCCTCATCATGAATTTCTTCCTGATATCTCTTCTAAATCCTCCCCCTTCCAATTTAAAGCCGTTCTCCTCATCCCATCACTCCAGGCCTTTGGAAAAAGCCACTCCCCAGCTTTCCTGGAACCCCTTTCAGTCCTGGGAGGCTGCTCTGAGGTCTCCTCCTCCTCTCCAGGCCGAACAACCCCAACTCTCCCAGTCCATCCTCACAGCAGAGGTTCTCCAGCCCTTGGATCATCTCCGTGGTGTCGTCTGGACCTCCTCTAACAGTTCCATCTCCCCCTTATGTTTGGGATTCCAGATCTGGACACAGGGTTCCAGGTGGGGTCTCATGAGAGTAGAGAGAGGGGGAGAATCCCCTCCCTCACCCTGCTGGCCACAGAGATGGGGCGCTGAGTCCCCAAAAGTGGCACAGAGTGGGATGTCCAAGCTCCCGTCACAAAGCCCTGAGCCCTTCCCAGGATCCCACACACTGGTCCATAGACTTGGAGGGGAGCCAGGCACACACACACACTCCTCAGACCTGGAAAACCAGACCAAAAACTCCCCCTAACCCCAAGCCAAGCAAACCCTGCCTTGACCCAACTCTTCCACCCCAACTCCCAGTTACTGCTGCCCTGAGCCACATCTCCAGGGAGCGCGTGGTTCATCCCCCAGGATAATCACACCTGGAGGCATCTCCTCGTCTCCACCACGACTTCCTCACCAGAAGAGATGCTCTGCCTTAACAAAAGCTTCTCCAGCAAGTTCTCAGCTGGTCCAACCACCTCGTGCCAGGCTCTGCATCCAACAGGCGCCCGGGCCGGCGGATGCTGCCGAAACCAAAATCAAAACTCCCTCCAGTATGATTTTAAAGAGCAAAATTCCCCCTTGTTCTGCTAACACCAGGTTTCCAACGAGCTGCAGGATCTCCAACCACCAGTGACACCAGGGGTCCCTCCTGGCCACGGTGATGCAGAGCCCAGCAATGCCGTGGGCGCCGCACCCTGGGGACAACCACGGTCCTCGACCGCGTGTGCTGGGACGACACAGGTTGTTCCTCCCAAGGTTGAAGCTCGTCTGCTCCACGGGGACATCTCTCAGGATATGTGGACAGCTCAGACCACACCTATGGTTATGCAACCACCCAGCCCCTCTCTGGCTCCTGCCCAGTAAAAAAAACCCACCCATTTCTTTGCAGTCCTGAATTTTCCAGAAGGTCCCCTCCCACGAATGCCATCAGGAGCACCCAAACCTGGTCCAGGCCATTCCCCACCACAGCTCCTAATCCTGCTGCTTCATCTTCTGCTCCCAGAAGATTGTGGTGAGACCCTGGCAGAGGCTGCCCAAGAGACCCCATGGCTGTCCCATCCCTGGAGGTGCTCCAGGCCAGGTTGGATGGGGCTTGGAGCCCCCTGATCCAGTGGGAGGTGTCCCTGCCCATGGCAGGGGTGGAACTGGATGGGCTTTGAGGTCCCTTCCAACCCAAACTGTTCAATGATTCCATGATAAGATGCTCTTGGTGCAGCCCACCAGAGCCTGGGGGGCTGAGGGACAGGACCTGCTCCTCCTTCACCACTGCATCCCCAGTTCCACCACCACATCCTCAGCTCCACCACCTCGTCTCCAGCTCCACCACCTCATCCCCAGCTCCACCACCTCGTCCCCAGCTCCACCACCTCGTCCCCAGCTCCACCACCACGTCCCCAGCTCCACAACCACGTCCCCAGCTCCACCACCTCATCCCCAGCTCCACCACCTCGTCCCCAGCTCCATCACCACATCCCCAGCTCCACCACCTCGTCCCCAGCTCCACAACCACATCCCCAGCTCCACCACCTCGTCCCCAGCTCCATCACCACGTCCCCCTGTTACTGCTTGGACTGGGGGAGGATTTCAGGTTTTACAACCACAAAATTCCAGACAAAAACTGCAGAAACATTGGCAGTTTTTACTAAACAGAAGCTCTGCGTCCAAGTTATTTCATTTATTTCATTTTTTAACCCTGATGCAGCAGGTTTTAAGCCAATTCTCTCTTTTCAGCCCCCAAAACCTTGACCCCCATCATTGACTCCGTGAACATTTTCCATTCTCAATTGCTTTCTTGAGGAAACCCAAACCAAACAAACCTGACCCCTCATATTTTCCCTACCTGCACGACCTGGGCTGCGTTCCTGGAGATTTGTTTCTGCAATTTTTCCTTGAAGCCTTCCAATAAAATTGGAAAGGAAAAATGCTTTTTGTTAAGGAAAAAAAAAAAAAAGAAAGTTTCACCTTCAAAATAAGAGAAAGCAAAAAAAAAAAGAGGGGGATGGAACAAAGTCACACTGTTCCAAAAGGCACTTTCATTTAAAAAGGAAGATGAAAACTTTCAAGAAGGGCTATTTATAACCATTGCTTATGGCCATCAATAACAGCTCCTCTGCATCTCCTGGGCAGGTCCCACCCTGCCACCAGCACCCAGCACCCTGCAGGATATGACCTTGAGGTGATGCCAACCCCCCCACACACACCTATTTCAGGAGGAGGAGGAGGAGGAGGAATAACCCCTCAAAGGAACCTGCAAGAGGGGGACCCCTTCTGTTGGGGGGATCCAGCCCTGCGGGTGCTGCTTCCAACATCTCTTTATGAATTTTTTAGGGGGTAAAAACAAAAGCAAAATTAAAGAACTCCAAGAGCTGCAGCTTTGCCCTCCCTGCTTCCAAATAAAAAAAAAACCCAGTCAATGTGGCTGCAGCAGGAGGTCCCCCCTCCCCACAGCACCCAGACCCCCACCCCGAGCAGCCCGGCCGGTGGGCGATCACCAGTATCTCCTACTGGAGATGCACCAAACGCTTGCTGGAGGCTTTTCAGAGTCCTGGAAGGAGAATCAATCCCTCCTCCTCTTCCTCCCTGCCCAGAAATAGGTCATTTAATTACCACCTTTCCATCCCCAACCCGACGCTGACTCAAGGCAGGCGGTGGGAGAGTCTCAACCTCGCGCCGGAGCACCACAAGAAGGCTTTGACCTTGAGGTCTCCGTGCTGGTGGGATCTGGGGGTCGGGGCAAGGCCAGCACGGATGGCAAGGACTCAGCTCCCTCCTTCTGGAGCTCAATTAGCACTGGTCAATTAAAGCAAGGAGGGTCAGGATGGTGGAAGCTGCAGAGCTCCACCACGCACGTGCAATCATACGTGTCCTGCTGGCACGTGCAGTTCCAGCATGGTCTGGTCTGGCTGCTTTGGGATGGGACATCGTGGTGGCTCCTGGGTGGTGGTGGCAGGAGCTTGACACATCCCAGAGTGGACATCACCCTGCCCTACCAGCTCATCCTCACCACACACACCCCAAGGCTCCCATCCCAGCGTCCTTCCCGCTGATTCCAATTGCTTGCCCATTCCCACTGCCAAGTCATCCCTTGGGAAAGGGTCCCAGGGGCTGCTCCAGCATCTCACCACGACCACACCCTGGCAGCAAGGAGCCTCACCACCTTGCACCACGTCTCATCCAATCCCACAGCTCTGCTTTGATCCAGGGGAAGAAGATCACCCCGGAGAGAGCAACCACTGCATCCCCTCAGCAGCGGCACAAACCACACCAAACCGGGCTGAGCTGCCCCAAACAACTCCCCTCGTGCAGCTCAGAGGCTCCTTTCCCCCATCTTTTTAGCCATTATTTAAAAGAAATCCCATTCCTCTCATCTTTTAAGCCACTATTTTAAAAAGACCCCATTTCTCTCACCTTTTTAGCCATGATTTTAAAAAAACCCGATTTCTCTCATCTTTTTAGCCACAATTTTAAAAAGATCCCATTCCCCTCAACTTTTAAGCCACTATTTAAGAGACCTCATTCCCCTCATCTTTTTAATCACTATTTTAAAAATATCCCATTCCCCCATCTTTTTAACCACTATTTTAAGAAGATCCCATTCCCCCCATCCTTTTAGACACTATTTAAAAAGGACCCAATTCCCCCACCTTTTTAGATATTATTTAAGAGATCAAATTTCCCCAATCTTTTCAACCACTATTTAAAAGAGACCCATTCCCCCATCCTTTTAATCACTACTTTAAAAAGATCTCATTCCCCTATTTTTAACTATTTAAAAGACCCCACTCCCCCCACCTTTTTTAACCACTATTTAAGAGACCCCATTCCCCCATCTTTTTAACCACTATTTAAGAGACCCCATTCCCCCCACCTTTTTTAACCACTATTTAAAAACATCCCATTCCACATCTTTTAGCCACTATTTGAGACCTCATTCCCTCACCTTTTTAGCCACTATTTAAAAGGGACCTCATTCCCCCCATCTTTTTAGCTGCTATTTAAGAGACCCCATTCCCCCCATCCTTTTAGACACTATTTAAAAAGGACCCAATTCCCCCATCTTTTTAGATATTATTTAAGAGATCAAATTTCCCCCATCTTTTTAACCACTACTTTAAAAAGATCTCATTCCCCATCTTTTTACCACTATTTAAGAGACCCCATTTCCCCCATCTTTTTACTACTATTTAAAATAAAGCAAAAGCCCAGCCCACCCCTCCCAAAATAAATCAATTTTTAAACAAACCCTCACCCCACCTGGGCAGTTTT
Source organism: Dromococcyx pavoninus (assembly GCA_033558185.1). Classification (NCBI taxonomy): domain Eukaryota; kingdom Metazoa; phylum Chordata; class Aves; order Cuculiformes; family Neomorphidae; genus Dromococcyx; species Dromococcyx pavoninus. The sequence goes on along the minus strand of JAUMJL010001358.1, from coordinate 5,053 downwards.
TAACATTTTCAAGGATGGAAGTGCTTGTCCATTTTTCCAGCAGTGGGGAACTACAGCAGGGAGACACCGGGAGCGAGGGGGAATAAACCCCAGGAGAAATGAAAGCAAAGCAAAGGGGGAGCAGGAGATGAAAAGCGATGGATCTGGGCAGGCAGGTGGCCAGATCCATCCTGAAAGCAAAAACTGCTCAAACAAGGCAAAGGGAAAATCCTAGAGGTCTTCCAGCACTGCCTGAGCTCGGATCAACCACAATGAGGCACAAATATCAGCTTTTTAGTGAAAGCCGAGGGGAAAAAAGGGAAGGGGAATAATTAAAGAACCCACCCTGGGATGGGAAAGGAATAAACACCGTGGCAGGGAGGTGAGAGATGAGGCATCCCAGAGCCCTCCCTCCTCTTCATCCCTGTCCCTGCTCTGACTCACTTGCTTTTGGCTCAGCTGGACCTTCCCAGCGGCAGGATTGTCATTTGGAATAGAGTCACCTCGGAATTCCGGACGGTTCGGCCTCCAGGAACTGCCAAAAGAGCTTGGAAAATGAAGAAGAGCCCTTGGCCAGAGGTGTTCGCCCTCCAACACAGCTGGGACCGGCGACGGGGCCGAGGTGGAGGGGGAATATTTTTAGCTCTCCTCGCAGAGGGGGAAATCCAGCCCGGCAGCCCCCGCGCTCGCTCCGGCCACCTCCACCGCGTGCTCCTCCCGGGTATTAACGGGATTTAACGGGATGCTGCCTGTTCCCAAGCCTCAGGGCTGGCTCACAGGGCTCTGCAGGGCATCCCCACTGGTGCCGGGCACCCACTGGGTGCAGCCAGCAACGCACCTCATCTTTCCCAAACAAGCCACCGTGGCCCTGCAATCCATCGTGGGGATGGGACACCAAGCAACATCCCTTGGCTGGTCCCTCCCTGAGTGATGCCCTCTTGACCCCGGGAAGGGCCCAGACTTGGAAAAAAAAAAAGAGGGAAAAGCAATTCTTTTCAGGTTTAAATGACTTGCCCAAGGTCAAAGAGGCCAAACCTGTGACTAAGCCCAATCAAGTCCTCCCTCAGGATGAGCCGGGCAGCATCACCCCCAACCCTCGCTTTCATCCTTCCTCCACCAGCCAGGGGCTGCTGCAGCATCACCAGCTCCTTGCCAGGCAGCTGCCAGCACCGGGTCCCCAGCACGTGCCAGCTGGGTCCTGCTCCTGTACTTTTCATCCTGACACTCCGGGCTTTGTTCTCCTTCGCGCTGCCCTGGCAGCACGGAGGGACCTCGGAGTGGATGTGGTTTATGACCATATTTAGGCTCCGTTACGTTGCCAGAGTCGCAGGAAAGGGCTGCGGCACCAAATGAGAATCAGACCCCACTTGTTTCACTTGGCAGCCTGGGAAAAATCCACCCTGGGTGACTCCAGCACCGTCCGCGGGCCAGGATAAAATAGCAACAACCCTTTCCAGCTCTTTCACTTCCAAAGCTGAGAACCCCACGCCAGGAAGGAGGGGTGGATTAAACCCTTTAAACACCGAGAGCAGCACCAAGGCGTGGGGAAGCAAAGGGATTTGCCCAAGGTCACCCACTGACAACGCCAGCGCTTCCCAAGGTCCCCCAGCAGGATGGGAGCACACGCATGGACAAGACCACCCAGCATGAGAAGCCCCCGAGCTGGGTCGTACTGGGAGGGACTGGAAGCACCAAGCCACCAGACGCAGGAGCTGATGTCCCTTTGCCACCAGCACGTTAAATCCCTGCCGCGGCGCGGGCGACGGAGCTTTTCCACCGCGCTGGCAGCACCGGCGAAACCCGAGCGGTGGCTCCTGCTGCTCCAGGGACATCGACCACCTGCTCCGAGCGGAGCGCAAGTGCAGATGCCACAGCCCAGCAAAGCCTTGACAACTGCAGGGGCTGAAGGGCAAGGATAGGGGGAGGAGGAAAGGAGAAGCCAGGAGGCCCATCCAGAGGTCTGTGACCTTCAGGAGCCCACGGGCAGGAATCCTGAGGGGAGGGCAGGCAGCTCGGTGAGCTCCCAGGAGACAGGCGGCTCCAGAGCTCCTCAGGCTGGGGCCACCAGCACCAAATGGGCCCAAGGAAGGGTAGAAAATCTCCAGAATAAATCCTACCTACAGCCCAAACCCACTGCCCCTCACCTGGATGAGGGGATGTTGTGGCAGCCACGTGCCGAGCCCAGCCCAGCCCCACCAGCAGCAAGGATTCGCGTTGGCTGTGGTTTAAGAGCACCCAACATGGCAGAGCAACACCAGCCCAAAAACCCACGTGGGGCCAACGCATTCCAGGAGAAGAGGTTTTGGAAGGGCAGTGCCAGGCCCTTCCTGGCACGAAGGGTAGGCAGAGGTGGTTTGCCAGGGGAATTTGTACCAGCTGTGCGCCACAGAGCAACATCTGCCACCCTGCCCAGGTCGATGGATCAACAACCAGAATCACTGCCCAGATCCAGGTACCAACACCTGCATCCCTGCCCGGATCCAGGTACCAGCATCTGCATCCCTGCCCGGATCCAGGTACCAACACCTGCATCCCTGCCCGGATCCAGGTACCAGCATCTGCATCCCTGCCCGGATCCACGTACCAACACCTGCATCCCTGCCCGGATCCAGGTACCAGCACCTGCATCCCTGCCCGGATCCAGGTACCAGCACCTGCATCCCTGCCCGGATCCAGGTACCAACACCTGCATCCCTGCCCGGATCCAGGTACCAGCATCTGCATCCCTGCCCGGATCCAGGTACCAGCATCTGCATCCCTGCCCGGATCCAGGTACCAGCACCTGCATCCCTGCCCAGATCCACAAACCAGCACCTGCATCCCTGCCCGGATCCAGGTACCAACATCTGCATCGCTGCCCGGAACCAGGTACCAGCACTGCATCCCTGCCCGGAACCAGGTACCAGCACTGCATCCCTGCCCGGATCCAGGTACCAACATCTGCATCGCTGCCCGGATCCAGGTACCAACACCTGCATCCCTGCCCGGATCCAGGTACCAACACCTGCATCCCTGCCCGGATCCAGGTACCAACATCTGCATCGCTGCCCGGATCCAGGTACCAATACCTGCATCCCTGCCCGGATCCAGGTACCAACATCTGCATCGCTGCCCGGAACCAGGTACCAGCACTGCATCCCTGCCCGGATCCAGGTACCAACATCTGCATCCCTGCCTGGATCCAGGTACCAACATCTGCATCCCTGCCCAGATCCACGTACCAACATCTGCATCCCTGCCCAGATCCAGGTACCAGCACCTGCATCCCTGCCCGAATCCATGTACCAACACTGCATCCTTGCCCACATCCAGGTACCAACACCTGCATCCCTGCCCATATCCAGGTACCAGCACCCGCCTCCCTGCCCAGATCCCTGCCTGCAGCACAAGAGAAGCCACCAGCCAAAACCACCTGGGAGCTCCTGCCAGGATGAGGATGGGGGACACCCCAGCTTGTGTGGAGCTGTAGGTGCCACGGGGATCCCGGGATGCAGAGGGAAGAGCCCTGTGCGCGTGTGCACACCCGTTTTCCTCCCTTCTCTTGTGCACAAGGGGAGAGGGGCAGAAAATAAATACAAAAATAAAAGCCAACAACCAAGCCAAGCAACTGGGAAGGAGATAAAGCCACTGGCAAATAGGCACCAGTCAGATGCCAGGATGCCCCGTCCCTTGCACCCCTCCCCAGCATCACCCAAGCCCTCGCACCACCGAGTCGAGGGAGGGCTCAGCACCCCCGGGGTTTCAAACGGCAGCCGCGGCGCTGTGTCCCCCACGGCCACTGCCACCGGCCCGGAGGAACAAACAATCACAGCTGTCAGCTCCAGAGCAGGCACCCGGCCAAGGCACAGGAGCTCCAGGACTGGATTTAGCCCGCCACTCCGAAAAGCTGCTCTTGCCCATCAAACCGTGGCACCCACCAGCACCCCGAGCCCCGCCGGTGGCCCCCTCAGCATCACCCTGGGGAGGGCACACCCCCATTCCCCAAAGCTGCTGCACCTCTCTTCTCCCTGTATCCCCCAAAGCTGCTCAGTCCCCCTTCTCCCTGTATCCCCCAAAGCTGCTGGGTCCCCCTTCTCCCTGGGTCCCCCAAAGCTGCTGGGTCCCCCTTCTCCCTGCGGCCCTGGATCCTGCTCCAGGGTGGTCGCATTGGTGAAGTTGGGCATTGGGACCGGGGGTCCCACTGGAATACAGCCCCTCTAGCACTGCCTCAGAGTGGAGGGAGCACCCTCAGTGCCCCCAGCCCCACTGGCAGCCCCCAAACCCTGAAAGCTGTTGGGTCCCGCTCCTCCCCGCATCCCCCCAAAGCTGCTGGGTCCCCCTCTTCCTGCAGCCCCAAAAGCTGCTGGGTCCCCCTCTCCCTGCAACCCTGCTCCAGGGTAGTTGCAGTGGTGGAGCTGGGCTTGGGAACCCCTCCAGCACTGCCCCAGAACGAGGGAAGCATCCCCAGTGCCTCCAACCCTGCTGGCAGCCCCTCAGCATCACCCTGAGAAAGGCAGCCCCCTGATTCCCAAAAGCTACTGGGTCTCCCTTCACCCTGCATCCCCCAAAGCTCCTGGGTCCCCATTCTCCTCACATCCCCCCAAAGCTCCTGGGTCCCCCTGCTCCCTGCTGCCCCTCCGGCAACCGCCCCAGAATGGAGGAGAGCACCCCTAAAACCCCCAACCTCGCTGGCAAGTCCCACACCATCACCCTGGGGATGGCACCCCCCCCCATATCCCTGAAAGCTGCTGGGTCCCCCTTCTCCCTGCATCTCTGAATGATGCTGGGTCCCCCAAATCTCATGGGTCCCCTTATCCTTGCACCCCTGAAAAACTGTTGTCCCCCCTTCTCCCTACACCCCTGAATGATGCCGGGTCTCCCATCCCCCTGAATCCCTGAATGATGCTGGGTCCCCCTTCTCCCTGCACCCCCAAACGATGCGGGTCCCCCCGTCCCCCTGCATCCCCGAACGATGCCGTGTCCCCCCTTCTCCCCGCATCCCTGCTCCAGGGTGGTCGCGATTGGCAGAGCTGAGCTCGGGGACCGGGGGTCCCACCGGGATGCAGCCCTTCCGGCACTGCCCCAGAGCGGCGGG
>JAUMJL010001357.1:0-50781 GCA_033558185.1 Dromococcyx pavoninus | reverse complement strand
CATGTCTTGGTCCCTCAGCCCAGTTTTGGGTTTCTGAATCCATTTTTTGGTTTTCTCAGCCCATTTTTGTGTTCCTCAATCCATTTTTGGTTTGCCCATGTCAGTTTTGGTTTCTATGTCTGGTTTCGGTCCCTCAGCTCATTTTTGGTTTCCTCAGTCCGTTTTTGGGTTTCCCAGTCAATTTCTGGCTTTCTCAGTCTATTTTTTGGTTCCTCAATCTATTTTTTTTGTTTCCTAAATCAAATTTTTGGGTTTCCCAGTCCATTTTTGGGTTCCTCAAGCCATTTTTGGGTTGCCCAAGACATTTTTGGGTCTTGCAGCACATTTTTGGGTTCTGCAATCTATTTTTGGGTACCTCATTCCATTTTTGTGTTTCCCAGTCGATTTTTGGCTTTTTCAGTCCATTTTTAGTTTTAATATCCATTTTGGTTTTGTCAATCTATGTTTTGGTTTCCTCAGTTCTTTTTTTGTTTTCCCAGGTCGTTTTTGGTTTCCTCAATCAAGTTTTGGGTTCCTCAATCCATGTCTTGGTCACTCAGTCCATTTTTGGGTTTCTCAATCCAGTTTTGGGTTTCCCAGTCCAGTTTTTGGTATCTCAGTCCATTTTTAGGTTTCTCAATGAATTTTGGGTTCCTCAATCCACTCTTGGGGTTTCTCAGTCCATTTTTAGGTTTCTCAATGCATTTTTGGGTTCCTCAATCCATTTTTGGTTTGCCCATGACATTTTTGGTTTCTCAGTCTGTTTTTGGTCCTTCAGCTCATTTTTTGTTTCCTCAATCCAGTTTTCGGTTCCTCAGTCCGTTTTGGGGTTTCTCAATACGTTTTTGGGACCCTCAGCCCATTTTGGGGGGGTTTCAGTCCATTTTTTGGTTTCACAGCCCATTTTGGGGTTCTTCAATCCATTTTTGGGTTCCTCAGTCCATTTGCGGCCTCGCAGCCCATTTTTGGCTTTCTCAGTCCATTTTTAGGTTCCTCAATCTATTTTTTTGTTTCCTCAGTCCATTTTTAGGTTTCTCCATCAATTTTTGGGTTCCTCAATATATTTTTGGGTTTACTAAGCCCATTTTTGTGTTCCTCGAGCCATTCCTGGGTTCCTCAGTCCATCTTTGGGTTCCTCAATACATTTTTGTGTCTTGCAGCCCATTTTTGGGTGCCTCAGCCAACTTTTTAATTTCCCAGTTCACTTTTGGGTTCCTCCGTCCATTTTCGGGTTCCTCAATGCTTTTTTCAATTCCTCCGTCCATTTCTTGGTCCCTCAGCCCATTTTTGAGTTCCTTAATCTATTCTTGGCTTCCTCAATCCATTTTTGGGTTTCCCAGGCTATTTTTGGTTTCTCAGTCCGTTTTTGGGTTTCCAAGCCCATTTTTGGGTTTCTCAGCCCATTTTTTTTTGTTTCGCAATCCATATTTGCTTTCCTCAGTGCACTTTTGGGTTTCTTAGCCCACTTTGGTTTCCTCAATCCACTTTTGGGTTCCTCAGTCTATTTTTTAGACCATCAGCTCATTTTTTGCTCTGTAAATCCATTTTTGGGTCCCTCAGCCCATTTTGGAATCTTTCAGCACATTTTCAGACCCCGCAGTTCATTTTTGGTTTGGTCAAACCATTTTTGGTTTTCTCACCCATTTTTGAGTTCCTCAATCCATTTTTTTTATTCTCACGCCATTTTTGAGTTTCTGAGTCTATTTTTGGATTTCTCAATCCTTTTTTTGGGTTCTTCAGTCCATTTCTGGGTTCCTCAGCCCTTTTTGTGAGTTCCTCAATCGATTTTTGGGTTTGTCAGCCTATTTTGGGGGTTCCTCAATGCATTTTTGGGTTTCTCAGCCCATTTTGTGGCTTTTCAGACCATTTTTCGGTTCTTCAATCCATTGTTTGATTACTCAGCCAGTTTTTGTGTTCTTCAATTCATTTTTGTTTTTTTCCAATCCATTTTTTGGTTTCTCAGCCCATTTTTGTGTTCCTCAATGCATTTTTGGTTACCTCAGGCCATTTTTGGTTTCCTCAATCCATTTTTGGGTTCCTTAAACCATTTTTGGGTTTCCCAGTCCATTTTTGGTTTCCTCAATCCATTTTTGGGTTTCTCAGCACATTTTTGGTTTCCTCAATCCATGTCTTGGTCCCTCAGCCCATTTTTGGGTTTCTCAATCCATTTTTTGGTTTTCTCAGCCCATTTTTGGGTTCCTCAATCCATTTTTGGTTTGCCCATGTCAGTTTTGGTTTCTAAGTCTGTTTTCGGTCCCTCAGCTCATTTTTGGTTTCTCAGTCCGTTTTTGGGTTTCTAAGCCCATTTTTGGGTTTCTCAGCCCATTTTTTTTTGTTTCGCAATCCATATTTCCTTTCCTCAGTGCACTTTTGGGTTTCTTAGCCCATTTTTAGTTTCCTCAATCCAGTTTTGGGTTCCTCAATCTATTTTTTAGTCCCTCAGCCCATTTTTTGCTCTGTAATTCCATTTTTGGGTCCCTCAGCCCATTTTGGAGTCTTTCAGCACATTTTCAGATCCCGCAGTTCATTTTTGGTTTGGTCAAACCATTTTTGGTTTTCTCACCCATTTTTGGGTTCCTCAATCCATTTTTTTTATTCTCACGCCATTTTTGAGATTCTGAGTCTATTTTTGGATTTCTCAATCCTTTTTTGGGTTCTTCAGTCCATTTCTGGGTTCCTCAGCCCTTTTTGTGACTTCCTCAATCGATTTTTGGGTTTGTCAGCCTATTTTGCGGGTTCTTCAATGCATTTTTGGGTTTCTCAGCCCATTTTGGGGCTTTTCAGACCATTTTTCGGTTCTTCAATCCATTGTTTGATTACTCAGCCAGTTTTTGTGTTCTTCAATTCATTTTTGTTTTTTTCCAATCCATTTTTTGGTTTCTCAGCCCATTTTTGTGTTCCTCAATGCATTTTTGGTTACCTCAGACCATTTTTGGTTTCCTGAATCCATTTTTGGGTTCCTTAAACCATTTTTGGGTTTCCCAGTCCATTTTTGGTTTCCTCAATCCATTTTTGGGTTTCTCAGCACATTTTTGGGTTCCTCAATCCATGTCTTGGTCACTCAGCCCATTTTTGGGTTTCTCAGTCCGTTTTTGGGTTTCCCAGTCAATTTCTGGCTTTCTCAGTCTATTTTTTGGTTCCTCAATCTATTTTTTTTGTTTCCTAAATCAAATTTTTGGGTTTCCCAGTCCATTTTTGGGTTCCTCAAGCCATTTTTGGGTTGCCCAAGACATTTTTGGGTCTTGCAGCACATTTTTGGGTTCTGCAATCTATTTTTGGGTTCCTCATTCCATTTTTGTGTTTCCCAGTCGATTTTTGGCTTTTTCAGTCCATTTTTAGTTCTAAAATCCATTTTGGTTTTGTCAATCTATGTTTTGGTTTCCTCAGTTCTTTTTTTGTTTTTTTCCAGGTCGTTTTTGGTTTCCTCAATCAAGTTTTGGGTTCCTCAATCCATGTCTTGGTTACTCAGTCCATTTTTGGGTTTCTCAATCCAGTTTTGGGTTTCCCAGTCCAGTTTTTGGTATCTCAGTCCATTTTTAGGTTTCTCAATGAATTTTGGGTTCCTCAATACATTTTTGGGGTTTCTCAGTCCATTTTTAGGTTTCTCAATGCATTTTTGGGTTCCTCAATCCATTTTTGGTTTGCCCATGACATTTTTGGTTTCTCAGTCTGTTTTTGGTCCTTCAGCTCATTTTTTGTTTCCTCAATCCGGTTTTCGGTTCCTTAGTCTGTTTTGGGGTTTCTCAATACAGTTTTGGGTCCCTCAGCCCATTTTGGGGGGTTTTCGATTCATTTTTTGGTTTCCCAGCCCATTTTTGGCTTTCTCAGTCCATTTTTAGGTTCCTCAATCTATTTTTTTGTTTCCTCAGTCCATTTTTAGGTTTCTCCATCAATTTTTGGGTTCCTCAATATATTTTTGGGTTTACTAAGCCCATTTTTGTGTTCCTCGAGCCATTCCTGGGTTCCTCAGTCCATCTTTGGGTTCCTCAATACATTTTTGTGTCTTGCAGCCCATTTTTGGGTGCCTCAGCCAACTTTTTAATTTCCCAGTTCAGTTTTGGGTTCCTCCGTCCATTTTCGGGTTCCTCAATGCTTTTTTTAATTCCTCCGTCCATTTCTTGGTCCCTCAGCCCATTTTTGAGTTCCTTAATCTATTCTTGGCTTCCTCAATCCATTTTTGGGTTTCCCAGTCCATTTTTGGGTTCCTCAAGCCATTTTTGGGTTGCCCAAGACATTTTTGGGTCTTGCAGCACATTTTTGGTTTCTGCAATCTATGTTTGGGTTCCTCATTCCATTTTTGTGTTTCCCAGTCGATTTTTGGCTTTTTCAGTCCATTTTTAGTTTTAATATCCATTTTGGTTTTGTCAATCTATGTTTTGGTTTCCTCAGTTATTTTTTGTTTTTTTCCAGGTCGTTTTTGGTTTCCTCAATCAAGTTTTGGGTTCCTCAATCCATGTCTTGGTCACTCAGTCCATTTTTGGGTTTCTCAATCCAGTTTTGGGTTTCCCAGTCCAGTTTTTGGTATCTCAGTCCATTTTTAGGTTTCTCAATGAATTTTGGGTTCCTCAATCCACTCTTGGGGTTTCTCAGTCCATTTTTAGGTTTCTCAATGCATTTTTGGGTTCCTCAATCCATTTTTGGTTTGCCCATGACATTTTTGGTTTCTCAGTCTGTTTTTGGTCCTTCAGCTCATTTTTTGTTTCCTCAATCCAGTTTTCGGTTCCTCAGTCCGTTTTGGGGTTTCTCAATACATTTTTGGGACCCTCAGCCCATTTTGGGGGGTTTTCAGTCCATTTTTTGGTTTCCCGGCCCATTTTGGGGTTCTTCTATCCATTTTTGGGTTCCTCAGTCCATTTGCGGCCTCGCAGCCCATTTTTGGCTTTCTCAGTCCATTTTTAGGTTCCTCAATCTATTTTTTTGTTTCCTCAGTCCATTTTTAGGTTTCTCCATCAATTTTTGGGTTCCTCAATATATTTTTGGGTTTACTAAGCCCATTTTTGTGTTCCTCGAGCCATTCCTGGGTTCCTCAGTCCATCTTTGGGTTCCTCAATACATTTTTGTGTCTTGCAGCCCATTTTTGGGTGCCTCAGCCAACTTTTTAATTTCCCAGTTCACTTTTGGGTTCCTCCGTCCATTTTCGGGTTCCTCAATGCTTTTTTTAATTCCTCCGTCCATTTCTTGGTCCCTCAGCCCATTTTTGAGTTCCTTAATCTATTCTTGGCTTCCTCAATCCATTTTTGGGTTTCCCAGGCTATTTTTGGTTTCTCAGTCCGTTTTTGGGTTTCCAAGCCCATTTTTGGGTTTCCTAGCCCATTTTTTTTTGTTTCGCAATCCATATTTGCTTTCCTCAGTGCACTTTTGGGTTTCTTAGCCCACTTTGGTTTCCTCAATCCATTTTTGGGTTCCTCAGTCTATTTTTTAGACCATCAGCCGATTTTTTGCTCTGTAAATCCATTTTTGGGTCCCTCAGCCCATTTTGGAATCTTTCAGCACATTTTCAGACCCCGCAGTTCATTTTTGGTTTGGTCAAACCATTTTTGGTTTTCTCACCCATTTTTGAGTACCTCAATCCATTTTTTTTATTCTCACGCCATTTTTGAGTTTCTGAGTCTATTTTTGGATTTCTCAATCCTTTTTTGGGGTTCTTCAGTCCATTTCTGGGTTCCTCAGCCCTTTTTGTGAGTTCCTCAATCGATTTTTGGGTTTGTCAGCCTATTTTGGGGGTTCCTCAATGCATTTTTGGGTTTCTCAGCCCATTTTGTGGCTTTTCAGACCATTTTTCGGTTCTTCAATCCATTGTTTGATTACTCAGCCAGTTTTTGTGTTCTTCAATTCATTTTTGTTTTTTTCCAATCCATTTTTTGGTTTCTCAGCCCATTTTTGTGTTCCTCAATGCATTTTTGGTTACCTCAGACCATTTTTGGTTTCCTGAATCCATTTTTGGGTTCCTTAAACCATTTTTGGGTTTCCCAGTCCATTTTTGGTTTCCTCAATCCATTTTTGGGTTTCTCAGCACATTTTTGGGTTCCTCAATCCATGTCTTGGTCACTCAGCCCATTTTTGGGTTTCTCAGACCATTTTTGGGCTTTTCAGACCATTTTCGGTTTCCTCAATCCAGTTTTGGGTCCCTCAGCCCATTTTTGGTTCCTCAATCCATTTTTGGGTTTTCCAGGACATTTTTGGGTTCCTCAATCCAATTTTGGGTTCCTCAATCCATTTTGGGGTGTCCCAGGACATTTTTGGTTTCCTCAGTCCATTTTTAGCTTTACAATCCATTTTTGCTTTCGTCAATCTATTTTTTGGTTTCCTCAATCCATGTCTTGGTCCCTCAGCCCAGTTTTGGGTTTCTCAATCCATTTTTTGGTTTTCTCAGCCCATTTTTGGGTTCCTCAATCCATTTTTGGTTTGCCCATGTCAGTTTTGGTGTCTAAGTCTGGTTTCGGTCCCTCAGCTCATTTTTGGTTTCCTCAGTCCGTTTTTGGGTTTCCAAGCCCATTTTTGGGTTTCTCAGCCCATTTTTTTTTGTTTCGCAATCCATATTTGCTTTCCTCAGTGCACTTTTGGGTTTCTTAGCCCATTTTTGGTTTCCTCAATCCATTTTTGGGTTCCTCAGTCTATTTTTTAGTCCCTCAGCCCATTTTTTGCTCTGTAATTCCAATTTTGGGTCCCTCAGCCCATTTTGGAGTCTTTCAGCACATTTTCAGATCCCGCAGTTCATTTTTGGTTTGGTCAAACCATTTTTGGTTTTCTCACCCATTTTTGGGTTCCTCAATCCATTTTTTTTTATTCTCACGCCATTTTTGAGTTTCTGAGTCTATTCTTGCATTTCTCAATCCTTTTTTTGGGTTCTTCAGTCCATTTCTGGGTTCCTCAGCCCTTTTTGTGAGTTCCTCAATCGATTTTTGGGTTTGTCAGCCTATTTTTGGGGTTCCTCAATGCATTTTTGGGTTTCTCAGCCCATTTTGGGGCTTTTTCAGACCATTTTTGGGTTCCTCAATCCATTTTTGGGTTCCTCAATCCAGTTTTGGGTCCCTCAGCCTATTTTTGGTTCCTCAATTCATTTTTGGGTGTCCCAGGACATTTTTGGGTTCCTCAATCCAATTTTGGGTTCCTCAATCCATTTTGGGGTGTCCCAGGACATTTTTGGTTTCCTCAGGCCATTTTTAGCTTTACAATCCATTTTTGCTTTCGTCAATCTATTTTTTGGTTTCCTCAATCCATGTCTTGGTCCCGCAGCCCATTTTTGGGTTTCTCAATCCATTTTTTGGTCACTCAGCCCATTTTTGGGTTTCTCAATCGATTTTTGGGCTTTTCAGACCATTTTTGGGTTCCTCAATCCATTTTTGGTTTGCCCATGTCAGTTTTGGTTTCTAAGTCTGTTTTCGGTCCCTCAGCTCATTTTTGGTTTCCTCAGTCCGTTTTTGGGTTTCCCAGTCAATTTCTGGCTTTCTCAGTCTATTTTTTGGTTCCTCAATCTATTTTTTTTGTTTCCTAAATCAAATTTTTGGGTTTCCCAGTCCATTTTTGGGTTCCTCAAGCCATTTTTGGGTTGCCCAAGACATTTTTGGGTCTTGCAGCACATTTTTGGGTTCTGCAATCTATTTTTGGGTTCCTCATTCCATTTTTGTGTTTCCCAGTCGATTTTTGGCTTTTTCAGTCCATTTTTAGTTCTAAAATCCATTTTGGTTTTGTCAATCTATGTTTTGGTTTCCTCAGTTCTTTTTTTGTTTTTTTCCAGGTCGTTTTTGGTTTCCTCAATCAAGTTTTGGGTTCCTCAATCCATGTCTTGGTCACTCAGTCCATTTTTGGGTTTCTCAATCCAGTTTTGGGTTTCCCAGTCCAGTTTTTGGTATCTCAGTCCATTTTTAGGTTTCTCAATGAATTTTGGGTTCCTCAATACATTTTTGGGGTTTCTCAGTCCATTTTTAGGTTTCTCAATGCATTTTTGGGTTCCTCAATCCATTTTTGGTTTGCCCATGACATTTTTGGTTTCTCAGTCTGTTTTTGGTCCTTCAGCTCATTTTTTGTTTCCTCAATCCGGTTTTCGGTTCCTTAGTCTGTTTTGGGGTTTCTCAATACAGTTTTGGGTCCCTCAGCCCATTTTGGGGGGTTTTCGATTCATTTTTTGGTTTCCCAGCCCATTTTTGGCTTTCTCAGTCCATTTTTAGGTTCCTCAATCTATTTTTTTGTTTCCTCAGTCCATTTTTAGGTTTCTCCATCAATTTTTGGGTTCCTCAATATATTTTTGGGTTTACTAAGCCCATTTTTGTGTTCCTCGAGCCATTCCTGGGTTCCTCAGTCCATCTTTGGGTTCCTCAATACATTTTTGTGTCTTGCAGCCCATTTTTGGGTGCCTCAGACAACTTTTTAATTTCCCAGTTCAGTTTTGGGTTCCTCCGTCCATTTTCGGGTTCCTCAATGCTTTTTTTAATTCCTCCGTCCATTTCTTGGTCCCTCAGCCCATTTTTGAGTTCCTTAATCTATTCTTGGCTTCCTCAATCCATTTTTGAGTTTCCCAGGCTATTTTTGGTTTCTCAGTCCGTTTTTGGGTTTCCAAGCCCATTTTTGGGTTTCTCAGCCCATTTTTTTTTGTTTCGCAATCCATATTTGCTTTCCTCAGTGCACTTTTGGGTTTCTTAGCCCACTTTGGTTTCCTCAATCCATTTTTGGGTTCCTCAGTCTATTTTTTAGACCATCAGCCCATTTTTTGCTCTGTAATTCCATTTTTGGGTCCCTCAGCCCATGTTGGAATCTTTCAGCACATTTTCAGACCCCGCAGTTCATTTTTGGTTTGGTCAAACCATTTTTGGTTTTCTCACCCATTTTTGAGTTCCTCAATCCATTTTTTTTATTCTCACGCCATTTTTGAGTTTCTGAGTCTATTTTTGGATTTCTCAATCCTTTTTTTTGGGTTCTTCAGTCCATTTCTGGGTTCCTCAGCCCTTTTTGTGAGTTCCTCAATCGATTTTTGGGTTTGTCAGCCTATTTTGGGGGTTCCTCAATGCATTTTTGGGTTTCTCAGCCCATTTTGTGGCTTTTCAGACCATTTTTCGGTTCTTCAATCCATTGTTTGATTACTCAGCCAGTTTTTGTGTTCTTCAATTCATTTTTGTTTTTTTCCCATTTTTTGGTTTCTCAGCCCATTTTTGTGTTCCTCAATGCATTTTTGGTTACCTCAGGCCATTTTTTGTTTCCTCAATCCATTTTTGGGTTCCTTAAACCATTTTTGGGTTTCCCAGTCCATTTTTGGTTTCCTCAATCCATTTTTGGGTTTCTCAGCACATTTTTGGTTTCCTCAATCCATGTCTTGGTCCCTCAGCCCAGTTTTGGGTTTCTCAATCCATTTTTTGGTTTTCTCAGCCCATTTTTGGGTTCCTCAATCCATTTTTGGTTTGCCCATGTCAGTTTTGGTTTCTAAGTCTGTTTTCGGTCCCTCAGGTCATTTTTGGTTTCTCAGTCCGTTTTTGGGTTTCTAAGCCCATTTTTGGGTTTCTCAGCCCATTTTTTTTTGTTTCGCAATCCATATTTGCTTTCCTCAGTGCACTTTTGGGTTTCTTAGCCCATTTTTGGTTTCCTCAATCCAGTTTTGGGTTCCTCAGTCTATTTTTTAGTCCCTCAGCCCATTTTTTGCTCTGTAATTCCATTTTTGGGTCCCTCAGCCCATTTTGGAGTCTTTCAGCACATTTTCAGATCCCGCAGTTCATTTTTGGTTTGGTCAAACCATTTTTGGTTTTCTCACCTATTTTTGGGTTCCTCAATCCATTTTTTTTATTCTCACGCCATTTTTGAGATTCTGAGTCTATTTTTGGATTTCTCAATCCTTTTTTTGGGTTCTTCAGTCCATTTCTGGGTTCCTCAGCCCTTTTTGTGACTTCCTCAATCGATTTTTGGGTTTGTCAGCCTATTTTGCGGGTTCCTCAATGCATTTTTGGGTTTCTCAGCCCATTTTGGGGCTTTTCAGACCATTTTTCGGTTCTTCAATCCATTGTTTGATTACTCAGCCAGTTTTTGTGTTCTTCAATTCATTTTTGTTTTTTTCCAATCCATTTTTTGGTTTCTCAGCCCATTTTTGTGTTCCTCAATGCATTTTTGGTTACCTCAGACCATTTTTGGTTTCCTGAATCCATTTTTGGGTTCCTTAAACCATTTTTGGGTTTCCCAGTCCATTTTTGGTTTCCTCAATCCATTTTTGGGTTTCTCAGCACATTTTTGGGTTCCTCAATCCATGTCTTGGTCACTCAGCCCATTTTTGGGTTTCTCAGACCATTTTTGGGCTTTTCAGACCATTTTCGGTTTCCTCAATCCAGTTTTGGGTCCCTCAGCCCATTTTTGGTTCCTCAATCCATTTTTGGGTTTTCCAGGACATTTTTGGGTTCCTCAATCCAATTTTGGGTTCCTCAATCCATTTTGGGGTGTCCCAGGACATTTTTGGTTTCCTCAGTCCATTTTTAGCTTTACAATCCATTTTTGCTTTCGTCAATCTATTTTTTGGTTTCCTCAATCCATGTCTTGGTCCCTCAGCCCAGTTTTGGGTTTCTCAATCCATTTTTTGGTTTTCTCAGCCCATTTTTGGGTTCCTCAATCCATTTTTGGTTTGCCCATGCCAGTTTTGGTGTCTAAGTCTGGTTTCGGTCCCTCAGCTCATTTTTGGTTTCCTCAGTCCGTTTTTGGGTTTCCAAGCCCATTTTTGGGTTTCTCAGCCCATTTTTTTTTGTTTCGCAATCCATATTTGCTTTCCTCAGTGCACTTTTGGGTTTCTTAGCCCATTTTTGGTTTCCTCAATCCATTTTTGGGTTCCTCAGTCTATTTTTTAGTCCCTCAGCCCATTTTTTGCTCTGTAATTCCAATTTTGGGTCCCTCAGCCCATTTTGGAGTCTTTCAGCACATTTTCAGATCCCGCAGTTCATTTTTGGTTTGGTCAAACCATTTTTGGTTTTCTCACCCATTTTTGGGTTCCTCAATCCATTTTTTTTTATTCTCACGCCATTTTTGAGTTTCTGAGTCTATTTTTGCATTTCTCAATCCTTTTTTTGGGTTCTTCAGTCCATTTCTGGGTTCCTCAGCCCTTTTTGTGAGTTCCTCAATCGATTTTTGGGTTTGTCAGCCTATTTTTGGGGTTCCTCAATGCATTTTTGGGTTTCTCAGCCCATTTTGGGGCTTTTTCAGACCATTTTTGGGTTCCTCAATCCATTTTTGGGTTCCTCAATCCAGTTTTGGGTCCCTCAGCCTATTTTTGGTTCCTCAATTCATTTTTGGGTGTCCCAGGACATTTTTGGGTTCCTCAATCCAATTTTGGGTTCCTCAATCCATTTTGGGGTGTCCCAGGACATTTTTGGTTTCCTCAGGCCATTTTTAGCTTTACAATCCATTTTTGCTTTCGTCAATCTATTTTTTGGTTTCCTCAATCCATGTCTTGGTCCCGCAGCCCATTTTTGGGTTTCTCAATCCATTTTTGGGCTTTTCAGACCATTTTTGGGTTCCTCAATCCATTTTTGGTTTGCCCATGTCAGTTTTGGTTTCTAAGTCTGTTTTCGGTCCCTCAGCTCATTTTTGGTTTCCTCAGTCCGTTTTTGGGTTTCCCAGTCAATTTCTGGCTTTCTCAGTCTATTTTTTGGTTCCTCAATCTATTTTTTTTGTTTCCTAAATCAAATTTTTGGGTTTCCCAGTCCATTTTTGGGTTCCTCAAGCCATTTTTGGGTTGCCCATGACATTTTTGGGTCTTGCAGCACATTTTTGGGTTCTGCAATCTATTTTTGGGTTCCTCATTCCATTTTTGTGTTTCCCAGTCGATTTTTGGCTTTTTCAGTCCATTTTTAGTTCTAAAATCCATTTTGGTTTTGTCAATCTATGTTTTGGTTTCCTCAGTTCTTTTTTTGTTTTTTTCCAGGTCGTTTTTGGTTTCCTCAATCAAGTTTTGGGTTCCTCAATCCATGTCTTGGTCACTCAGTCCATTTTTGGGTTTCTCAATCCAGTTTTGGGTTTCCCAGTCCAGTTTTTGGTATCTCAGTCCATTTTTAGGTTTCTCAATGAATTTTGGGTTCCTCAATACATTTTTGGGGTTTCTCAGTCCATTTTTAGGTTTCTCAATGCATTTTTGGGTTCCTCAATCCATTTTTGGTTTGCCCATGACATTTTTGGTTTCTCAGTCAGTTTTTGGTCCTTCAGCTCATTTTTTGTTTCCTCAATCCGGTTTTCGGTTCCTTAGTCTGTTTTGGGGTTTCTCAATACAGTTTTGGGTCCCTCAGCCCATTTTGGGGGGTTTTCGATTCATTTTTTGGTTTCCCAGCCCATTTTTGGCTTTCTCAGTCCATTTTTAGGTTCCTCAATCTATTTTTTTGTTTCCTCAGTCCATTTTTAGGTTTCTCCATCAATTTTTGAGTTCCTCAATATATTTTTGGGTTTACTAAGCCCATTTTTGTGTTCCTCGAGCCATTCCTGGGTTCCTCAGTCCATCTTTGGGTTCCTCAATACATTTTTGTGTCTTGCAGCCCATTTTTGGGTGCCTCAGACAACTTTTTAATTTCCCAGTTCAGTTTTGGGTTCCTCCGTCCATTTTCGGGTTCCTCAATGCTTTTTTTAATTCCTCCGTCCATTTCTTGGTCCCTCAGCCCATTTTTGAGTTCCTTAATCTATTCTTGGCTTCCTCAATCCATTTTTGGGTTTCCCAGGCTATTTTTGGTTTCTCAGTCCGTTTTTGGGTTTCCAAGCCCATTTTTGGGTTTCTCAGCCCATTTTTTTTTGTTTCGCAATCCATATTTGCTTTCCTCAGTGCACTTTTGGGTTTCTTAGCCCACTTTGGTTTCCTCAATCCATTTTTGGGTTCCTCAGTCTATTTTTTAGACCATCAGCCCATTTTTTGCTCTGTAATTCCATTTTTGGGTCCCTCAGCCCATTTTGGAATCTTTCAGCACATTTTCAGACCCCGCAGTTCATTTTTGGTTTGGTCAAACCATTTTTGGTTTTCTCACCCATTTTTGAGTTCCTCAATCCATTTTTTTTATTCTCACGCCATTTTTGAGTTTCTGAGTCTATTTTTGGATTTCTCAATCCTTTTTTTGGGTTCTTCAGTCCATTTCTGGGTTCCTCAGCCCTTTTTGTGAGTTCCTCAATCGATTTTTGGGTTTGTCAGCCTATTTTGGGGGTTCCTCAATGCATTTTTGGGTTTCTCAGCCCATTTTGTGGCTTTTCAGACCATTTTTCGGTTCTTCAATCCATTGTTTGATTACTCAGCCAGTTTTTGTGTTCTTCAATTCATTTTTGTTTTTTTCCTATCCATTTTTTGGTTTCTCAGCCCATTTTTGTGTTCCTCAATGCATTTTTGGTTACCTCAGGCCATTTTTGGTTTCCTCAATCCATTTTTGGGTTCCTTAAACCATTTTTGGGTTTCCCAGTCCATTTTTGGTTTCCTCAATCCATTTTTGGGTTTCTCAGCACATTTTTGGTTTCCTCAATCCATGTCTTGGTCCCTCAGCCCAGTTTTGGGTTTCTCAATCCATTTTTTGGTTTTCTCAGCCCATTTTTGGGTTCCTCAATCCATTTTTGGTTTGCCCATGTCAGTTTTGGTTTCTAAGTCTGTTTTCGGTCCCTCAGCTCATTTTTGGTTTCTCAGTCCGTTTTTGGGTTTCTAAGCCCATTTTTGGGTTTCTCAGCCCATTTTTTTTTGTTTCGCAATCCATATTTGCTTTCCTCAGTGCACTTTTGGGTTTCTTAGCCCATTTTTGGTTTCCTCAATCCAGTTTTGGGTTCCTCAGTCTATTTTTTAGTCCCTCAGCCCATTTTTTGCACTGTAATTCCATTTTTGGGTCCCTCAGCCCATTTTGGAGTCTTTCAGCACATTTTCAGATCCCGCAGTTCATTTTTGGTTTGGTCAAACCATTTTTGGTTTTCTCACCCATTTTTGGGTTCCTCAATCCATTTTTTTTATTCTCACGCCATTTTTGAGATTCTGAGTCTATTTTTGGATTTCTCAATCCTTTTTTTGGGTTCTTCAGTCCATTTCTGGGTTCCTCAGCCCTTTTTGTGACTTCCTCAATCGATTTTTGGGTTTGTCAGCCTATTTTGCGGGTTCCTCAATGCATTTTTGGGTTTCTCAGCCCATTTTGGGGCTTTTCAGACCATTTTTCGGTTCTTCAATCCATTGTTTGATTACTCAGCCAGTTTTTGTGTTCTTCAATTCATTTTTGTTTTTTTCCAATCCATTTTTTGGTTTCTCAGCCCATTTTTGTGTTCCTCAATGCATTTTTGGTTACCTCAGACCATTTTTGGTTTCCTGAATCCATTTTTGGGTTCCTTAAACCATTTTTGGGTTTCCCAGTCCATTTTTGGTTTCCTCAATCCATTTTTGGGTTTCTCAGCACATTTTTGGGTTCCTCAATCCATGTCTTGGTCACTCAGCCCATTTTTGGGTTTCTCAGACCATTTTTGGGCTTTTCAGACCATTTTCGGTTTCCTCAATCCAGTTTTGGGTCCCTCAGCCCATTTTTGGTTCCTCAATCCATTTTTGGGTTTTCCAGGACATTTTTGGGTTCCTCAATCCAATTTTGGGTTCCTCAATCCATTTTGGGGTGTCCCAGGACATTTTTGGTTTCCTCAGTCCATTTTTAGCTTTACAATCCATTTTTGCTTTCGTCAATCTATTTTTTGGTTTCCTCAATCCATGTCTTGGTCCCTCAGCCCAGTTTTGGGTTTCTCAATCCATTTTTTGGTTTTCTCAGCCCATTTTTGGGTTCCTCAATCCATTTTTGGTTTGCCCATGTCAGTTTTGGTGTCTAAGTCTGGTTTCGGTCCCTCAGCTCATTTTTGGTTTCCTCAGTCCGTTTTTGGGTTTCCAAGCCCATTTTTGGGTTTCTCAGCCCATTTTTTTTTGTTTCGCAATCCATATTTGCTTTCCTCAGTGCACTTTTGGGTTTCTTAGCCCATTTTTGGTTTCCTCAATCCATTTTTGGGTTCCTCAGTCTATTTTTTAGTCCCTCAGCCCATTTTTTGCTCTGTAATTCCAATTTTGGGTCCCTCAGCCCATTTTGGAGTCTTTCAGCACATTTTCAGATCCCGCAGTTCATTTTTGGTTTGGTCAAACCATTTTTGGTTTTCTCACCCATTTTTGGGTTCCTCAATCCATTTTTTTTTATTCTCACGCCATTTTTGAGTTTCTGAGTCTATTTTTGCATTTCTCAATCCTTTTTTTGGGTTCTTCAGTCCATTTCTGGGTTCCTCAGCCCTTTTTGTGAGTTCCTCAATCGATTTTTGGGTTTGTCAGCCTATTTTTGGGGTTCCTCAATGCATTTTTGGGTTTCTCAGCCCATTTTGGGGCTTTTTCAGACCATTTTTGGGTTCCTCAATCCATTTTTGGGTTCCTCAATCCAGTTTTGGGTCCCTCAGCCTATTTTTGGTTCCTCAATTCATTTTTGGGTGTCCCAGGACATTTTTGGGTTCCTCAATCCAATTTTGGGTTCCTCAATCCATTTTGGGGTGTCCCAGGACATTTTTGGTTTCCTCAGGCCATTTTTAGCTTTACAATCCATTTTTGCTTTCGTCAATCTATTTTTTGGTTTCCTCAATCCATGTCTTGGTCCCGCAGCCCATTTTTGAGTTCCTTAATCTATTCTTGGCTTCCTCAATCCATTTTTGGGTTTCCCAGGCTATTTTTGGTTTCTCAGTCCGTTTTTGGGTTTCCAAGCCCATTTTTGGGTTTCTCAGCCCATTTTTGTTTGTTTCACAATCCATATTTGCTTTCCTCAGTGCACTTTTGGGTTTCTTAGCCCATTTTTGCTTTCCTCAATCCATTTTTGGGTTCCTCAGTCTATTTTTTAGTCCCTCAGCCCATTTTTTGCTCTGTAATTCCATTTTTGGGTCCCTCAGCCCATTTTGGAGTCTTTCAGCACATTTTCAGATCCCGCAGTTCATTTTTGGTTTGGTCAAACCATTTTTGGTTTTCTCAGCCATTTTTGGGTTCCTCAATCCATTTTTTTTATTCTCACGCCATTTTTGAGTTTCTGAGTCTATTTTTGGATTTCTCAATCCTTTTTTTGGGTTCTTCAGTCCATTTCTGGGTTCCTCAGCCCTTTTTGTGAGTTCCTCAATCGATTTTGGGGTTTGTCAGCCTATTTTGGGGGTTCCTCAATGCATTTTTGGGTTTCTCAGCCCATTTTGGGACTTTTCAGACCATTTTTCGGTTCTTCAATCCATTGTTTGATTACTCAGCCAGTTTTTGTGTTCTTCAATTCATTTTTAGTTACCTCAGACCATTTTGGGGTTCCTCAATCCATTTTTGGGTTCCTTAAACCATTTTTGGTTTCCCAGTCCATTTTTGGTTTCCTGAGTCCATTTTTGGGTTTCTTAGCACATTTTTGGGTTCCTCAATCCATGTCTTGGTCACTCAGCCCATTTTTGGTTTCTCAGACCATTTTTGGGTTTTTTCAGACCATTTTTGGGTTCCTCAATCCATTTTGGGGTGTCCCAGAACATTTTTGGTTTCCTCAGTCCATTTTTAGATTTCCAATCCACTTTTGCTTTCGTCAATCTATTTTTTAGTTTCCTCAATCCATGTCTTGGTCCCTCAGCCCAGTTTTGGGTTTCTCAATCCATTTTTTTGGTTTTCTCAGCCCATTTTTGGGTTCCTCAATCCATTTTTTGTTTGCCCATGTCAGTTTTGGTTTCTAAGTCTGGTTTCGGTCCCTCAGCTCATTTTTGGTTTCCTCAGTCCGTTTTTGGGTTTCCCAGTCAATTTCTGGCTTTCTCAGTCTATTTTTTGGTTCCTCAATCTATTTTTTTTGTTTCCTAAATCAAATTTTTGGGTTTCCCAGACCATTTTTGGGTTCCTCAAGCCATTTTTTGGTTGCCCAAGACATTTTTGGGTCTTGCAGCACATTTTTGCGTTCTGCAATCTATTTTTGGGTTCCTCATTCCATTTTTGTGTTTCCCAGTCGATTTTTGGCTTTTTCAGTCCATTTTTAGTTTTAAAATCCATTTTGGTTTTGTCAGTCTATGTTTTGGTTTCCTCAATTCGTTTTTTGTTTTCCCAGGTCGTTTTTGGTTTCCTCAATCAAGTTTTGGGTTCCTCAATCCATGTCTTGGTCACTCAGTCCATTTTTGGGTTTCTCAATCCAGTTTTGGGTTTCCCAGTCCAGTTTTTGGTATCTCAGTCCATTTTTAGGTTTCTCAATGAATTTTGGGTTCCTCAATCTATTTTTGGGGTTTCTCAGTCCATTTTTAGGTTTCTCAATGCATTTTTGGGTTCCTCAATCCATTTTTGGTTTGCCCATGACATTTTTGGTTTCTCAGTCTGTTTTTGGTCCTTCAGCTCATTTTTTGTTTCCTCAATCCGGTTTTCGGTTCCTTAGTCTGTTTTGGGGTTTCTCAATACAGTTTTGGGTCCCTCAGCCCATTTTGGGGGGGTTTCAATCAATTTTTTTGTTTCCCAGCCCATTTTGGGGTTCTTCAATCCATTTTTGGGTTCCTCAGTCCATTTGCAGCCTTGCAGCCCATTTTTTGGTTTCCCAGCCAATTTCGGGGTTCTTCAATCCATTTTTGGGTTTCTCAGTCCATTTTTAGGTTTCTCCATCAATTTTTGGGTTCCTCAATATATTTTTGGGTTTACTAAGCCCATTTTTGTGTTCCTCAAGCCATTCCTGGGTTCCTCAGTCCGTCTTTGGGTTCCTCAATACATTTTTGTGTCTTGCAGCCCATTTTTGGGTGCCTCAGCCAACTTTTTAATTTCCCAGTTCAGTATTGGGTTCCTCCGTCCATTTTCGGGTTCCTCAATGCTTTTTTTAATTCCTCCGTCCATTTCTTGGTCCCTCAGCCCATTTTTGAGTTCCTTAATCTATTCTTGGCTTCCTCAATCCATTTTTGGGTTTCCCAGGCTATTTTTGGTTTCTCAGTCCGTTTTTGGGTTTCCAAGCCCATTTTTGGGTTTCTCAGCCCATTTTTTTGTTTCGCAATCCATATTTGCTTTCCTCAGTGCACTTTTGGGTTTCTTAGCCCATTTTTGGTTTCCTCAATCCATTTTTGGGTTTCTCAGTCTATTTTTTATTCCCTCAGCCCATTTTTTGCTCTGTAATTCCATTTTTGGGTCCCTCAGCCCATTTTGGAGTCTTTCAGCACATTTTCAGATCCCGCAGTTCATTTTTGGTTTGGTCAAACCATTTTTGGTTTTCTCAGCCATTTTTGGGTTCCTCAATCCATTTTTTTTATTCTCACGCCATTTTTGAGTTTCTGAGTCTATTTTTGGATTTCTCAATCCTTTTTTTGGGTTCTTCAGTCCATTTCTGGGTTCCTCAGCCCTTTTTGTGAGTTCCTGAATCGATTTTTGGGTTTGTCAGCCTATTTTTGGGGTTCCTCAATGCATTTTTGGGTTTCTCAGCCCATTTTGGGGTTTTTCAGACCATTTTTCAGTTCTTCAATCCATTGTTTGATTACTCAGCCAGTTTTTGTGTTCTTCAATTCATTTTTGTTTTTTTCCAATCCATTTTTTGGTTTCTCAGCCCATTTTTGTGTTCCTCAATGCATTTTTGGTTACCTCAGACCATTTTTGGGTTCCTCAATCCATTTTTGGGTTCCTTAAACCATTTTTGGGTTTCCCAGTCCATGTTTGGTTTCCTCAATCCATTTTTGGATTTCTCAGCACATTTTTGGGTTCCTCAATCCATGTCTTTGTCACTCAGCCCATTTTTGGGTTTCTCAGACCATTTTTGGATTCCTCAATCCATTTTTGGGTTCCTCAATCCAGTTTTGGGTCCCTCAGCCCATTTTTGGATCCTCAATTCATTTTTGGGTGTCCCAGGACATTTTTGGGTTCCTCAATCCATTTTTGGGTTCCTCAATCCATTTTGGGGTGTCCCAGGACATTTTTGGTTTCCTCACCATTTTTAGCTTTACAATCCATTTTTGCTTTCGTCAATCTATTTTTTGGTTTCCTCAATCCATGTCTTGGTCACTCAGCCCATTTTTGGGTTCCTCAATCCATTTTTGGTTTGCCCATGTCAGTTTTGGTTTCTAAGTCTGGTTTCGGTCCCTCAGCTCATTTTTTGTTTCCTCAGTCCGTTTTTGGGTGTCCCAGTCAATTTCTGGCTTTCTCAGTCTATTTTTTGGTTCCTCAATCTATTTTTTTTGTTTCCTAAATCAAATTTTTGGGTTTCCCAGTCCATTTTTGGGTTCCTCAAGCCATTTTTGGGTTGCCCAAGACATTTTTGGGTCTTGCAGCACATTTTTGGGTTCTGCAATCTATTTTTGGGTTCCTCATTCCATTTTTGTGTTTCCCAGTCGATTTTTGGCTTTTTCAGTCAATTTTTAGTTCTAAAATTCATTTTGGTTTTGTCAATCTATGTTTTGGTTTCCTCAGTTCTTTTTTTGTTTTCCCAGGTCGTTTTTGGTTTCCTCAATCAAGTTTTGGTGTAGAAGACTTTTTAGAGAGCACAGGGCATGGAAAAATACTGGAGCTGTACAGTCAAGGTTGGAGCTCGTCACGAGACGCTCTGATAAACAACTTGGAGGAACGGAATGTCTGAGAAAAATGTCAAGAGGAAGTAAGATTGGGAAAGAGCAGTGCTGCCTCAGCATCAGGAGGACGGCGCGTGGACAGTTAGTAATAACCAATCAGCTATAAGGCAAGACGCGTGGACAGCAGTGCATAACCAATCAAGCAAAGCCACGCTGGCAATATTTCCTATATAATCAGCACGCTGTATCATTAAAGTTGGAACATTCACGATACCTCTATGAGTGCTGTGTCTGATTCCCGCGTACCGCGACATCTGGCGCCCGAACAGGGACTCGAATTCGCCGCAGAGACGCAGAAGCGTTGGACGACGGAGCCGCTTTCTCCCTAAGGGACCCGAATTCGCCGCAGAGACGCAGAAGCGTTGGACGACGGAGCCGCTTTCTCCCTAAGGGAGGTAAGGCTGATCGTGAGTACGGAATACTGTAGGGGCTCCACAGAGACAATGTCAAAGGACACCAAGGCCTTAGAGGCGGAATACGGTGCGGCAGAGCGTCTACTCGCTGCTATACTCTCAAAGAGAGGAAAAGCCGTTGCCGATAAGCTGCTTTCAAAGCTGATTAAATGGGGACGCGACCAGGGTCACTTTGATCACCCCTCAGCGCTTTTTGAATTTTCGGAGTGGCGTAAAGTGGGAGACAGTATGTGGACTCTTACGATAGAAGATAAAGACAAGTCTTTTAAAGACTTGAAGGTGCCTTGGCATACAGTGATTAATACATTAGAAGAAATGAAGGCAGAGACTACGGTAGCCGCAGCTGCAGTACAGGCATTATCTCCCACCGTTAAAAAACAGTCGCAACCTACGTCACCATCTCTCCTTGCTTTTCCTGTACACAATGGTAGCCAGCTTTCGATAAAAGAATTAAAAAGCGCAGGACAGACATATAAATCAGTGGCCGAATTAGCAGACTCCTGTAACAAGGAGGAGTCAACTCCTGTTTTATACCCGCCATTACCATCTCCAGCGCCTCTATCACCCACGGCTCCACCTTTGGAAGAAAAGGAGCGAGCTGTTCAAGGTGGGCCATGCTGCCGACCACCAACGCCCAACATACAGGAGATTCCTCTACCGATTGACTCTGATGGGGATGAAGTAATGCCAGAATCCAAAGATTCCCTGTTGTCTGTTTCTGACGCTCGTAGCATGAGCGAAAAAATGCATGAGCTAGAGGCTCGCGTGCAGCAAGCTTTGGATCGCATAGAGCAAACTATGCAGGAGGGCGGAGGCCCTCCCCCTGCAATGCCGTCTCTGCACAATATAATCACTGGAATTGAGCCTTCACCGTATGGGATGATAGCTAGACCGAAAAGATGGTCAGGGGTAATAAAAGATGCCATCGTAGAGGGAGGATGGACCCCGGGTATGCTAGCCTGCCCGATAACATTAGATGGTGGCGGAGCACCAAAATATGTCAAATATGAATGGAAGATTATTCAACAAGCAGTTGCGGTAATACGGGACAATGGTATTAAATCGGAAACGGGAAGAGCTATGCTGCGATGGTTACATACAGCAGAGCCTGTAATTCCCAGAGACTGTGATGAATTAGCCAGGCTGCTGCTAAAACCCTCGCAACATTTATTATGGCAAAAGGAATGGTTCCGCCTTGCTCGAGACTTTGCTAATCGACCTCGAGCCCCTGGAGATCCATTGGCCGGTGTTCATGCCGATATGATAACAGGCATGGGAGGGTATGCCTCACTTGACCAACAGGTTCGATACCCACCTCCCCTAATAGAGGCCGTGGCAGACTTAGCTCTATTAGCGTACGATGCTGTTCCTGAAGAGGGTCAAGCCCTCTCCTTTACCAATGTGAAACAGGGAATCACGGAATCCTATTCTCACTTTATTGACCGCTTACATGCAGCTATTCGTAACGCTTCTCAGCTACCAAATGAAAATAAAGAAGGCATGATGCGGCTGTTAGCCTTTGAGAATGCGAATTCGAAAACGAAAGCTATACTTGCCACACTGCCTAAGACAGCTGATATTTCTGACATGATAGAATTAGCTATGCGCTCTGGGCAAGAAGCGCAAGCAAAGCACATAGCAGGCGCAG
This sequence comes from Dromococcyx pavoninus, assembly GCA_033558185.1. Classification (NCBI taxonomy): domain Eukaryota; kingdom Metazoa; phylum Chordata; class Aves; order Cuculiformes; family Neomorphidae; genus Dromococcyx; species Dromococcyx pavoninus. The sequence continues at coordinate 29,244 of JAUMJL010001357.1, read as the reverse complement.
TCGAAGCTGCTATGGCCCCTACCACAAATTTGATTGCTGCTGCGGTGCAGCGTCTGGCTGCGAAACCCAGTAGAAGTGGTCAGCAGCAGAGTCAGTCTCTGTGTTACCGATGTGGGAGAAAGGGACATTTTCGCCGAACCTGTAATGCTACTGTGTGGTGCGACAATTGTCAGAAAGACAATCATGCTACAATAGTATGCAGAGGCTCAAAAAACGGCAAGAGGAGCGCGAACCCCCGCGCCCCGACACAAATAGGGTCAACAGCCTGCCCGGTCCAACAACCACAGGCAGCTTGGGAATCGATTTGGCAGTCGCAGCAGCAGTAACATTACTAGATTCTGCACCGACGAAAATACCATCAACTACCTTTGGACCAATTTCCCCTAAAAGAGACGTCGGTGCCTTACTAATTGGGCGATCATCAAGCGGACTTAATGGACTAGTGGTATTACCCGGAGTAATTGATGCAGACTATGAGGGACAGATCATCATTATTGCATATGCTATAAATCCACCTTGCATAATTGAAAAAGGATCTCGTATCGCACAGCTTATACTATGTAGTAAGCATCCAGCAACACCAGCCGCTACCTTAACAATAAGAGGGAATAAAGGGTTTGGCTCCTCAGGTGAACATGTCGTTTCACTGGTCCAGCGTATGCATCAACGTCCACTCGTATCAGTAACATTACGATGCAATAAAGACAGCCGCCAAGTTATCATGATGTGTGACACTGGGGCGGATGTCACTATTATAGCTCAGAAAGCTTGGCCTTCGCAATGGCCAGTACAACCTGCTCTAGATTCGGTCCATGGAGTTGGAGGGGGAGGGGTACCTCTACAAGCCAAACTCCCTGTGCAGATCGAAATGCCTGAAAAGCAAAAAGTAACCTTGAGACCATTTATCATGTCTTTACCTGGAGACCTACTTGGGTTATTAGGAAGGGATGCCTTGTCCCAAATGGGAGCGGTTATTAATATCCCGACGCCAAAGTCAAATTTGGCCTAGTGGCCACTGCTGAGACGCCACCCATTCCTGCAATTCAATGGAAAACAGATCAGCCCATGTGGGTTGAGCAGTGGCCATTAAACAAAGAGCGTCAAGAAATTGCCTGTCAACTCGTGCAAGAACAGTTACAAGCTGGACACATAAAACCTTCTATTAGCCCATGGAACACACCTATATTTGTTATTCCAAAGAAATCGGGCAAATGGCGTCTACTTCATGACCTCCGAGCGGTTAATGATCAGATGCATGCTATGGGAGCATTACAACCAGGCCTTCCCTTACCTACCATGCTCCCTGAAAAATGGCATCTGCTTGTTATAGACCTAAAGGACTGCTTTTTCACTATTCCCCTTCAACCACAAGACACCTGCCGTTTTGCTTTCACACTCCGTAGCACCAACCATGCAGAGCCCGACAAACGCTATGAATGGGTGGTGCTGCCACAAGGGATGAAGAATAGCCCTACAATGTGCCAACTTTATGTAGCATGGGCCCTGCAGGCTATCCGTCAGCAATTTCCCGAACTAATTATATATCATTACATGGACGACATTTTATTTTGTACAGAAAAGGATTTTCCTAACACTTTCATACCCTCCGTAAGTAAAGCCTTGCAGAAACGGGGACTACACATAGCGCCAGAAAAGATTCAACAACAGGCCCCATGGCAATATTTAGGCTGGAAACTGTTCGACTCTACAGTCCAGCCGCTCCACCCCCTCTTGCCATCATGCCCAGCCACGGTAGCAGATGTACAAAAACTCGTGGGGGAACTCCAATGGCTTCGGCCACTGACAGGGTTAACCAATCAAGACCTTATACCCCTTACGTCGCTTCTACGTGGCCACCTGGATCCGGCAACACCACTTGAGATTCCACGAACATTGAAATCTCACTGTGCTGATTTAGGCCGGAAAATCGCGTCCGCCTACGCGGATCGCCGTGACCCCTTTCTTCCATTGTTATTGTGTATTTGTGCTTTACATACTAACCCTTTTGCTCTTCTTTTTCAGGTCCAACTAAAGAAAAAGGGGGAGAGTAGAATATTAGAATGGTTGTTTCCTCCTCAGTCTCCAACTAAGAGCCTTTTTACTCCGTCTGACTTCCTAGCTCTATTAATTACTAAAGGCCGAAAACGATGTGTGGACGTGTCAGCAGCAGAACCATCTGAAATCTGGGTTGACATTACCACACAGGTCATGCTAGAATGGGTAATTGCTCAATCAACAACGGTTCAACTGGCACTTGAGGGTTTTAATGGTCAATTACGTGCAAAAAAACCTGGCGACTCCCGGGTCCAAAGTCTGGTAGGATTGCCTTGGCAGCCCATGAGATTAGTGCATGATAAACCATTAGTTAATGCTCTGACAGTTTTTACAGATGCCGGACGGAAGAGTCGGAAGGCTGCTTGTGTTTGGAGAACTGAACAGGGATGGAGACACCATGTTATGCAAGGGGATCATGAGGATTCCCTACAGACGCTGGAGTTGAAGGCGGTGATCTGGGCCCTGGTACAATGGAGAATGAAACCACTGAACATTGTGTCTGATTCACAATATGTAGTAGGAATAACCAAGCGTATTGCGGAATCTTTAATTAAACACAACAAGAGGGAAGGATTACTGCAACTATTTTTACAATTGGCTATCGCACTAAAAGAAAGGTCAGCGCCATGTTGTATCCTACATATACGCAGTCACATGACCTCTTTGGGGCTTGGCGAAGGTAATGCAAGGGCTGACCGACTGGTTGCACTCCATCTGCAGGGGCCAGTTGACCGTTTTCAAGCCGCACGACAAAGTCATGAAATGTTTCATCAAAATGCCAAGTCGTTGCTTAAAACATTTCAGTTGTCCCACTCGGATGCACAAGGCATCGTTAAAGCTTGTGACGTTTGCAGTCATCATAGTGGGGCGTTGGGGTGTGGAGTTAATCCCCGAGGTTTGTACAGCGGAGAGTTGTGGCAGATGGATGTTACTCACTATGCACTTTTCGGCCGACTAAAATATATACATGTCACGATTGATACCTTTTCTCACATGATTTGGGCCACTGCACAAGCCGGAGAAAAGGCTGTGCATGTTATACGGCATCTTTATGCATGTTTTGCTGTTATGGGAGTACCAAAACATATTAAAACAGATAATGGCCCTGCTTATGTAAGTCAGAGGGTTGCTACATTCTTGCAATCATGGGGAGTATCTCACACTACTGGCATCCCCCATAATCCTACGGGCCAGGGAATTGTAGAGCGTGCCAACGGCCTGCTGAAACAATATTTGGAAAAATACAAAGGGCAATCAATGTCTCCGCAAGAAAAATTACATAAAATAATGTATGTTCTTAATTTTCTTAACATTTCAGGGCAAAGTGAGGTACCTCCAGTTGCCATACATTTTGGAAAAAGTGCCATCCACGAAGCATCTGAGATTCTGGTCACTTATCGTGATCCCAAGGATGGATTGTGGAAGGGTCCGGTAAAACTCATCTTTACCGGACGAGGGTACTCTTGTGTCTTAACAGATTCCGGTCCACAGTGGGTCCCAAGTCGGTGGACTAAGGCGCACGTATGAACTACATACAAAATATTGACCTCAATCGCTTATGCAAAAAATTTGATCTTACCCTAACACCTCTTCTCCATCAACTCCCAAAGGAGTTGCAATCAATCCTACCACAAAAAATAAATACGGCCGAAGCATTAGAGAGAACAGTAAATTCTCTACGAAATCAAATAGAAAGAGGTCCAGCTCATCATCCCTGCCCTTATTGTAAATGGCAGAACTGTACTGCTACCCTCAAATTTTTCTGTGGTTATTGTAAACAGATTTGCTATAAGTTTCGCAGACTCTTTGACACGTGGCTGTGCCCCCGTTGCTCGCTGAAATTCGATACAAATTGGACAACAGCCCTATTGGAATTTACAGGCCTGCCCAGAGGAGCAGAACGAAACGCCATACGATTATACGAAGCTCCCGAGCAACTGTGGCTTGCAAGGGCCAGGTGGCGATTAACAAGTTCGGCTAAATTTGCAATAGCACAATTGGAATCTCACGTAGTAAAGAGCTACTGTCAGTATGCTCCTAATCTTTATTCTAATCAGTTTTACTTTCGCATATCTGCCATCTCAACCCAAACAAAACGTGTGGATCACCTTAGCTAATGTAACAGGCCAGGATACTCTTTGTCTATCAACAGCATCGCCGTCTAATCCCTTTTCTACCTGTCTTGTAGGAGTACCTGATGTTAACTGGCCTTGCCCTGATATACCCACTTGTAATAATTCGAATCTTAACGATACTGTAGATTCTTGGGACTCATGGGTCGCACACCTTCCCATTGCCAACTTGGAACCACAGGAAATTGAATTGTTAGGGTCTCTACGACCAGATGCCTGTGTAACATTCAACTTTACTTCCACTCAAAGGATCCATAACTATACCGTTAATGTAAACTCTTCTTACAGCTATTATCGCAACAGTTCCTGGTGCAAATATACCACTGTTAACGTTTCCAAATCCTCCCTTATCCCTCTAAGATTGCCGGCAGGAATTTTTCTTATCTGTGGAGATAGAGCATGGCCTGGAATCCCGTCCCATCTAAAAGGTGGACCGTGTACCATAGGCAGATTAACTCTCTTGACAGCCAACGAGTCTATCATACTGAGTATCAACAAGCAAAAGCGTAGGATGAGGCGCTCTACACACACCTTTACTTCTGATTGTGATTCCACTGTAAGATTTTTAAATGCTGAACAAATTATCTTTACCAACATCTTTGCACCAGGCATTGGAGCAACAATAGCATTAAAGCAGATTGAGAAATTAGGCTGCTGGCTTGCAAAACAAAACAATGCTACTTCTGCTGCATTATCAGACCTTTTACTAGATGTAGATTCTGTACGACATGCTACATTACAAAATAGAGCCGCAATAGATTTTTTGCTATTAGCACATGGGCATGGATGTGATGATTTTGATGGAATGTGTTGCATGAATCTATCTGATCACTCTAAATCTATCCACGCCCACCTTAAAGAATTGCATGACTTGACAAACCAATTACGAGTTAACTCGGGCTGGGGATTAGAAGATTGGTTACGATCATTAGGCTTTGGGCCATGGATTACATCTTTACTTCGAATCGGTTTAATGTTACTATGTGTAATTTGTGGAATTTTAATCATTATCCCTTGCTTGTGCATATGTATGCAGAGATTGGTTAGTGTAACTGTCTCAAAAATGTTTACGCAAGCCATGGTTGTTACTAAAGAAAAAGGGGGAATTGTAGAAGACTTTTTAGAGAGCACAGGGCATGGAAAAATACTGGAGCTGTACAGTCAAGGTTGGAGCTCGTCACGAGACGCTCTGATAAACAACTTGGAGGAACGGAATGTCTGAGAAAAATGTCAAGAGGAAGTAAGATTGGGAAAGAGCAGTGCTGCCTCAGCATCAGGAGGACGGCGCGTGGACAGTTAGTAATAACCAATCAGCTATAAGGCAAGACGCGTGGACAGCAGTGCATAACCAATCAAGCAAAGCCACGCTGGCAATATTTCCTATATAATCAGCACGCTGTATCATTAAAGTTGGAACATTCACGATACCTCTATGAGTGCTGTGTCTGATTCCCGCGTACCGCGACATTTTGGGTTCCTCAATCCATGTCTTCTTCACTCAGTCCATTTTTGGGTTTCTCAATCCAGTTTTGGGTTTCCCAGTCCAGTTTTTGGTATCTCAGTCCATTTTTAGGTTTCTCAATGAATTTTGGGTTCCTCAATCTATTTTTGGGATTTCTCAGTCCATTTTTAGGTTTCTCAATGCATTTTTGGGTTCCTCAATCCATTTTTGGTTTGCCCATGACATTTTTGGTTTCTCAGTCTGTTTTTGGTCCTTCAGCTCATTTTTTGGTTCCTCAATCCAGTTTTTGGTTCCTCAGTCCGTTTTTGGGTTTCTCAATACATTTTTGGGTCCCTCAGCCCATTTTGGGGGGTTTTCAATCCATTTTTTTGTTTCCCAGCCCATTTTGGGGTTCTTCAATCCATTTTTGTGTTCCTCAGTCCATTTGCAGCCTTGCAGCCCATTTTTTGGTTTCCCAGCCGATTTCGGGGTTCTTCAATCCATTTTTGGGTTCCTCAGTCCATTTTTAGGTTTCTCCATCAATTTTTGGGTTCCTCAATATATTTTTGGGTTTACTAAGCCCATTTTTGTGTTCCTCAAGCCATTCCTGGGTTCCTCAGTCCATCTTTGGGTTCCTCAATACATTTTTGTGTCTTGCAGCCTTTTGGGTGCCTCAGCCAACTTTTTAATTTCCCAGTTCAGTTTTGGGTTCCTCCGTCCCTTTTCGGGTTCCTCAATGCATTTTTTAATTCCTCCGTCCATTTCTTGGTCCCTCAGCCCATTTTTGAGTTCCTTAATCTATTCTTGGCTTCCTCAATCCATTTTTGGGTTTCCCAGGCTATTTTTGGTTTCTCAGTCCGTTTTTGGGTTTCCAAGCCCATTTTTGGGTTTCTCAGCCCATTTTTTTTTTTCTCAATCTATTTTTGCTTTCCTCAGTGCACTTTTGGGTTTCTTAGCCCATTTTTGGTTTCCTCAATCCATTTTTGGGTTCCTCAGTCTATTTTTTAGTCCCTCAGCCCATTTTTTGCTCTGTAATTCCATTTTTGGGTCCCTCAGCCCATTTTGGAGTCTTTCAGCACATTTTCAGATCCCGCAGTTCATTTTTGGTTTGGTCAAACCATTTTTGGTTTTCTCACCCATTTTTGGGTTCCTCAATCCATTTTTTTTTATTCTCATGCCATTTTTGAGTTTCTGAGTCTATTTTTGGATTTCTCAATCCTTTTTTTTGGGTTCTTCAGTCCATTTCTGGGTTCCTCAGCCCTTTTTGTGAGTTCCTCAATCGATTTTTGGGTTTGTCAGCCTATTTTTGGGGTTCCTCAATGCATTTTTGGGTTTCTCAGCCCATTTTTGGGCTTTTCAGACCATTTTTCGGTTCTTCAATCCATTGTTTGATTACTCAGCCAGTTTTTGTGTTCTTCAATGCATTTTTGTTTTTTTCCAATCTATTTTTTGGTTTCTCAGCCCATTTTTGTGTTCCTCAATGCATTTTTGGTTACCTCAGACCATTTTTGGGTTCCTCAATCCATTTTTGGGTTCCTTAAACCATTTTTGGGTTTCCCAGTCCATGTTTGGTTTCCTCAATCCATTTTTGGATTTCTCAGCACATTTTTGGGTTCCTCAATCCATGTCTTTGTCACTCAGCCCATTTTTGGGTTTCTCAGACCATTTTTGGATTCCTCAATCCATTTTTGGGTTCCTCAATCCAGTTTTGGGTCCCTCAGCCCATTTTTGGATCCTCAATTCATTTTGGGGTGTCCCAGGACATTTTTGGGTTCCTCAATCCATTTTTGGGTTCCTCAATCCATTTTGGGGTGTCCCAGGACATTTTTGGTTTCCTCAGTCCATTTTTAGCTTTACAATCCATTTCTGCTTTCGTCAATCTATTTTTTGGTTTCCTCAATCCATGTCTTGGTCACTCAGCCCATTTTTGGGTTCCTCAATCCATTTTTGGTTTGCCCATGTCAGTTTTGGTTTCTAAGTCTGGTTTCGGTCCCTCAGCTCATTTTTGGTTTCCTCAGTCCGTTTTTGGGTTTCCCAGTCAATTTCTGGCTTTCTCAGTCTATTTTTTGGTTCCTCAATCTATTTTTTTTGTTTCCTAAATCAAATTTTTGGGTTTCCCAGTCCATTTTTGGGTTCCTCAAGTCATTTTTGGGTTGCCCAAGACATTTTTGGGTCTTGCAGCACATTTTTGGGTTCTGCAATCTATTTTTGGGTTCCTCATTCCATTTTTGTGTTTCCCAGTCGATTTTTGGCTTTTTCAGTCAATTTTTAGTTTTAAAATCCATTTTGGTTTTGTCAATCTATGTTTTGGTTTCCTCAGTTCTTTTTTTGTTTTCCCAGGTCGTTTTTGGTTTCCTCAATCAAGTTTTGGGTTCCTCAATCCATGTCTTGGTCACTCAGTCCATTTTTGGGTTTCTCAATCCAGTTTTGGGTTTCCCAGTCCAGTTTTTGGTATCTCAGTCCATTTTTAGGTTTCTCAATGAATTTTGGGTTCCTCAATACATGTTTGGGGTTTCTCAGTCCATTTTTAGGTTTCTCAATGCATTTTTGGGTTCCTCAATCCATTTTTGGTTTGCCCATGACATTTTTGTTTTCTCAGTCTGTTTTTGGTCCTTCAGCTCATTTTTTGTTTCCTCAATCCAGTTTTTGGTTCCTCAGTCCGTTTTGGGGTTTCTCAATACATTTTTGGGTCCCTCAGCCCATTTTGGGGGGGTTTCAATCCATTTTTTTGTTTCCCAGCCCATTTTGGGGTTCTTCAATTCATTTTTGGGTTCCTCAGTCCATTTGCGGCCTCGCAGCCCATTTTTGGCTTTCTCAGTCCATTTTTAGGTTCCTCAATCTATTTTTTGGTTTCCTCAATCCATTTTTATGTTTCTCCATCAATTTTTGGGTTCCTCAATATATTTTTGGGTTTACTAAGCCCATTTTTGTGTTCCTCAAGCCATTCCTGGGTTCCTCAGTCCATCTTTGGGTTCCTCAATACATTTTTGTGTCTTGCAGCCCATTTTTGGGTGCCTCAGCCAACTTTTTAATTTCCCAGTTCATTTTTGGGTTCCTCCGTCCATTTTTGGGTTACTCAATGCATTTTTTAATTCCTCCGTCCGTTTCTTGGTCCCTCAGCCCATTTTTGAGTTCCTTAATCTATTCTTGGCTTCCTCAATCCATTTTTGGGTTTCCCAGGCTATTTTTGGTTTCTCAGTCCGTTTTTGGGTTTCCAAGCCCATTTTTGGGTTTCTCAGCCCATTTTTTTTTGTTTCACAATCCATATTTGCTTTCCTCAGTGCACTTTTGGGTTTCTTAGCCCATTTTTGGTTTCCTCAATCCATTTTTGGGTTTCTCAGTCTATTTTTTAGTCCCTCAGCCCATTTTTTGCTCTGTAATTCCATTTTTGGGTCCCTCAGCCCATTTTGGAGTCTTTCAGCACATTTTCAGATCCCGCAGTTCATTCTTGGTTTGGTCAAACCATTTTTGGTTTTCTCAGCCATTTTTGGGTTCCTCAATCCATTTTTTTTATTCTCACGCCATTTTTGAGTTTCTGAGTCTATTTTTGGATTTCTCAATCCTTTTTTTGGGTTCTTCAGTCCATTTCTGGGTTTCTCAGCCCTTTTTGTGAGTTCCTCAATCGATTTTTGGGTTTCTCAGCCCATTTTGGGGCTTTTCAGACCATTTTTCGGTTCTTCAATCCATTGTTTGATTACTCAGCCAGTTTTTGTGTTCTTCAATTCATTTTTGTTTTTTTCCAATCCATTTTTTTGTTTCTCAGCCCGTTTTTGTGTTCCTCAATGCATTTTTGGTTACCTTAGACCATTTTGGGGTTCCTCAATCCATTTTTGGGTTCCTTAAACCATTTTTGGGTTTCCCAGTCCATTTTTCGTTTCCTCAATCCATTTTTGGGTTTCTCAGCACATTTTTGGTTTCCTCAATCCATGTCTTGGTCCCTCAGCCCAGTTTTGGGTTTCTCAATCCATTTTTTGGTTTTCTCAGCCCATTTTTGGGTTCCTCAATCCATTTTGGGGTGTCCCAGAACATTTTTGGTTTCCTCAGTCCATTTTTAGATTTCCAATCCACTTTTGCTTTCGTCAATCTATTTTTTGGTTTCCTCAATCCATGTCTTGGTCCCTCAGCCCAGTTTTGGGTTTCTCAATCCATTTTTTGGTTTTCTCAGCCCATTTTTGGGTTCCTCAATCCATTTTTGGTTTGCCCATGTCAGTTTTGGTTTCTAAGTCTGGTTTCGGTCCCTCAGCTCATTTTTGGTTTCCTCAGTCCGTTTTTGGGTTTCCCAGTCAATTTCTGGCTTTCTCAGTCTATTTTTTGGTTCCTCAATCCATTTTTTTTGTTTCCTAAATCAAATTTTTGGGTTTCCCAGTCCATTTTTGGGTTCCTCAAGCCATTTTTGGGTTGCCCAAGACATTTTTGGGTCTTGCAGCACATTTTTGGGTTCTGCAATCTATTTTTGGGTTCCTCATTCCATTTTTGTGTTTCCCAGTCGATTTTTGGCTTTTTCAGTCCATTTTTAGTTTTAAATCCATTTTGGTTTTGTCAGTCTATGTTTTGGTTTCCTCAGTTCGTTTTTTGTTTTCCCAGGTCGTTTTTGGTTTCCTCAATCAAGTTTTGGGTTCCTCAATCCATGTCTTGGTCACTCAGTCCATTTTTGGGTTTCTCAATCCAGTTTTGGGTTTCCCAGTCCAGTTTTTGGTATCTCAGTCCATTTTTAGGTTTCTCAATGAATTTTGGGTTCCTCAATCTATTTTTGGGGTTTCTCAGTCCATTTTTAGGTTTCTCAATGCATTTTTGGGTTCCTCAATCCATTTTTGGTTTGCCCATGACATTTTTGTTTTCTCAGTCTGTTTTTGGTCCTTCAGCTCATTTTTTGTTTCCTCAATCCAGTTTTTGGTTCCTCAGTCCGTTTTGGGGTTTCTCAATACATTTTTGGGTCCCTCAGCCCATTTTGGGGGGTTTTCAATCCATTTTTTTGTTTCCCAGCCATTTTGGGGTTCTTCAATCCATTTTTGGGTTCCTCAGTCCATTTGCAGCCTTGCAGCCCATTTTTTGGTTTCCCAGCAATTTCGGGGTTCTTCAATCCATTTTTGGGTTTCTCAGTCCATTTTTAGGTTTCTCCATCAATTTTTGGGTTCCTCAATATATTTTTGGGTTTACTAAGCCCATTTTTGTGTTCCTCAAGCCATTCCTGGGTTCCTCAGTCCATCTTTGGGTTCCTCAATACATTTTTGTGTCTTGCAGCCCATTTTTGGGTGCCTCAGCCAACTTTTTAATTTCCCAGTTCATTTTTGGGTTCCTCCGTCCATTTTTGGGTTCCTCAATGCATTTTTTAATTCCTCCGTCCATTTCTTGGTCCCTCAGCCCATTTTTGAGTTCCTTAATCTATTCTTGGCTTCCTCAATCCATTTTTGGGTTTCCCAGGCTATTTTTGGTTTCTCAGTCCGTTTTTGGGTTTCAAGCCCATTTTTGGGTTTCTCAGCCCATTTTTTTTTGTTTCTCAATCCATTTTTGCTTTCCTCAGTGCACTTTTGGGTTTCTTAGCCATTTTTGGTTTCCTCAATCCATTTTTGGGTTCCTCAGTCTATTTTTTAGTCCCTCAGCCCATTTTTTGCTCTGTAATTCCATTTTTGGGTCCCTCAGCCCATTTTGGAGTCTTTCAGCACATTTTCAGATCCCGCAGTTCATTTTTGGTTTGGTCAAACCATTTTTGGTTTTCTCACCCATTTTTGGGTTCCTCAATCCATTTTTTTTATTCTCATGCCATTTTTGAGTTTCTGAGTCTATTTTTGGATTTCTCAATCCTTTTTTTGGGTTCTTCAGTCCATTTCTGGGTTCCTCAGCCCTTTTTGTGAGTTCCTCAATCGATTTTTGGGTTTGTCAGCCTATTTTTGGGGTTCCTCAATGCATTTTTGGGTTTCTCAGCCATTTTTGGGCTTTTCAGACCATTTTTCGGTTCTTCAATCCATTGTTTGATTACTCAGCCAGTTTTTGTGTTCTTCAATGCATTTTTGTTTTTTTCCAATCTATTTTTTGGTTTCTCAGCCCATTTTTGTGTTCCTCAATGCATTTTTGGTTACCTCAGACCATTTTTGGGTTCCTCAATCCATTTTTGGGTTCCTTAAACCATTTTTGGGTTTCCCAGTCCATGTTTGGTTTCCTCAATCCATTTTTGGATTTCTCAGCATATTTTTGGGTTCCTCAATCCATGTCTTTGTCACTCAGCCCATTTTTGGGTTTCTCAGACCATTTTTGGATTCCTCAATCCATTTTTGGGTTCCTCAATCCAGTTTTGGGTCCCTCAGCCATTTTTGGATCCTCAATTCATTTTTGGGTGTCCCAGGACATTTTTGGGTTCCTCAATCCATTTTTGGGTTCCTCAATCCATTTTGGGGTGTCCCAGGACATTTTTGGTTTCCTCAGTCCATTTTTAGCTTTACAATCCATTTCTGCATTCGTCAATCTATTTTTTGGTTTCCTCAATCCATGTCTTGGTCACTCAGCCCATTTTTGGGTTCCTCAATCCATTTTCATTTTTGGTTTGCCCATGTCAGTTTTGGTTTCTAAGTCTGGTTTCGGTCCCTCAGCTCATTTTTGGTTTCCTCAGTCCGTTTTTGGGTTTCCCAGTCAATTTCTGGCTTTTTCAGTCTATTTTTTGGTTCCTCAATCCATTTTTTTTGTTTCCTAAATCAAATTTTGGGTTTCCCAGTCCATTTTTGGGTTCCTCAAGCCATTTTTGGGTTGCCCAAGACATTTTTGGGTCTTGCAGCACATTTTTGGGTTCTGCAATCTATTTTTGGGTTCCTCATTCCATTTTTGTGTTTCCCAGGTCGATTTTTGGCTTTTTCAGTCCATTTTTAGTTTTAAAATCCATTTTGGTTTTGTCAGTCTATGTTTTGGTTTCCTCAGTTCGTTTTTTGTTTTCCCAGGTCGTTTTTGATTTCCTCAATCAAGTTTTGGGTTCCTCAATCCATGTCTTGGTCACTCAGTCCATTTTTGGGTTTCTCAATCCAGTTTTGGGTTTCCCAGTCCAGTTTTTGGTATCTCAGTCCATTTTTAGGTTTCTCAATGAATTTTGGGTTCCTCAATCTATTTTTGGGGTTTCTCAGTCCATTTTTAGGTTTCTCAATGCATTTTTGGGTTCCTCAATCCATTTTTGGTTTGCCCATGACATTTTTGGTTTCTCAGTCTGTTTTTGGTCCTTCAGCTCATTTTTTGTTTCCTCAATCCAGTTTTTGGTTCCTCAGTCCGTTTTGGGGTTTCTCAATACATTTTTGGGGTCCCTCAGCCCATTTTGGGGGGTTTTCAATCCATTTTTCTGTTTCCCAGCCCATTTTGGGGTTCTTCAATCCATTTTTGGGTTCCTCAGTCCATTTGCAGCCTTGCAGCCCATTTTTTGGTTTCCCAGCCAATTTCGGGGTTCTTCAATCCATTTTTGGGTTTCTCAGTCCATTTTTAGGTTTCTCCATCAATTTTTGGGTTCCTCAATATATTTTTGGGTTTACTAAGCCCATTTTTTGTGTTCCTCAAGCCATTCCTGGGTTCCTCAGTCCATCTTTGGGTTCCTCAATACATTTTTGTGTCTTGCAGCCCATTTTTGGGTGCCTCAGCCAACTTTTTAATTTCCCAGTTCATTTTTGGGTTCCTCCGTCCATTTTTGGGTTCCTCAATGCATTTTTTAATTCCTCCGTCCATTTCTTGGTCCCTCAGCCCATTTTTGAGTTCCTTAATCTATTCTTGGCTTCCTCAATCCATTTTTGGGTTTCCCAGGCTATTTTTGGTTTCTCAGTCCGTTTTTGGGTTTCCAAGCCCATTTTTGGGTTTCTCAGCCCATTTTTTTTTGTTTCTCAATCCATTTTTGCTTTCCTCAGTGCACTTTTGGGTTTCTTAGCCCATTTTTGGTTTCCTCAATCCATTTTTGGGTTCCTCAGTCTATTTTTTAGTCCCTCAGCCCATTTTTTGCTCTGTAATTCCATTTTTGGGTCCCTCAGCCCATTTTGGAGTCTTTCAGCACATTTTCAGATCCCGCAGTTCATTTTTGGTTTGGTCAAACCATTTTTGGTTTTCTCACACCCATTTTTGGGTTCCTCAATCCATTTTTTTTATTCTCATGCCATTTTTGAGTTTCTGAGTCTATTTTTGGATTTCTCAATCCTTTTTTTGGGTTCTTCAGTCCATTTCTGGGTTCCTCAGCCCTTTTTGTGAGTTCCTCAATCGATTTTTGGGTTTGTCAGCCTATTTTTGGGGTTCCTCAATGCATTTTTGGGTTTCTCAGCCCATTTTTGGGCTTTTCAGACCATTTTTCGGTTCTTCAATCCATTGTTTGATTACTCAGCCAGTTTTTGTGTTCTTCAATGCATTTTTGTTTTTTTCCAATCTATTTTTTGGTTTCTCAGCCCATTTTTGTGTTCCTCAATGCATTTTTGGTTACCTCAGACCATTTTTGGGTTCCTCAATCCATTTTTGGGTTCCTTAAACCATTTTTGGGTTTCCCAGTCCATGTTTGGTTTCCTCAATCCATTTTTGGATTTCTCAGCACATTTTTGGGTTCCTCAATCCATGTCTTTGTCACTCAGCCCCATTTTTGGGTTTCTCAGACCATTTTTGGATTCCTCAATCCATTTTTGGGTTCCTCAATCCAGTTTTGGGTCCCTCAGCCCATTTTTGGATCCTCAATTCATTTTTGGGTGTCCCAGGACATTTTTGGGTTCCTCAATCCATTTTTGGGTTCCTCAATCCATTTTGGGGTGTCCCAGGACATTTTTGGTTTCCTCAGTCCATTTTTAGCTTTACAATCCATTTCTGCATTCGTCAATCTATTTTTTGGTTTCCTCAATCCATGTCTTGGTCACTCAGCCCATTTTTGGGTTCCTCAATCCATTTTTGGTTTGCCCATGTCAGTTTTGGTTTCTAAGTCTGGTTTCGGTCCCTCAGCTCATTTTTGGTTTCCTCAGTCCGTTTTTGGGTTTCCCAGTCAATTTCTGGCTTTTTCAGTCTATTTTTTGGTTCCTCAATCCATTTTTTTTTGTTTCCTAAATCAAATTTTTGGGTTTCCCCAGTCCATTTTTGGGTTCCTCAAGCCATTTTTGGGTTGCCCAAGACATTTTTGGGTCTTGCAGCACATTTTTGGGTTCTGCAATCTATTTTTGGTTCCTCATTCCATTTTTGTGTTTCCCAGTCGATTTTTGGCTTTTTCAGTCCATTTTTAGTTTTAAAATCCATTTTGGTTTTGTCAGTCTATGTTTTGGTTTCCTCAGTTCGTTTTTTGTTTTCCCAGGTCGTTTTTGATTTCCTCAATCAAGTTTTGGGTTCCTCAATCCATGTCTTGGTCACTCAGTCCATTTTTGGGTTTCTCAATCCAGTTTTGGGTTTCCCAGTCCAGTTTTTGGTATCTCAGTCCATTTTTAGGTTTCTCAATGAATTTTGGGTTCCTCAATCTATTTTTTGGGGTTTCTCAGTCCATTTTTAGGTTTCTCAATGCATTTTTGGGTTCCTCAATCCATTTTTGGTTTGCCCATGACATTTTTGGTTTCTCAGTCTGTTTTTGGTCCTTCAGCTCATTTTTTGTTTCCTCAATCCAGTTTTTGGTTCCTCAGTCCGTTTTGGGGTTTCTCAATACATTTTTGGGTCCCTCAGCCCATTTTGGGGGGTTTTCAATCCATTTTTCTGTTTCCCAGCCCATTTTGGGGTTCTTCAATCCATTTTTGGGTTCCTCAGTCCATTTGCAGCCTTGCAGCCCATTTTTTGGTTTCCCAGCCAATTTCGGGGTTCTTCAATCCATTTTTGGGTTTCTCAGTCCATTTTTAGGTTTCTCCATCAATTTTGGGTTCCTCAATATATTTTTGGGTTTACTAAGCCCATTTTTGTGTTCCTCAAGCCATTCCTGGGTTCCTCAGTCCATCTTTGGGTTCCTCAATACATTTTTGTGTCTTGCAGCCCATTTTTGGGTGCCTCAGCCAACTTTTTAATTTCCCAGTTCATTTTTGGGTTCCTCCGTCCATTTTTGGGTTCCTCAATGCATTTTTTAATTCCTCCGTCCATTTCTTGGTCCCTCAGCCCATTTTTGAGTTCCTTAATCTATTCTTGGCTTCCTCAATCCATTTTTGGGTTTCCCAGGCTATTTTTGGTTTCTCAGTCCGTTTTTGGGTTTCCAAGCCCATTTTTGGGTTTCTCAGCCCATTTTTTTTTGTTTCTCAATCCATTTTTGCTTTCCTCAGTGCACTTTTGGGTTTCTTAGCCCATTTTTGGTTTCCTCAATCCATTTTTGGGTTCCTCAGTCTATTTTTTAGTCCCTCAGCCCATTTTTTGCTCTGTAATTCCATTTTTGGGTCCCTCAGCCCATTTTGGAGTCTTTCAGCACATTTTCAGATCCCGCAGTTCATTTTTGGTTTGGTCAAACCATTTTTGGTTTTCTCACCCATTTTTGGGTTCCTCAATCCATTTTTTTTATTCTCATGCCATTTTTGAGTTTCTGAGTCTATTTTTGGATTTCTCAATCCTTTTTTTGGGTTCTTCAGTCCATTTCTGGGTTCCTCAGCCCTTTTTGTGAGTTCCTCAATCGATTTTTGGGTTTGTCAGCCTATTTTTGGGGTTCCTCAATGCATTTTTGGGTTTCTCAGCCCATTTTTGGGCTTTTCAGACCATTTTTCGGTTCTTCAATCCATTGTTTGATTACTCAGCCAGTTTTTGTGTTCTTCAATGCATTTTTGTTTTTTTCCAATCTATTTTTTGGTTTCTCAGCCCATTTTTGTGTTCCTCAATGCATTTTTGGTTACCTCAGACCATTTTTGGGTTCCTCAATCCATTTTTGGGTTCCTTAAACCATTTTTGGGTTTCCCAGTCCATGTTTGGTTTCCTCAATCCATTTTTGGATTTCTCAGCACATTTTTGGGTTCCTCAATCCATGTCTTTGTCACTCAGCCCATTTTTGGGTTTCTCAGACCATTTTTGGATTCCTCAATCCATTTTTGGGTTCCTCAATCCAGTTTTGGGTCCCTCAGCCCATTTTTGGATCCTCAATTCATTTTTGGGTGTCCCAGGACATTTTTGGGTTCCTCAATCCATTTTTGGGTTCCTCAATCCATTTTGGGGTGTCCCAGGACATTTTTGGTTTCCTCAGTCCATTTTTAGCTTTACAATCCATTTCTGCATTCGTCAATCTATTTTTTGGTTTCCTCAATCCATGTCTTGGTCACTCAGCCCATTTTTGGGTTCCTCAATCCATTTTTGGTTTGCCCATGTCAGTTTTGTTTTCTAAGTCTGGTTTCGGTCCCTCAGCTCATTTTTGGTTTCCTCAGTCCGTTTTTGGGTTTCCCAGTCAATTTCTGGCTTTCTCAGTCTATTTTTTGGTTCCTCAATCTATTTTTTTTGTTTCCTAAATCAAATTTTTGGGTTTCCCAGTCCATTTTTGGGTTCCTCAAGCCATTTTTGGGTTGCCCAAGACATTTTTGGGTCTTGCAGCACATTTTTGGGTTCTGCAATCTATTTTTGGGTTCCTCATTCCATTTTTGTGTTTCCCAGTCGATTTTTGGCTTTTTCAGTCCATTTTTAGTTTTAAAATCCATTTTGGTTTTGTCAATCTATGTTTTGGTTTCCTCAGTTCGTTTTTTGTTTTCCCAGGTCGTTTTTGGTTTCCTCAATCAAGTTTTGGGTTCCTCAATCCATGTCTTGGTCACTCAGTCCATTTTTGGGTTTCTCAATCCATTTTTGGGTTTCCCAGTCCAGTTTTTGATATCTCAGTCCATTTTTAGTTTTCTCAATGAATTTTGGGTTCCTCAATCCATTTTGGGGGTTTCTCAGTCCATTTTTATGTTTCTCAATGCATTTTTGGGTTCCCCAATTCATTTTTGGTTTGCCCATGACATTTTTGGTTTCTCAGTCTGTTTTTGGTCCTTCAGCTCATTTTTTGTTTCCTCAATCCAGTTTTCGGTTCCTCAGTCCGTTTTGGGGTTTCTCAATACATTTTTGGGACCCTCAGCCCATTTTGGGGGGGTTTCAGTCCATTTTTTGGTTTCCCAGCCCATTTTGGGGTTCTTCAATTCATTTTTGGGTTCCTCAGTCCATTTGCGGCCTCGCAGCCCATTTTTGGCTTTCTCAGTCCATTTTTAGGTTCCTCAATCTATTTTTTTGTTTCCTCAATCCATTTTTATGTTTCTCCATCAATTTTTGGGTTCCTCAATATATTTTTGGGTTTACTAAGCCCATTTTTGTGTTCCTCAAGCCATTCCTGGGTTCCTCAGTCCATCTTTGGGTTCCTCAATACATTTTTGTGTCTTGCAGCCCATTTTTGGGTGCCTCAGCCAACTTTTTAATTTCCCAGTTCATTTTTGGGTTCCTCCGTCCATTTTTGGGTTACTCAATGCATTTTTTAATTCCTCCGTCCGTTTCTTGGTCCCTCAGCCCATTTTTGAGTTCCTTAATCTATTCTTGGCTTCCTCAATCCATTTTTGGGTTTCCCAGGCTATTTTTGGTTTCTCAGTCCGTTTTTGGGTTTCCAAGCCCATTTTTGGGTTTCTCAGCCCATTTTTTTTGTTTCGCAATCCATATTTGCTTTCCTCAGTGCACTTTTGGGTTTCTTAGCCCATTTTTGGTTTCCTCAATCCATTTTTGGGTTCCTCAGTCTATTTTTTAGTCCCTCAGCCCATTTTTTGCTCTGTAATTCCATTTTTGGGTCCCTCAGCCCATTTTGGAGTCTTTCAGCACATTTTCAGATCCCGCAGTTCATTCTTGGTTTGGTCAAACCATTTTTGGTTTTCTCACCCATTTTTGGGTTCCTCAATCCATTTTTTTTATTCTCACGCCATTTTTGAGTTTCTGAGTCTATTTTTGGATTTCTCAATCCTTTTTTTGGGTTCTTCAGTCCATTTCTGGGTTTCTCAGCCCTTTTTGTGCGTTCCTCAATCGATTTTTGGGTTTCTCAGCCCATTTTGGGGCTTTTCAGACCATTTTTCGGTTCTTCAATCCATTGTTTGATTACTCAGCCAGTTTTTGTGTTCTTCAATTCATTTTTGTTTTTTTCCAATCCATTTTTTTGTTTCTCAGCCCGTTTTTGTGTTCCTCAATGCATTTTTGGTTACCTTAGACCATTTTGGGGTTCCTCAATCCATTTTTGGGTTCCTTAAACCATTTTTGGGTTTCCCAGTCCATTTTTGGTTTCCTCAATCCATTTTTGGGTTTCTCAGCACATTTTTGGTTTCCTCAATCCATGTCTTGGTCCCTCAGCCAAGTTTTGGGTTTCTCAATCCATTTTTTGGTTTTCTCAGCCCATTTTTGGGTTCCTCAATCCATTTTGGGGTGTCCCAGAACATTTTTGGTTTCCTCAGTCCATTTTTAGATTTCCAATCCACTTTTGCTTTCGTCAATCTATTTTTTGGTTTCCTCAATCCATGTCTTGGTCCCTCAGCCCAGTTTTGGGTTTCTCAATCCATTTTTTGGTTTTCTCAGCCCATTTTTGGGTTCCTCAATCCATTTTTGGTTTGCCCATGTCAGTTTTGGTTTCTAAGTCTGGTTTCGGTCCCTCAGCTCATTTTTGGTTTCCTCAGTCCGTTTTGGGGTTTCCCAGTCAATTTCTGGCTTTCTCAGTCTATTTTTTGGTTCCTCAATCCATTTTTTTTGTTTCCTAAATCAAATTTTTGGGTTTCCCAGTCCATTTTTGGGTTCCTCAAGCCATTTTTGGGTTGCCCAAGACATTTTTGGGTCTTGCAGCACATTTTTGGGTTCTGCAATCTATTTTTGGGTTCCTCATTCCATTTTTGTGTTTCCCAGTCGATTTTTGGCTTTTTCAGTCCATTTTTAGTTTTAAAATCCATTTTGGTTTTGTCAATCTATGTTTTGGTTTCCTCAGTTCGTTTTTTGTTTTCCCAGGTCGTTTTTGGTTTCCTCAATCAAGTTTTGGGTTCCTCAATCCATGTCTTGGTCACTCAGTCCATTTTTGGGTTTCTCAATCCAGTTTTGGGTTTCCCAGTCCAGTTTTTGGTATCTCAGTCCATTTTTAGGTTTCTCAATGAATTTTGGGTTCCTCAATCTATTTTTGGGGTTTCTCAGTCCATTTTTAGGTTTCTCAATGCATTTTTGGGTTCCTCAATCCATTTTTGGTTTGCCCATGACATTTTTGGTTTCTCAGTCTGTTTTTGGTCCTTCAGCTCATTTTTTGTTTCCTCAATCCAGTTTTTGGTTCCTCAGTCCGTTTTGGGGTTTCTCAATACATTTTTGGGTCCCTCAGCCCATTTTGGGGGGTTTTCAATCCATTTTTTTGTTTCCCAGCCCATTTTGGGGTTCTTCAATCCATTTTTGGGTTCCTCAGTCCATTTGCAGCCTTGCAGCCCATTTTTTGGTTTCCCAGCCAATTTCGGGGTTCTTCAATCCATTTTTGGGTTTCTCAGTCCATTTTTAGGTTTCTCCATCAATTTTTGGGTTCCTCAATATATTTTTGGGTTTACTAAGCCCATTTTTGTGTTCCTCAAGCCATTCCTGGGTTCCTCAGTCCATCTTTGGGTTCCTCAATACATTTTTGTGTCTTGCAGCCCATTTTTGGGTGCCTCAGCCAACTTTTTAATTTCCCAGTTCAGTTTTGGGTTCCTCCGTCCATTTTCGGGTTCCTCAATGCTTTTTTTAATTCCTCCGTCCATTTCTTGGTCCCTCAGCCCATTTTTGAGTTCCTTAATCTATTCTTGGCTTCCTCAATCCATTTTTGGGTTTCCCAGGCTATTTTTGGTTTCTCAGTCCGTTTTTGGGTTTCCAAGCCCATTTTTGGGTTTCTCAGCCCATTTTTTTTTTCGCAATCCATATTTGCTTTCCTCAGTGCACTTTTGGGTTTCTTAGCCCATTTTTGGTTTCCTCAATCCATTTTTGGGTTTCTCAGTCTATTTTTTATTCCCTCAGCCCATTTTTTGCTCTGTAATTCCATTTTTGGGTCCCTCAGCCCATTTTGGAGTCTTTCAGCACATTTTCAGATCCCGCAGTTCATTTTTGGTTTGGTCAAACCATTTTTGGTTTTCTCAGCCATTTTTGGGTTCCTCAATCCATTTTTTTTATTCTCACGCCATTTTTGAGTTTCTGAGTCTATTTTTGGATTTCTCAATCCTTTTTTTGGGTTCTTCAGTCCATTTCTGGGTTCCTCAGCCCTTTTTGTGAGTTCCTCAATCGATTTTTGGGTTTGTCAGCCTATTTTTGGGATTCCTCAATGCATTTTTGGGTTTCTCAGCCCATTTTGGGGCTTTTCAGACCGTTTTTCGGTTCTTCAATCCATTGTTTGATTACTCAGCCAGTTTTTGTGTTCTTCAATGCATTTTTGTTTTTTTCCAATCCATTTTTTGGTTTCTCAGCCCATTTTTGTGTTCCTCAATGCATTTTTGGTTACCTCAGACCATTTTTGGGTTCCTCAATCCATTTTTGGGTTCCTTAAACCATTTTTGGGTTTCCCAGTCCATGTTTGGTTTCCTCAATCCATTTTTGGATTTCTCAGCACATTTTTGGGTTCCTCAATCCATGTCTTTGTCACTCAGACCATTTTTGGGTTTCTCAGACCATTTTTGGATTCCTCAATCCATTTTTGGGTTCCTCAATCCAGTTTTGGGTCCCTCAGCCCATTTTTGGATCCTCAATTCATTTTTGAGTGTCCCAGGACATTTCTGGGTTCCTCAATCCATTTTGGGGTGTCCCAGGACATTTTTGGTTTCCTCAGTCCATTTTTAGCTTTACAATCCATTTTTGCTTTCGTCAATCTATTTTTTGGTTTCCTCAATCCATGTCTTGGTCTCTCAGCCCATTTTTGGGTTCCTCAATCCATTTTTGGTTTGCCCATGTCAGTTTTGTTTTCTAAGTCTGGTTTCGGTCCCTCAGCTCATTTTTGGTTTCCTCAGTCCGTTTTTGGGTTTCCCAGTCAATTTCTGGCTTTCTCAGTCTATTTTTTTGGTTCCTCAATCTATTTTTTTTGTTTCCTAAATCAAATTTTTGGGTTTCCCAGTCCATTTTTGGGTTCCTCAAGCCATTTTTGGGTTGCCCAAGACATTTTTGGGTCTTGCAGCACATTTTTGGGTTCTGCAATCTATTTTTGGGTTCCTCATTCCATTTTTGTGTTTCCCAGTCGATTTTTGGCTTTTTCAGTCCATTTTTAGTTTTAAAATCCATTTTGGTTTTGTCAATCTATGTTTTGGTTTCCTCAGTTCGTTTTTTGTTTTCCCAGGTCGTTTTTGGTTTCCTCAATCAAGTTTTGGGTTCCTCAATCCATGTCTTGGTCACTCAGTCCATTTTTGGGTTTCTCCATCAATTTTTGGGTTCCTCAATATATTTTTGGGTTTACTAAGCCCATTTTTGTGTTCCTCAAGCCATTCCTGGGTTCCTCAGTCCATCTTTGGGTTCCTCAATACATTTTTGTGTCTTGCAGCCCATTTTTGGGTGCCTCAGCCAACTTTTTAATTTCCCAGTTCATTTTTGGGTTCCTCCGTCCATTTTTGGGTTACTCAATGCATTTTTTAATTCCTCCGTCCGTTTCTTGGTCCCTCAGCCCATTTTTGAGTTCCTTAATCTATTCTTGGCTTCCTCAATCCATTTTGGGTTTCCCAGGCTATTTTTGGTTTCTCAGTCCGTTTTTGGGTTTCCAAGCCCATTTTTGGGTTTCTCAGCCCATTTTTTTTGTTTCGCAATCCATATTTGCTTTCCTCAGTGCACTTTTGGGTTTCTTAGCCCATTTTTGGTTTCCTCAATCCATTTTTGGGTTCCTCAGTCTATTTTTAGTCCCTCAGCCCATTTTTTGCTCTGTAATTCCATTTTTGGGTCCCTCAGCCCATTTTGGAGTCTTTCAGCACATTTTCAGATCCCGCAGTTCATTCTTGGTTTGGTCAAACCATTTTTGGTTTTCTCACCCATTTTTGGGTTCCTCAATCCATTTTTTTTATTCTCACGCCATTTTTGAGTTTCTGAGTCTATTTTTGGATTTCTCAATCCTTTTTTTGGGTTCTTCAGTCCATTTCTGGGTTTCTCAGCCCTTTTTGTGCGTTCCTCAATCGATTTTTGGGTTTCTCAGCCCATTTTGGGGCTTTTCAGACCATTTTTCGGTTCTTCAATCCATTGTTTGATTACTCAGCCAGTTTTTGTGTTCTTCAATTCATTTTTGTTTTTTTCCAATCCATTTTTTTGTTTCTCAGCCCGTTTTTGTGTTCCTCAATGCATTTTTGGTTACCTTAGACCATTTTGGGGTTCCTCAATCCATTTTTGGGTTCCTTAAACCATTTTTGGGTTTCCCAGTCCATTTTTGGTTTCCTCAATCCATTTTTGGGTTTCTCAGCACATTTTTGGTTTCCTCAATCCATGTCTTGGTCCCTCAGCCAAGTTTTGGGTTTCTCAATCCATTTTTTGGTTTTCTCAGCCCATTTTTGGGTTCCTCAATCCATTTTGGGGTGTCCCAGAACATTTTTGGTTTCCTCAGTCCATTTTTAGATTTCCAATCCACTTTTGCTTTCGTCAATCTATTTTTTGGTTTCCTCAATCCATGTCTTGGTCCCTCAGCCCAGTTTTGGGTTTCTCAATCCATTTTTTGGTTTTCTCAGCCCATTTTTGGGTTCCTCAATCCATTTTTGGTTTGCCCATGTCAGTTTTGGTTTCTAAGTCTGGTTTCGGTCCCTCAGCTCATTTTTGGTTTCCTCAGTCCGTTTTGGGGTTTCCCAGTCAATTTCTGGCTTTCTCAGTCTATTTTTTGGTTCCTCAATCCATTTTTTTTGTTTCCTAAATCAAATTTTTGGGTTTCCCAGTCCATTTTTGGGTTCCTCAAGCCATTTTTGGGTTGCCCAAGACATTTTTGGGTCTTGCAGCACATTTTTGGGTTCTGCAATCTATTTTTGGGTTCCTCATTCCATTTTTGTGTTTCCCAGTCGATTTTTGGCTTTTTCAGTCCATTTTTAGTTTTAAAATCCATTTTGGTTTTGTCAATCTATGTTTTGGTTTCCTCAGTTCGTTTTTTGTTTTCCCAGGTCGTTTTTGGTTTCCTCAATCAAGTTTTGGGTTCCTCAATCCATGTCTTGGTCACTCAGTCCATTTTTGGGTTTCTCAATCCAGTTTTGGGTTTCCCAGTCCAGTTTTTGGTATCTCAGTCCATTTTTAGGTTTCTCAATGAATTTTGGGTTCCTCAATCTATTTTTGGGGTTTCTCAGTCCATTTTTAGGTTTCTCAATGCATTTTTGGGTTCCTCAATCCATTTTTGGTTTGCCCATGACATTTTTGGTTTCTCAGTCTGTTTTTGGTCCTTCAGCTCATTTTTTGTTTCCTCAATCCAGTTTTTGGTTCCTCAGTCCGTTTTGGGGTTTCTCAATACATTTTTGGGTCCCTCAGCCCATTTTGGGGGGTTTTCAATCCATTTTTTTGTTTCCCAGCCCATTTTGGGGTTCTTCAATCCATTTTTGGGTTCCTCAGTCCATTTGCAGCCTTGCAGCCCATTTTTTGGTTTCCCAGCCAATTTCGGGGTTCTTCAATCCATTTTTGGGTTTCTCAGTCCATTTTTAGGTTTCTCCATCAATTTTTGGGTTCCTCAATATATTTTTGGGTTTACTAAGCCCATTTTTGTGTTCCTCAAGCCATTCCTGGGTTCCTCAGTCCATCTTTGGGTTCCTCAATACATTTTTGTGTCTTGCAGCCCATTTTTGGGTGCCTCAGCCAACTTTTTAATTTCCCAGTTCAGTTTTGGGTTCCTCCGTCCATTTTCGGGTTCCTCAATGCTTTTTTTAATTCCTCCGTCCATTTCTTGGTCCCTCAGCCCATTTTTGAGTTCCTTAATCTATTCTTGGCTTCCTCAATCCATTTTTGGGTTTCCCAGGCTATTTTTGGTTTCTCAGTCCGTTTTTGGGTTTCCAAGCCCATTTTTGGGTTTCTCAGCCCATTTTTTTTTTCGCAATCCATATTTGCTTTCCTCAGTGCACTTTTGGGTTTCTTAGCCCATTTTTGGTTTCCTCAATCCATTTTTGGGTTTCTCAGTCTATTTTTTATTCCCTCAGCCCATTTTTTGCTCTGTAATTCCATTTTTGGGTCCCTCAGCCCATTTTGGAGTCTTTCAGCACATTTTCAGATCCCGCAGTTCATTTTTGGTTTGGTCAAACCATTTTTGGTTTTCTCAGCCATTTTTGGGTTCCTCAATCCATTTTTTTTATTCTCACGCCATTTTTGAGTTTCTGAGTCTATTTTTGGATTTCTCAATCCTTTTTTTGGGTTCTTCAGTCCATTTCTGGGTTCCTCAGCCCTTTTTGTGAGTTCCTCAATCGATTTTTGGGTTTGTCAGCCTATTTTTGGGATTCCTCAATGCATTTTTGGGTTTCTCAGCCCATTTTGGGGCTTTTCAGACCGTTTTTCGGTTCTTCAATCCATTGTTTGATTACTCAGCCAGTTTTTGTGTTCTTCAATGCATTTTTGTTTTTTTCCAATCCATTTTTTGGTTTCTCAGCCCATTTTTGTGTTCCTCAATGCATTTTTGGTTACCTCAGACCATTTTTGGGTTCCTCAATCCATTTTTGGGTTCCTTAAACCATTTTTGGGTTTCCCAGTCCATGTTTGGTTTCCTCAATCCATTTTTGGATTTCTCAGCACATTTTTGGGTTCCTCAATCCATGTCTTTGTCACTCAGACCATTTTTGGGTTTCTCAGACCATTTTTGGATTCCTCAATCCATTTTTGGGTTCCTCAATCCAGTTTTGGGTCCCTCAGCCCATTTTTGGATCCTCAATTCATTTTTGAGTGTCCCAGGACATTTCTGGGTTCCTCAATCCATTTTGGGGTGTCCCAGGACATTTTTGGTTTCCTCAGTCCATTTTTAGCTTTACAATCCATTTTTGCTTTCGTCAATCTATTTTTGGTTTCCTCAATCCATGTCTTGGTCTCTCAGCCCATTTTTGGGTTCCTCAATCCATTTTTGGTTTGCCCATGTCAGTTTTGTTTTCTAAGTCTGGTTTCGGTCCCTCAGCTCATTTTTGGTTTCCTCAGTCCGTTTTTGGGTTTCCCAGTCAATTTCTGGCTTTCTCAGTCTATTTTTTGGTTCCTCAATCTATTTTTTTTGTTTCCTAAATCAAATTTTTGGGTTTCCCAGTCCATTTTTGGGTTCCTCAAGCCATTTTTGGGTTGCCCAAGACATTTTTGGGTCTTGCAGCACATTTTTGGGTTCTGCAATCTATTTTTGGGTTCCTCATTCCATTTTTGTGTTTCCCAGTCGATTTTTGGCTTTTTCAGTCCATTTTTAGTTTTAAAATCCATTTTGGTTTTGTCAATCTATGTTTTGGTTTCCTCAGTTCGTTTTTTGTTTTCCCAGGTCGTTTTTGGTTTCCTCAATCAAGTTTTGGGTTCCTCAATCCATGTCTTGGTCACTCAGTCCATTTTTGGGTTTCTCAATCCATTTTTGGGTTTCCCAGTCCAGTTTTTGGTATCTCAGTCCATTTTTAGGTTTCTCAATGAATTTTGGGTTCCTCAATCTATTTTTGGGGTTTCTCAGTCCATTTTTAGGTTTCTCAATGCATTTTTGGGTTCCTCAATCCATTTTTGGTTTGCCCATGACATTTTTGGTTTCTCAGTCTGTTTTTGGTCCTTCAGCTCATTTTTTGTTTCCTCAATCCAGTTTTTGGTTCCTCAGTCCGTTTTGGGGTTTCTCAATACATTTTTGGGTCCCTCAGCCATTTTGGGGGGGTTTCAATCCATTTTTTGGTTTCACAGCCCATTTTGGGGTTCTTCAATCCATTTTTGGGTTCCTCAGTCCATTTGCAGCCTTGCAGCCCATTTTTTGGTTTCCCAGCCAATTTCGGGGTTCTTCAATCCATTTTTGGGTTTCTCAGTCCATTTTTAGGTTTCTCCATCAATTTTTGGGTTCCTCAATATATTTTTGGGTTTACTAAGCCCATTTTTGTGTTCCTCAAGCCATTCCTGGGTTCCTCAGTCCATCTTTGGGTTCCTCAATACATTTTTGTGTCTTGCAGCCCATTTTTGGGTGCCTCAGCCAACTTTTTAATTTCCCAGTTCAGTTTTGGGTTCCTCCGTCCATTTTCGGGTTCCTCAATGCTTTTTTTAATTCCTCCGTCCATTTCTTGGTCCCTCAGCCCATTTTTGAGTTCCTTAATCTATTCTTGGCTTCCTCAATCCATTTTTGGGTTTCCCAGGCTATTTTTGGTTTCTCAGTCCGTTTTTGGGTTTCCAAGCCCATTTTTGGTTTTCTCAGCCCATTTTTTTGTTTCGCAATCCATATTTGCTTTCCTCAGTGCACTTTTGGGTTTCTTAGCCCATTTTTGGTTTCCTCAATCCATTTTTGGGTTTCTCAGTCTATTTTTTATTCCCTCAGCCCATTTTTGCTCTGTAATTCCATTTTTGGGTCCCTCAGCCCATTTTGGAGTCTTTCAGCACATTTTCAGATCCCGCAGTTCATTTTTGGTTTGGTCAAACCATTTTGGTTTTCTCAGCCATTTTTGGGTTCCTCAATCCATTTTTTTTATTCTCACGCCATTTTTGAGTTTCTGAGTCTATTTTTGGATTTCTCAATCCTTTTTTTGGGTTCTTCAGTCCATTTCTGGGTTCCTCAGCCCTTTTTGTGAGTTCCTCAATCGATTTTTGGGTTTGTCAGCCTATTTTTGGGGTTCCTCAATGCATTTTTGGGTTTCTCAGCCCAATTTTGGGCTTTTCAGACCGTTTTTCGGTTCTTCAATCCATTGTTTGATTACTCAGCCAGTTTTTGTGTTCTTCAATGCATTTTTGGTTTTTTCCAATCCATTTTTGGTTTCTCAGCCCATTTTTGTGTTCCTCAATGCATTTTTGGTTACCTCAGACCATTTTTGGGTTCCTCAATCCATTTTTGGGTTCCTTAAACCATTTTTGGGTTTCCCAGTCCATGTTTGGTTTCCTCAATCCATTTTTGGATTTCTCAGCACATTTTTGGGTTCCTCAATCCATGTCTTTGTCACTCAGCCCATTTTTGGGTTTCTCAGACCATTTTTGGATTCCTCAATCCATTTTTGGGTTCCTCAATCCAGTTTTGGGTCCCTCAGCCCATTTTTGGATCCTCAATTCATTTTTGGGTGTCCCAGGACATTTTTGGGTTCCTCAATCCATTTTTGGTTTCCTCAATCCATTTTGGGGTGTCCCAGGACATTTTTGGTTTCCTCAGTCCATTTTTAGCTTTACAATCCATTTTTGCTTTCGTCAATCTATTTTTTGGTTTCCTCAATCCATGTCTTGGTCACTCAGCCCATTTTTGGGTTCCTCAATCCATTTTTGGTTTGCCCATGTCAGTTTTGGTTTCTAAGTCTGGTTTCGGTCCCTCAGCTCATTTTTGGTTTCCTCAGTCCGTTTTTGGGTTTCCCAGTCAATTTCTGGCTTTCTCAGTCTATTTTTTGGTTCCTCAATCTATTTTTTTTGTTTCCTAAATCAAATTTTTGGGTTTCCCAGTCCATTTTTGGGTTCCTCAAGCCATTTTTGGGTTGCCCAAGACATTTTTGGGTCTTGCAGCACATTTTTGGGTTCTGCAATCTATTTTTGGGTTCCTCATTCCATTTTTGTGTTTCCCAGTCGATTTTTGGCTTTTTCAGTCCATTTTTAGTTTTAAAATCCATTTTGGTTTTGTCAATCTATGTTTTGGTTTCCTCAGTTCGTTTTTTGTTTTCCCAGGTCGTTTTTGGTTTCCTCAATCAAGTTTTGGGTTCCTCAATCCATGTCTTGGTCACTCAGTCCATTTTTGGGTTTCTCAATCCATTTTTGGGTTTCCCAGTCCAGTTTTTGGTATCTCAGTCCATTTTTAGGTTTCTCAATGAATTTTGGGTTCCTCAATCTATTTTTGGGGTTTCTCAGTCCATTTTTAGGTTTCTCAATGCATTTTTGGGTTCCTCAATCCATTTTTGGTTCCTGCCATGCCATTTTTGGTTCTCTCAGCTTATTTTTGGGTTCCTCAGCCCATTTTTTGGCCCCTCAGCCCATTTTTGGGTTCCTCAGCCCATTTTTTGGCCCCTCAGCCCATTTTTGGGTTCCTCAGCCCATTTTTGGGTTTCAATCCATTTTTTGGTTTCACAGCCCATTTTGGGGTTCTTCAATCCATTTTTGGGTTCCTCAGTCCATTTGCAGCCTTGCAGCCCATTTTTTGGTTTCCCAGCCAATTTCGGGGTTCTTCAATCCATTTTTGGGTTTCTCAGTCCATTTTTAGGTTTCTCCATCAATTTTTGGGTTCCTCAATATATTTTTGGGTTTACTAAGCCCATTTTTGTGTTCCTCAAGCCATTCCTGGGTTCCTCAGTCCATCTTTGGGTTCCTCAATACATTTTTGTGTCTTGCAGCCCATTTTTGGGTGCCTCAGCCAACTTTTTAATTTCCCAGTTCAGTTTTGGGTTCCTCCGTCCATTTTCGGGTTCCTCAATGCTTTTTTTAATTCCTCCGTCCATTTCTTGGTCCCTCAGCCCATTTTTGAGTTCCTTAATCTATTCTTGGCTTCCTCAATCCATTTTTGGGTTTCCCAGGCTATTTTTGGTTTCTCAGTCCGTTTTTGGGTTTCCAAGCCCATTTTTGGTTTTCTCAGCCCATTTTTTTGTTTCGCAATCCATATTTGCTTTCCTCAGTGCACTTTTGGGTTTCTTAGCCCATTTTTGGTTTCCTCAATCCATTTTTGGGTTTCTCAGT
>JAUMJL010001356.1:0-124872 GCA_033558185.1 Dromococcyx pavoninus | reverse complement strand
TGAGTGGTTGTCGCGTGGGCGCGCCGCGTGCTGATTGGCCGACTGTCCCGTCACTCATCGCCCCCCAACGGCCACCACCTCCCCTCCCCCGCGCCTGCGGCGCGGCGCTCCCCTCTTCTTTTTCGATTGGGCAGCCCGTTGGGGAAGCTGCTCGTTTATTGGTTGACATGCCCTGCCGGTCTGGCCGCTGATTGGCCGCCGCGGCTGCCCATCTGCGCCCCCCAGCGTTGCCAGCCCCCGCGCGTACCTTGTTTCTCCCCCCCACCCCGCCTCTCTGGGCTGTTGTTTCTGTGGGAGCGAGGCTCGCGCTGATAGGCTGCGGTCTCCTGTCAATCGCGCCCAGCCGCCGCTCTCGAGATGCCATTGGCTGGCTCTCCATGTCGGCCCCACACCCGCGCCCTCTGATTGGCCGGAGCTGGCGCGTCTCTGCCGGGCGCAAAACAAAGCGGCGCGGGGTCTGGCGGCCGCCCCCCCCCTTCCCGCTCAGGCGGCGCCGGGCGCGCGCCAGCGCCTCAGGGCAGGGCCCGGGACGACTCCGAGCCCTCGGGCAGCGTGGGGCGAGGCGGCCGACAGCGACCTGGCCTCAATCAGAAACAGGAGCAGGGAAGGGCTCTTCCCCCTGTGCTCAGCGCTGTGAGGCCGCACCTCGAGTCCTGGGAGCAGCTTCGAGCCCCTCAGTACAAAAAGGACATTGAGGGGCTGGAGCGCATCTGGAGAAGGGGAAGGGTCTGGAGAACAAGGGTTATGAGAGGCGGCTGAAGAACCTGGGGCTGTTTAGTCTGGAGAAGAGAAGGCTGAGGGGAGACCTCATAGCCCTCCGCAGCTCCTGGAAAGGAGGGTGTGGTGAGGGGGGTGCTGGGCTCTTCTCCCAAGGAATAAGGGATGGGATGAGAGGAAATGGCCTCACGTTGCACCAGGAGAGGCTTAGATTGGATATCAGGAAAAATTTCTTCACTGAAAGGGTTCTTAGGTACTGACAGAGACTGCCCTTGAAGGTGTTAAAAGATGGCTAGAGGAAGTGCCCAGAGATGGTTTAGTGGTGGACAGGTATGGTTGGACTCAATGATCTCAAAGATCTTTTCCAGCCAAGCGATTCTATGATTGTTGCAGCCCTTCTGCTTCTCCCCGGTGCCCTGTGTTCTGCTGGGCGACTCCTGCTGCTCTGAGCAGGCAGTGGTGCAGGAGGGCAGCTAACTTCGCAGGGAGTACAGGATACGGTCAGCTCTGAGCACGTCCTGTCCAGACTCCACAGTGTCCTGTCTGGCCTCCACGCTGCATTTGCCTTTTGCCTTAAATAAAACCAGGATCTTTCTCCATGGATCAGTTTGCAGAAACTTCTTGTTGTTGAAGGCGCTGTCAGATGTTGCATACATATCAAACTAAACTACTTTCTCCACAGTAATAAAATTGACATTTATCAGTTTGTATGTGTCATCTTGTCAGCTTGAATTTATCTGTCTGGCATGAAATACATTCTCTCTTTTTTCAGTTTTATACTATAAATACAATATGCATGTGTAAGATCTGCTGTGCTGATATCTGAGTGTGCTGTTGCAGAGGAATGCAGGCAGTAGCTCGGATGGGACAGAAGACTCTGATTTCTCAACTGATCCTGAGCACACGGACAGCTCCGAAAGCGATGGCACGTCACGGCGATCCGCCCGGGTGACGCGGTCCTCAGCCAGGCTCAGTCAGAGCTCTCAAGGTAAAGGCTTTGTTTTCTTCAACAGAGAAAAAAAAAAGCAGCAAGAGGCTCCATGTACTCCTGGCATTTAGAAATTTAGTGTGGAGTTTGTACCTAAATAACAAAGTTTAACTTTTTTCTCTGGCTGTTGATGTACCACAACCAACAGCTGCCTTTACGTGTGCATGTTTCCCAAGTGAGGTAACGTAATCTAAAGATTGCACTCGTGGTGGAGGTCAGAACTCAAGTCTCCTCTGTTCAAAAGTAAAGCCATCTGCTTTTTAAAGGAGGTGGAAATCAAATGCTGTGATTCTGCCGCCAACTTTGCCTCATTTTTCTGAGAACTCTAAAAATGTTCTTTCCACTGGGCAGTTCTGTTGGAGCCAGTGGAGAGGGTGTTTAAAGGTGAAACGTGTTCTTGCTTGCTTTGTTTGTTTGTTTGTTTGGGGTTTCCGTGACTTCCTGACATTGACCCTGCTCTACAGTAAATGTAATTATCACATTGCCAGTTATTTTGTGTGCTTCTCCTTTGGCATCCAGACTGTAAGAGGAAGCACTGGATGTGCCCACCCTCTTATTCTCTGTGCTGTTTGTTAATGAGCTGCCATCTGGCATCACGGGGGAAGTAGCAGTGGGTAATAACTTCTTCCCATTGCTCTCCTTTGGTAGCAAATCTCTGAGATAAATTTTATTGCAGGTGAGAAGTGTACATGCATCATCATTTGGTATTTAGGTCTTAAACCAAGAGGAAAGATGGATCCAATGTGTATGGGATGCCTGTGATATTCCTAGATTGTCAAAACATTGTTTTCATTGAGATAATTGTTTTATGGCCTTACGAGCAGTGTAGGATCACAACCCCCACACAGGATCCCACACGGAGCTCCACACCAGAAGCAACCTTGCTCTTCCCAACATATCCAAACGCTGATAGCTTTTATCCAAAAGCTTTCCAAATAGCAGCTGCTTTGTAATTACTAGTTAATTAAGTAAGTAAGTCTGGAGAAAGTTGAACTAATTCCAGATTTGTCCATGTTAGTAAAAGCGTCAAAAGATTTAAGCTCGGAAGAACAGAGCGCTGTGACGAGACACAGTGGGACAGGACCTGATACCTGGCTCTTGGATGTTGGTGCTGCAGACCCAGGAGCAGGCGCAGGGCTCACCTCTGGCTTACAGTGTCTCCTGTGATGTAATTATGGTGTTTCTATGGGATTAGATTCCAGCCCAGTCCGTAATCCACCATCGTTTGGAGCAGAAGAGCCTGTCTACTCCACGCGGAGGGTAACGCGCAGCCAGCAGCAGCCAGCGCCCGTCACCCCGAAGAAGTACCCGCTCCGGCAGACGCGCTCCTCGGGGTCAGAGACCGAGCAAGTGGTTGACTTTTCTGACAGAGGTGTGTGAGGGCTGGGGAGGTGTTGGAAGTTCACAGAATGTGGTGGGAAAGCGTGGTGTGACTGTTCTCAGGGCACGGTGTAATATCCTGAGAGAGGGGGTTCCGGACAGCTCTCTGGAGTTGCTTTATGTATTTTGTTGAAAGCTTTCTTTCAGGCAAATTTGTAACGTCTTGATCCTTATTCAGACACTAAAAACGCAGCGGATCACGATGAGTCTCCACCTCGTACCCCCACCGGGAATGCCCCTTCCTCAGAGTCTGATATTGATATCTCCAGTCCAAACGTGTCCCATGATGAGAGCATTGCCAAGGACATGTCCATGAAGGATTCTGGAAGTGACCTGTCTCACCGCCCTAAGCGCCGCCGATTCCATGAAAGCTACAATTTCAACATGAAATGTCCCACTCCTGGTTGTAACTCTTTAGGTATTCAGTTCCAGGATTCATCTGTTGGGTTTTGCTTTCCTACTGTGATATTCAAAGCCCCACTCAGCTTGAGTTGTACGTCCTGACAGTGTGCACTTAGTTAGGATCAGAAGTGGGTGTAGAGGAGGGATAGGAAGTGTATCTGCAGATGTGTTGTGCCTGGAGGTGTTTTCTGGCTAGGAGTGTTTGGGGATCATAGGGTAAAGAGCAGGTATGGGAGGGCGATGCGGTGTCCGGCGGGCAGGGTGCAGAAGCAGGTCCTTAGAAACAAACCCTCTGGTACCCCTGGCTGCCCACCCAGAGCACAAGGAGTCTCCTTTGTTCCTAATGCTGGTGCCATGGCTGTAATAACCCCAGCGCACTCCTGAGAAGCCCAAGGGAGGTACCTGCCCATCAGGAGACTCTTTAAACCTCTGCAGTCATGTTAGAAGTGGGATGTGTTCTGATCTTTGTAGGACACCTGACTGGAAAACACGAGCGACACTTCTCCATATCGGGGTGCCCACTGTATCACAATCTCTCAGCAGATGAGTGCAAGGTAAATGAGCCTTCTGTTTCATCTTCCTCATCTTTTCTTTTTTTGAACAAAATGCCAAGACCAGTCATTTGTAAACAGAAAATAGAGCTAACGTGTTCCAGCTGATGTCCTTGGCAGCATTTGTGTGTCAGTACAGTTCAGAGAATTCACCTCAGCAAGAAAGGGAAAAGATGAAGGCTTTGACACATGAGTTTTGGTTTCCAGGTGCGAGCCCAGAGCCGGGATAAGCAGATTGAGGAGAGGATGCTGGCCCATCGGCAGGACGACAACAACAGGCACGCCACCAGGCACCAGGTAGGGCAGCTGCGCCTCACGGTGTGGAAGATCCTCAGCGTTGGTGATTTTAACCTCATCCCCTTTTGCCACTTCTCGGATGAGCTGTTGGGCCAAGTCCTGACACTCCCCATTTGTCATCTCTAGTTTGTTTCATCAAGGGCAATTCCTTCATCCCTAAAAGCAGAGACAGGAGCAGTGAGTGAGAGCAGGGGGGTGGGGTCGCTCAGTAATGCTGCAAAGGAAGCTAGAGCTCTCAGGATAATCTTTTCTGCGTGCTTTGATCTGTAGGATAAGGGAATTCCTGAAAAACTGTAAACTACAATTTTACCCTGTCTAAATAGAAAAGAATAAAACCAGAGGAATGACATTTTTCAGCTCATGAGTCTTGGACTTGAGGTGAGGTGACTTAATGAATCAGCTCTGAGCTCGTCCCCGTGATTCAGCGGTGCGTACGGCGTGCGCCCCGCTGTGGGGCTGCAGCACCTCGGCAGGGGTGAGTGGGGGGGGGAAGAAAATCTCCTGCTTACAGGCCTGTGTGCAGTGCCCTCGTTAGCACAGGGTTTGGTTCAGAGGCAGCAGTCATCATCCTATGAAAGCCAGGACGGAGGTCCTTGAGGGTGGGAAGGTGAAAAAAAGCGTTTAAGGGAATGAAACCTCGTTAAGGTTTCCACCTCTGTTTTCTTTCAGGCACCAACAGAGCGACAGCTGCGATACAAAGAGAAAGTGGCTGAGCTCAGGAAGAAGAGGAACTCGGGACTGAGCAAGGAGCAAAAAGAAAAATATATGGTAAAAGCAGTCATTCTATTCTTTCATTCTCTCCTGAGCCCAAGTGAGAGTTCGGCTTTCTGATAAAGCTGTGAGATCCAGCAGCTGAGGAGAGCACAACCACAACCCCTCCTGTTACCCTGTTCTAGGAGCACAGGCAAACCTACGGCAACACCAGGGAGCCTCTGCTTGAAAACCTGACGAGCGAGTACGACCTCGAGCTGTTCCGAAGGGCGCAGGCACGGGCGTCTGAGGACCTGGTGAGACTTCTGACTCAGGGTGGATCTCATAACAAATGTCTCTTGTTAGAAACGAGAATGCTTTCTGGGGTTTGTTGTATTTGTGCAGATGGAATCAGATTTGTAAGAGCAGCAGCTACAGCCCAGCCGAGTCAGTGGTGGTGGCAAAAGCCATCCTGACAGTGGCCGATGGCTGTGGAATGGAGCTCAGCACCTAACGTTGCTGGGGCCTCTCTGGATGCTCTCCAAAGCTGCTTTCTCTCTCCAGAGATGAACCAAAAGATACTTTGATGCCTGTCAGTGACAACCGCGCCTGGGGTGTCTGAGGCAGAGCATCAGGCTGTGTCCTCTCCCTGCAGACTGGGGAAGGAACGACGAGGCTACATTGCTTTGATGATGGAGTGAGTAGGGCCTTAGAGTTAGCAGACTGCCAGGTGGTCATTCCTGAGATGTGATAGTCAGTGTGTGTCCTGCTGTGGACAGGGCTCAGGCCGAGTTTAATTGAGGAGAGGTCAGGAGACGTGGTCATATGGATTTAGAAGACTTGCAGTAGATGATTTCCTGGAGGGAAGTGAACAGGGCCCCCCTCCGCTCTGCCTGCTTTAATTTTTTAAAAAGGAGAATCATCCGTTTTTTTCATTCACAGGAGAAGTTGCGGCTCCAGGGCCAGATCACAGAAGGCAGCAACATGATTAAGACAATCGCTTTTGGCCGTTACGAGCTGGATACCTGGTACCATTCTCCCTACCCAGAGGAGTACGCACGCCTGGGCCGCCTCTACATGTGCGAGTTCTGTCTCAAATACATGAAGAGCCAGACAATTCTGCGCAGACACATGGTAAGAGCTGATTCCCAAGCGTTGGATCTGAAGTCTGGCATGGAGCCGGTTTAAATTGTTACTGTTGTGAGCTCCATTGCTTGCTTTAGGAGGTGAGAGGGCTACACGTCTCCTGGCATATCCAGTAACTGTTGTAACCTTTAAACAGGTGTCACCCTAACCTTGTTTTCCTGTCACAGGCAAAATGTGTTTGGAAGCATCCACCAGGTGATGAGATCTACCGCAAAGGCTCCATTTCAGTGTTTGAGGTGGATGGGAAGAAGAACAAGGTAAGGAACTGTGGTCCTTAGGCCAGTCCGGAGTGTGGATTCTCTTTCAACAAGAAACACAAAACAGCCCTTTCTCTGCCAACTGCAGAAAGGCTGCTGGAGCCTGATGGGTCCCTTCTTTCTCTGTTTGAAAGACTGCATGTCATTTCTGGGATAGTCCAGTTTGTTCTTGTTATTCCCCACGTGTGCCTGTGTTCACTCTTGGGATGTTCTGCTGCCACAAACCTCTGCATCCTCTTCTCCTTTTCCTTCTAGATCTACTGTCAAAACCTGTGTCTGCTGGCGAAGCTTTTCTTGGACCACAAAACACTGTATTATGATGTTGAACCCTTCCTCTTCTACGTCATGACAGAGGCTGACAACACTGGCTGTCACCTGATCGGATACTTCTCCAAGGTAAGGTGGAAACACATACACACACCTTCCGGCCTCACCAGGATGAGGTTCAGGGCATCATTTAATCCATATTGAATCTCCCCTTCGAAATTTTGCTGCTTTTAGGAAGAGATAAAGTTTCAAACCTGATCTGCCTGAGTTGTTCTGTTTGCTTCAGGGATTGCAGGTGCTTTGCTGCGGTGTACAATGAATTTCCTCATTACTGGGAGAAACCAAATCGGCTCCAGTGAACTCTTGTTGCTCGGCAACATAGTGGTGTCTTAAATGTAGGCAAAGTAATGATAAAATGTAAATAAATGTAGATAAAAATATGTTAAAATAGGTGTTAGTCACCATGATTTATTTTTTAATAAAGCACTTGAAAGAATAAAAATCCCAGGGCGAGCAGCTGGGACATGACCCCAGTAACTCCCGCAGATCCCACGGGTCGGTCGCTGGCCTAGCTTAGAGTGGGAGCTGGTTTGCTCAGCTGTTTGCTCACGTGCGTTGCTACCTAAAACTGTGCAGCAAACACCCGATTTAGTGGCCAATAAAGACACCAGGGCAGGGTGGTAGCTGAGGTGGCTGAGGGTGATCGTGTTTCCTGCTGCTGGGCAGGTTTTTCTGCTGTCGCTGCTTTCACCGTGTGTTCTGTGAGTTGCACGGGCTTGTCTGGTCTGTTGGGATTATGATACCCCATTGCCTGTGCAGATCTGGACCTGCTCACCTCTCCTCTCTGTTACTTGTTTTCAGGAGAAGAATTCTTTCCTCAACTACAATGTCTCTTGTATCCTGACAATGCCTCAATACATGAGGCAGGGTTATGGCAAAATGCTCATCGACTTCAGTAAGTAGAGAGAGGAATTGTGGAACCGTGTTCTGTCCAACCTGGCAATTTCACCCTATGGTGTTGAGCAGTTTTGGCAGTGGCTCAGGGAGGATAAATAGTTTTTTTTTCTTTACAGGCTATTTACTTTCTAAAGTAGAAGAGAAGGTTGGCTCTCCGGAACGCCCTCTGTCTGATCTAGGTCTCATCAGCTACCGTAGTTACTGGAAGGAAGTTCTCCTTCGTTACCTGCACAATTTCCAAGGAAAGGAGATCTCTATAAAAGGTGCGTTCTCAGCTAAGTGAGCTCATAGTGAATCCGTTCAGGAACGTGCCCGTGCAACTCATTCAGTCCTCCTAAATGTGAGTGAATTTTGTGATTGACTTGTTCATCTGGATGTCTGGGGAGCAACACAGTTAGTGGGATGTTCCTGTGGGTGGGTACGGCTCCTGCCCTGCCACTGGGAAAGATAAACCAGCTTGCAGAGTTGTCAACGTGCTGGATGCTTCTCTAAAAAATGCCCTTTTAAAGCAATTCAGCAAAGATCTTTATCTGTCTGTAGATTAGAAAGTTGGCTTTAAAATCAGAAATGGCTCCACTGAAAGGCTTTCAGATGCTCTGGAAAAATAAAAAAAAAAAAAATTGGTTTGGTTTTAATAACATTTTTATGTTCATGGCACCCACGAGTAGAGAGAGAGAGATCCCTCCAGAAAGACATCAGGGTAGTTCTGAAGAAGCGTCTGCGTCTTCTCTCTGAGGACCACACGTTATTCACTCAGATCCCAAAATTAGTGTCGCTAAATCATTGTGATGTCTACCCTGGCTTTCAGTTTTGGGTGAGCTGGGCGGTTTCCATACAGCTCTGCATGGCTTCCATCCCCAGCCCGTGGTTCTTGGAGCTGTTTGCAGTCAACTGTTCCCTCAGGAGGGAGAATCAAAGGGATGTTGGTTGTATCACTACCGGTGACCAGGGCACTCAGGGGTGCAATCTAGGAGCAGCAGCGACGCTGTGTGTGCCCTTGTGGGGGTCTGCAAGGTGTTTTGTGTGTGCCACTTCAAAAGCATTTGCATAAAAATTGTAGTTGAAAATTAACAATGATGAGCTGTTGTGGAGGGGTTTGTTTCTGTTCTAACATGAACTGGTACCGGTTTGCAGAAATCAGCCAGGAGACGGCAGTGAACCCTGTTGACATTGTCAGCACCTTGCAGGCGCTTCAGATGCTCAAGTACTGGAAGGGAAAACACCTGGTCCTGAAGAGACAGGTACGATCTGTGCTGGCTGCTTTGGTGTCCTAACTCTGAGCTGTTAGAGTCGTGGGAACTTGCTGGAATCAGTGTTTCCTTTGCACTGGGCTGGGTTTTCCAGCCTCAGTTCTAGCGGGGGGTGCTGGGATTTCTAGTGCAGTAACTGATAAAACATGACATGGGCACCCAGGGTACAAATGTGCTGCACTGGTGGCTCTTCTGCTGAGTAGAATGATGTTGCTCATTCTAAGTGGCATTTTAGGGAGCAGTGGATCAACTTTTCCATCGTGCTCCTCATCGTGCCTGACCTTTATTGGGCAACTGGATGATGGAAACAAACTGAATTAATGGAATCCTGCATGAGTCCTACTTGTACCCACTGTGATTACTGATTTATAAATGCCCAAATGTGGCAGTTTCACTCTTTGTTTTCCCCTCCCTGCGACTTCCCTGTCCTTGTGTAGCTGAAAGCAGCTTTATCTGTGTGCTTGGAGGGGTTTCTAGAGAGCGCCGTGGGGGAAAGGTGACTTTTGTCAGGCAAAGCAGTCGTCGTCAGATTTGTGGACTCGTTTGTGCTGTGGATGATGCTCCGTCATGGATCGTTTGTTTTGACCTGCCCTTTCATGATCTTTTCCTTAGGATCTGATTGATGAATGGATAGCCAAAGAGGCAAAAAGATCCAACAGCAATAAGATAATGGATCCCAGCTGTTTGAAATGGACCCCTCCTAAGGGAACTTAACTGTCTGTCGCTCCTGAAGCCAGTGAACCCCAGCAGTAGGAAACACCTTAGGGATCTCTGTCGTATCCGTTGCTGTTGTGATTGGCTGGTACAGTACCTCCTGAAAGATCAGTTCCCCTTGGTACTGTTCTGGCCCAGATCTTTGCGCACCACAGACGCTGGTTCTGAGGAACGTTATGTTTCGGCCTCAATGAGGTTGCAAGGATTGGATCTGTATAGGACCCAAACGAAGCTCCTAGCAGCACTGGCCCGAGGAGTTCTGATACCTGGTACTGTACCTGTCCAGTCACTGGTCTCACCCTCATGTTCGTATTCCGATAAGGTTGTGTTGTGTCCTATAATCTGGTTGTTTCTTCCTTCAGGTTCCTTGCGTTCTAAGTAATGGAGATAACTTCTGTGGCTTTTGAACAAGGTCTGATAATGCTCGTTTGGGGAAAGCCTGGGTTCCCAACACGCTGAAGTTACACAACTTTGTCGTTTTTAACCAGTCCTGATGGGCTATTTCGTTCCATAGCTTTAGTGAGAGAACACTCTTCCAGCAGGGGTTTGTGTATAACAGAGCGGGTTTTCACGTGGTTACTATTGTTCAGCCAGGAGCTTGAGGTGTGGTTGTGTGTTTACCTGGGAGGAGCCACGGGGGGCTGAGGTGTTGGGCTCCGGGAGCGACTGCAGTGCTGCACCTGCTGACAACTCCTCTCTGATCATAATTCCTGGGCTTTCCTGGTTTATCTCTTGGAGTGGTGGGTTCCTTCACACAGAAACAGATTGTTCACTGTATTTCACTGGATGTATTTTTCCCAGAGCAGTCTTCCTTGAATTGTGAGTCTCTCTGTGTTGGAGAAGACTTTTTTTTTTTCCTTTAGACTGAAGAAACAAAAGCTTTAGTTGGGTTTTTGGTAGTCTTGTCCAAATTGCCACAGAAGCTCCACCGTGCGAATGCCGCTGGTGGTTGGATTGCCTGCAGCGCGCCGGGGGCACCGGCGTCGGCCCCTCTTCGCTGTGTGGATGATTTGCTTCTCTCACAGTGTGTTCTTGTTTGTCTTTGTGAAACAAAAAAAGCTTTGCCTTCCTCTCTCCCATCAGCACCACCGGAAAAAAACTATCGTACAACAGCTTTCCAGTATAACCACTGTCCTTGTGGCACAGGTTTCCTCTATGGCTCCAGTGTGATTGAAGGGGGGGTAGGCTCGGGGTAGGTGATGGCAGCGTCGCACAGTGCTGATCTCATTCAGACCTTCCAGTGCCTCCTCATGGAACAGTGTCTGAAATGAAGCACTTGCAATGTGCTGGTAGGTAGGAGCCGTTTCCCGTTAACCACTGACCCACCCTCACGTGAAGAAGTTCTCTGTCTGCCTTTTTCTGCCTCCTTGAACAAGAAAAAAAGGCCATCAGCACATGGTGTGTACCTCGTGGGCATTACTGAATTCTGCTGTCTCGTGCCCTTTGCTCCCGTATTGTAACGAACCACAGATACTCGTGAAACTGTTCAACAAAGTAGATCTCTTGTGGAGCAGGGAAGAAGGCCATTCTTGCGCAGAAGCTCAGCCCTGTTCCTAGGATGTGGTAGAATGTGCTATTCCTGTATCTACTGCTCAATAAAGCATGGTCTCTGCTCAAGTTTCTGCCTTGTTATTTGTTTCAATCAGATGCTGTTCTGCTGCTCCACTTTGGAGAAGCTGCTGCTTTATGCTGCAGGGGGCTAATTTGAACCCATCTGCGTGCCCGGTGTGTTAAGAATTGTTACTGGAGAGGCCTTTAGGCTCCACCCCTCAGGGACAGCAAGTGTTGCGTGTTTGCTCTGGAGTTCCTGTGCACAGGAGGCTGCAGTGAGGAGCCTGTGGCCACTTAAATACACGGTGTAGAACAGGGGTAGCATCTGTCAGCCTGGAGTTCACTGGAGAACGAAGTAGTTCTCCTAAAAGTGAGGGCCCTGAATTTGTAGCCTTTCCTTCTGTGCTTCCATGACCAGAGTTTCTTGTACCTTGGGAGGGCTTGTGGCACTGAAGGCTGTGGTCTTCAAAAAACTGTTTGAGGTTCAGCACATCTCAACCATTTTGAGTCTTTGACATAATCTCTGATATAAAGTGGTTCCTTTCACTCATTCTGTCTCAGCACCTTTGGCAGAGCATGAGGCCCCTCCTCAGGCTGCAATGTGGGTACCAGAAGAGTTTCCACCGCAATGAGGCACCTGAGGATTCTTCTGCTTGGCCGAGAAGATCCGTGTGCAGCTCCAGGCTCTGGTCGGTCGCTGTTGCTCTGCGTGACCCACTGAGCACTGGCAGTTCACTGGCTTCTCCCTTTTGATGTCATTGTTTGGGGCAGGATGTGGTCATGTTGTGGCCACACTGCGGGGAAGGAACAGGTGGCTGATTTTCCTATAAAGAACACCGGAGGAAAAGAG
This sequence comes from Dromococcyx pavoninus, assembly GCA_033558185.1. Taxonomy (NCBI): domain Eukaryota; kingdom Metazoa; phylum Chordata; class Aves; order Cuculiformes; family Neomorphidae; genus Dromococcyx; species Dromococcyx pavoninus. The sequence goes on along the minus strand of JAUMJL010001356.1, from coordinate 112,855 downwards.
GCAGCAGGGAGGCAGGAAGGAAAGGAAGCTAAATGTGTCAGATGACTTCAGCTGTTTTCATTGTGATGGCTGTGTAACTCGGTTTAAGACCATGTGAGACACCATCTGCTGGTGACTCTGCCCTCCTGGTGTTCCAAAACTATGGAAAGAACTAGAACACGTTCCTCTCGCAGCAGCTCACAGGAGGGGAAAAGCAGCTCTATATTTGAGAGCATTCCCTGTAATTTGCCCTGCTGCTTCCCACCTCCCCTGGGCTTCTGCCCACACAGGTAGGAGAACACCCAGCCCCAAGGCTGGGGCTGGGGGCAGTGGGGCAGCAAAAGGAGAGAAAACAGAAGGAAAAGGGCACCTTGCTGTGCTGCTCCTGTTGTGCCAGTGCAGGCCAAACCAGACCCCAACGTGATCCAGACCTCCTCACCTTTCATTCTCTGTGTTCCAGCACCTTGGGCTGTGTCAGGCTAACGTTTGGAAACTGGTTGTTCATCCCTTGGTCTTGTGATGACTTGGAGAGAGAAAGGGAACCTCTGTTGGGTTTCCAGTTAAAATAGAGAAACAGTGCCCTTGGATGTGAGACCCTTGGGGTGCCTCGCGCTTGGCGAGTGACGCTGCAGCCTTGCTGGGAGCTCCTGGTTAGTGATCGCGGATCCCCCTCCCCAGAGCCAGGTACCAGCTACTTCCCACTGAAAAACCCAAACCTCAAACCCAGTTCCATTTCTCTCCAGAAGAGCAGTGCTCAGCTGCTGATTGATTGTCTAATTGTGGTGACTGCTGAGTCTTCTGTAGAGCAATCAGCGTAGCATGGACTCCTCCGGAGAGAGGTGTAGCCCAGCAGAGGTGTTCGAGAGATAAGTGAGGGCCATCGCAGCCTTGGTATGACCTGGATCAGCTGCAGTGCAGGACATGTCCCACTGTCCGGGGCTGATGAGGGCGAAGAGGCCCCCTCTGCTTGTCCCAGTCAGTGCCCACCTAGGACATCCTCACTTGGCCATGATCCTATCACCACTCTGACCTGAGGACAGTTTCTTGGGCAGAGGAGTGGAAAGAGGAAGCTGCAGTGGTGTTTCTCCCGCCTCTGGAAATGCAGTTTGACCCCTTGGAGCAGCCGGAGAGAAACAGGACGTCAGCAAACTCTGTCTGTTGGCACCTTCAGCGTGTCCTGATGAGCTGACACAACTGCATCAAGATTCTTGTTTGCTTTCCATCTCACTGGGGAGTTTTCCGTGCAGACCAATCGCTCTCCTTCCAGTGAGATAAATCACTGCTGCTTGGGCCCTTCTGTTTATTGCTTAATGCTGGCGTTGGATCCCGGCAATCGGGAGCCCACAGTGACCTGTCCTTGGCAGACTCGTCCTTGGGTGGGAAAAACACAAATCAGACAGCAAAATGAAGTGACTGAGTTTAATATTGGCCACGACTGCTCCTCTTCTGACTGATCTGACACCTTGGGAGCTGCTGGTTTGGAGAATGGCTCTGCTGCATTTCACAGTGAATTCCAGGCTGTGAGAAACCCATTTCCCAGATGCGATTGATTCAGGTCACATTTAAGAATCCTAAAATCCTTTTCCCACCTGCCAGCTGGAGGATGTGTTTATCGGAATGTTACGTTGCCAGTCCAAGAGCTCCACTGGTCTCACAGCACTTTGTTCCCCGGGATCACAGCCCGTTCATTAAATGGGATTTAAAGTTCCTGTATTTGTTTCTCCGTTCAATTGGATAATTCGTGGTGGTGGTGGAAGAGGCATCGCGTACACGACCTAATCCAAGCAACCGCAGAACTCCATGGAGATCCCCAGGAAAATGCCAGGAAGCGCAGGTTTTGGGCCAGCCTCTGTTTGCCCGGAGAGGGCAGCAGGGGGAGCTGCCTTCCCGGCGCAGGGAATTCCATCTGCGCTGCTGCTGGAGCTCCGGTTTGTGTCTCTTTTATTGATCCATCTCTCTGTATTTACGGGACACAAATAACTTCTCGCACTCGGGGGCTGGGTTTGTGGGAAGGGCACGGTGAGAGCGATCCCTGCTGCCCTGCGCGATGCGAGTTTGTGACTGTCACCGGCTTGAGAGGAGGCCTGGTCGTGCCTCGGGAGAGCGGCAGGCTTACTCTTAATGGTTCTTGGGAGGAAAACTCGGGTTTTCTCCCCAGCCTGGCTGGGCAGACGGCGGAATGTGGCAGAGGATTCCCCGCCGGGCGCCTTCGCGGCGCTGTTCTCGCTGGCACCGATGACGGCTCAGAGCAGGGGTCCCTCAGCCAGATCTGCCCCGACTCCCGTTCCCATTCCTGACCAGCACAGGGTGGCTGAGGGGAGACCTCATGGCTCTCTGCAGCTCCTGGAAAGGAGGTGGTGGTGAAGTGGGTGCTGGACCCTTCTCCCAGGGAACAAGGGACAAGATGAGAAGAAATGGACTCAGGTTGCGCCAGGGGAGGTTTAGGTTGGGTATTGGGGAAAAGTTCTTCACTGACAGAGCGATGAAGCCCTGGCAGGGGCTGCCCAGGGCAGGGCTGGAGTCCTCATCCCTGGAGGGGTTCAAAAACTGTGAGGATGTGGCACGTGGGAAGAGGGTTTAGCGCTGAACTTGGCTGTGCTGGGTTTGGGGTTGGACTCGATGCTCTTGAATCCAAGCCGGGTGCTCCCTGACTCCGCGGGTCGGCCCGTAGGTGGCACTGCCCTCCCACCCTCGTGCCCGGGACAGCTTTGTCCCGATCCTGCCCGGACCCTGTCAACCCCGCTTAACCCCTGTGCTGCCGGCAGCGCCCATGCCCCGGAGCTCCCGTGTCACCACCTGGCCGTGGGCGCCCACGGATGTCACCGGGAGGCTGTAAACCTGTATTTATTTATTCTAATATCGTGCCGTGCACTTAATGAGGGAGCGCGTTAATAACCCACTGTAATCTGTGGGACCAGCAACAGGAGGGTCCCTGCCTCCTGCACCAAAAGGGGCTTTGGGGCAAGCTCCTCTGGTTTTGGAGTTTTCCCTAAAATCGACCAGAGCTGCTCCAGAGCTCTGCAAGGACATGAAAACAATGTTCAAGATTTCCCCTTTTCAGAGAAACACTCTTAGGCTGAACGTAGGAGCTGTCACAGCTCAAGAAATCACGGTTTTGCTCTTATAATTTCCATCACATTAGTTCCTTGGTGCCCTAATTAAGATACAGACTTAATTGTATCACTGTACGAACAACAGTGAAACCTGCTGTGGGATGGGAAGGTGTCTGTGTATCGGTGTCGGGAGGGGACAGAGGGTTTTTCTAAAGGCCCTGTGTCTTATTCCCTCCCTGAAGGAGCTGATGACTTTTGCGTTGTGCCCCGCTCCACGCAGATGTGCTGCCAGTTGTTGAAAATCTGGTTCTGACCGTGGGCAGCAAACCCTGTGGAAAATTTTAGCCTCGCAGCTGGAAGATGACCGCTGGCAGAGTTCAGAGGACAGCGGTCGACTGGTCCGGAGCTGGGGGACTGGTTTGTGACAAAAGGCTGAACCAGGTGGTGGGGAGGGGCTGAAAATGCCCAGGGAAGGGGAAAGACTCTTTAGGGGACAGAGAGGTAAACATCTGGGACTAAAGGGATGAAAGAAAGGGGAAATATAGGATGAGTGTCACAAAACCATGAACCCTCGGAGCCCTTGGGCTGTTCCTGTCACCCTGGAATAAGTCCCATCACCGGAGTCACACAGGGTCTGAGGGTGCTCTGTATGGTAGCAAGGGCTGTGTGAGGTCACCTTCATAGGTGGTCCTCAAATCAGAATTTTTTCTACTGTAATGATTTTATTTTTCTACTTCTGTCCTGGGAATGACTTCCTCCTGTGATCCCACTTCAGCTCCCAGCAGGAACTGAGCATTAGAAATCTTGCTGGAAAACACCTGCCCCAAAGCACTGGTTGGAGAAAAGGGCTGGGTAGAAGGGTCAGATCTTGTTCTGAAAGTCATTGTTGGGCCACACACTTTTCTTAGTGACAAAGGGCCCTTTTTGGTGGTGCCTGTGTCTCATAAAGCCATAATATCACTGCAGAATGAGGCTGCCACGTGTTCCAGGCTTTCATCCACATTGCACCTTTAGGTCTAGGCCCACAATCCATGACGCTGCTGGGTTTTGACTGGCCCCGCTTCTGGTAGCTGCAGACCTGCCTCGGTCTGAGGGAGGGAGAGGCTGGCACAGGCACAGTTGTCCCTTCCTGGCTTTGCAAACCTGTGTGATGTGCCCATGTCTCCGGTCAGGGGTCGTCCTGCCCCTGCTCCTGGGGTGGACACCTCCCAGGAGGTGTTCTCCACCTCCTGTGGCTGGGCGAGGGTGCTGCAGCATCCGCTTTGAGCCGTGTTAAACTCTTGAGCTCTTCCCTTATTCCACCTCCTCCTCCCACACATGGGGAGATGCTGCCAGAGTGCCAGAGGCACGGCAGTGGGGAGGCAGACGGAGCCAGCGCTGGGAGCAGTCGGTGGAACGAGGGAGAGCCAGGGCTGCCAGACAGGCGCAGACAGTGCGCAGTCAACAGGCAGAGCTGCTGTCCTGCCCAGACGGACAGACTGGAGACTGTCAGGCTGAGGAGACAGATAACCAAGGTTCCTCAGGCAAGGGGAGAGGATGTGGCAGGGGGAAGTGCTGCCTGTCCTATCTTGTTCCGCCTGTGAAACCGTCGCTGGGAGCAGGAGCACATCTTTAGTGCCCAGCGTGGCCGGGTTCAGCCGGAGGCGGTGATGCCCGCGGGATTGAGCCCAGGCCTGGGCACGGGTGACACAGGGAGGTGGCTGCCCTGGTGCTCTCAGCCTGCAGCGAGCTGTGCGACCTCAGGCAAATCTCTTCTCCCTGTGCTTCGGCTTCCCTCCATCTGCTGGGGATCTCTGCGATGGAGTTGTACAACACTGGGCACAAAGCTAATTCCATGATTTCCATGGTGTCTTTGCGTGCTTGCTAATCCCAGCCAGGCCCATGCTAAATTGGGAAACCCCAGTGAACAAGAACCCCCTCCATCAGGAGCGATACTGAGACACCAGGGCAGGCCCCATCTCTTTTTGACCAGCAGCCCTGAGCTCTGTGAGCAAAGCCCAGTTTGGCTTGGTCAGATTCCTGCCAGGAGTTCTCCCCTTGGAGCTGGCTGGTGCAGGAAGCTGTGCTGATGATTCAGCAGGTGATGCTGTTCCCTCTGAGTCACTGCCAGGCGGGCCAGGAGGGGGGAGATGATGCTGGAGAGATGCTGTCAGCCAGATCAGCTTCAAACCTGATAGCTCAGGTCATTAACTGCGCTGCCATAGCTTAGGATACTGCTTATCCAAAACTGATAAGAGAAATTGCTGCGTGGCTCCTGTGCTGCGTCTCAAAGGTGGATTTGTTTTGGTGGGAGAAGGAAGGAGTGGGAATTTGCAGTCAGTGCAGACAAAGGGCCTCAGGACTATGTTTTCTTGGCCATCCAGTGGAAAACACGCCTGTGTCCTCCCTGTGTTCATTGTCTGTAAAAAGGAGATGGGACAAGATGCTGAGAAAGCTGTTCATGAAGTTTTGGTGGCTGGACCACCCCAGAGGGACAGTTGGATACCAGGAGAATATCTAAATTACAGCAGAGTAGCAGCAAATAGGACTTAAATGCTGAAAGTTTCTTGTTGCCTGTGATCCTAAGGAGCAGGAGCCTCTGTGCTGCCTTTCCAGCTTTGGATCCAAGGTTTCGCGGCCAAACGGGGTCCTGGTGTAACTGTACGTTAGCTCTATGGGCAACACTCACAGATGACAGCAAATCCATAGAATCATAGAATCATCTGGTTGGAAAAGACCTCTGAGATCATCGAGTCCAACCGTGTCCCAGTTCCTCTTCAGTTGAGTGGGGTCAAGTAGCTCAAGGCAGCCACTGGTACCTGGGACCTTCCCCAAGAGGTTAAAACCTGCCCATCCGTACAGGGACAGCGAGCCTGGAGCCTCCATTTCTGCTTACCAGCAGGGCCAGGAGCTCTGAACTCCAAACACCCTTTCCCTCTGTAATTATGCTTTATTTTTAGGTGTCCCTTCCTTTTTCTATTTCGAGCCCGCATCCTCCGCAGAGTAAACCGGAGAAGGTGCACGGAGCCGAACCCGCTCTGTTTGGGAAGCAGTAAAACGAGGCTTCTAAACTGGGCTGCGAGGCGTAGGAGCCGCTGGCGAGGGCTGGCAGGGAGCCCTGGCACAGCACAGACCACAGCTCGCCCGGCACAGGGCCGCGAGAGCGCCGGCCGCCTCGGTGCCCGAGGGAGGGGAGCACGGGGCGAGCGAGGCAAGGGCAGAGGCAGAGGGGCCTGGGCCCTGGTGGGCCCTCGGCAGGGCAGGCGGATGGGTGCACCGGGGACCTCCCGCTTGCCCAGCCGTGCCTCGTCCTTGGGTGGTTTGCACTGAGGAACTCAGTTTGATGTCTAAACGTGCGGGGATTTGTGACTTCAGTGGCATCTCTGGAGCACCAGTGAAGCTGCTGGCTGTCCTGGTTCCACAGAGCTGCACTGAAAATGGGGCTTCTCCTTCTTTAAAGCGACTTGCAAGTTCATTTCCCATTTTTATTTCTATTACCTGGCACTGGGCTTTCTTGACACCTCATGGGTGGAATAATGATGGTGATTCTATCATGTCCTATAAGTTCTGAAAAAAGAGGTCGTAAGAGCTTCCTTCCACCACAGACCAGTCACTTCCAAGCCCTGGGAGGGCTCTTACCTGTCTGTCTGTCCTCAGGTCCTCCCCGTGTCCCTGCAGTAAGTATGCTCATCCCACAGCAGCATCACCACAAGCCTTTGGTAGCATGAGCCAGGCTGCTTTTGGCTAAACCAGATTTCTCATCACACGGCACCTTAGGGCTAAGAAATGCTCCTTAGCCCCAGATTCCACCATGGATTTCCTCTGACAGGCTCACTGGGTCAGCCCTGACTTCCAAGAAACCCCTCACTGCTGAGCCGGGCTGCAGGGGGGATCCAGTCCTGGTGTCCCTCCACTTTGTTTTGCCAAGCAACTTTGACTCTGGCCATCCCAGTGTAGACTCCGCTGTGCTTCCCAAGGGAACAGGCTCTGCCAAGACAAGGGGAGAATGGGAAGAGGTGTTGAGCTGCTTTTGCATTCCCCCAAGCAATGTTCAAGCTAAACCAGCCCCTTACTCTCCACATGAACTTAAGCAGCCTTGGGAGTGTCCTGTGCCGTAACTGGCTCCCACGGGACACGGCTGAGCCTGGAGCAGCCCAGAGCCTCTGCTGCACCACAATCTGGGCTGCACCTCCCACCCACTCCCATCTTGGTCAGCCGGGCTGGCTGGAGGCTTCTGGAGCTTCGGGGGTCCAGAGCTGCACGTGGGACAACGGTTGGGCCCGGGTTAGCAGCTTTGCCATTGCAGATGGTTCGAGTTAGCGCTCAAGACACATTAAAGCCAGCAAGGGTTTATATTTAGCTGGGTTTCTTTAAGAGGAAAGCCTTTTATCCTCCCGGCTGGTCATCCATCAAGCCCTTGGGAGGGCGGGTCCGTGTCTCCAAATAGATCCCACGGACAAGCAGCCACTGTGAAACCACATTTCCTCCTGGGAGGGCCCTCCAGAGACAGGCGCTGACTGTGGCGAGGCCGCCGGTCGCCAGCGCCAGGGCTGCCCGGTCACAGGAGCTGGGGGGGTGCAAGGCAGAGGCAGGGACAGAACCAGCTTGGGTTCTGTTTTGGCATCGTGGCGCTTCAGCTGCCTCGTAGCCCCAGTCCTACAGGTCCTGCTTCTTCTGCCTGGGATGGAAATTGCAGCTGGAAATTTTCATCTCATTTTAACCAACAAACAACACTCGGAGCTGCTCCAGTCAGGAATCTGGTGGCTGCCGGGGTGTAACTGCTGGTCTGCAGGGGGATGAGCAGTTGCACCACAGTGGTGGAGTCCCTGGAGATGTTCCCTGCAGCTGAGGGCAGCTTTGCCCTTCCTCAGGGCTGCGAGGCTTTTGCCATCTTACTGGTCCTACTGTCACCGCACCAGGGTTGAGGTGGCAGCTGAGGGAAGGATGCTGATGGTGAGGAAGATGTTCTAATGCCAGACGAGGTGGCTCTGCTGCAGAGGCCCCTGGAATCCCAGCCTGGTGAGCTGGTCACCAGGCATTCACTGCCACACACAGCCCTCTTGGTGGCTTTGCTGCATTCCTGGATCCTCAGGTAGCCCAGATACATCATTGCCATGGGGATCCTCAAACTAACTGCCCTGGCATTCCTCTTGGGAAGGCGCTGCCAGAGTCCTGCTGGCACTGCTGGGGCATCACTGTGAGGCGTTCACAGAGCTGACACCTCAGCCATGGCTGAAACACTCAGAGCAGGAGAAACCTGCTGTCCAGGACAGGCAAAGCCACTTGGCTGGAAGCACCTTTTGCTCCCGCCAGGATAAATTTTAGTGGATTGACTTCAGGTTTTTATTGGCATTCATGGGAGGGGAGCTGGACCCTGTTTCTCTGTTCCCTCCCTGGGAAACTACCGGGGTGCTTGGGAGGGGCTCTGTGTGTGCACAAGCAAAACCAGTTTGGAACTGGAACCAGTCTGAGATTAAACCATTTCCTTTACTCTCTTTCCAAGAATGAACTTTATTTTTCCAGTTGATCTGAAACAGAGAATACCGGGACTTGTTTTGGTTATTTTTTCCCCTCCTTCCTTGTGTCTGGATGTTTTCCCAGAAAAACACAGAAAATGAAACATTTATTTTTCTTCCCAGTGAGAAAGTTTCTTCTTTTCTGGGAAGAGGTGCAAGGGTCGGACTAGAACTGCTCTCATCCCTGCTTTGTGAGGACCAAATGCAGATCAGAAGGCACAGCCTGGCCCCGTGGCCCAGTGTCTGGTGGAGAGGATGAAGGATGAGGATATGAACACACCAGGAACTCTGCACTTGTGACGAGAGAGCGTGTTCATTCCTGACAGCTCCGCGCACTCGGAGCGCTTCAGGTTGCAAGGCCTCTGTGCTTCGGGAAGAAGAAAAGGGATGACTTTCCCCTTGAAGGAAATAAGGAGGTGCATGGGAAGGAATATCTTGGTTTAGCTCTCACTGGATCAAACAGCGTTTCAATTCCAGTTTCCAGGCTGGACCCAGTGCCAAGCCAAGTGGACACTGCAGGGGAGGTGCCCCCGGCTCGGAGTGCTCTCACTGTGCTGCCTCCTGGTCAGCCCTGGAGCCGCTCATCCATTTGATCCCCAGTCCCTTTCAGGGGGGCAACATGAGGGCTCTGCAGCCCTGTGTCCTGTTACAGATCCCTGCCTTCCTGGGATGCTGATGGCACAGCTTCCTGGGCAAGGTAACAGCCCAGGATTCAGGAGGCAGAGCACCTCCTTCCCTCGTGGTTGCATTCCAGGTTTCCCGTTTCATGTCTCATCTTTGAGGCGGGGGCCATCCCTCAGCTGAGGGTCTGGAAGTGCCTCTGCTATGCAAAGGGGGGCAGTGGTACCAACTGTTCCAATGTTATCCTACAGTTAGCTCCAGAGCAGCCGACAGTGGCCCAGCTGTTGAGCAGCTCCAGCTCCAAGGGCCACACAGGGCTGCGGCGCTCGCTTCCCTGGGGAGCCCATCCTGCTTTGGCTCCCTTCTCCCCGGCTCAGCTCGCTGCCAGCGCGGCAGAGGAAGGGGCTGACAATTCTGTTTTGCTCCCCACCTCCACTCTCCTGCTTTGGAGACCTCCCAGTAAGTAACTCAAGCCCAGAGCTGTGGTGGCAGATGCTGGGGAGGAACTTCCAGTCTCCGAGGCTGTAACCGCTTAAGGACCCAACCTCTTCATCCCCACAAATTATAGGCTCCTGCCTGCCCTTTACAGCCAAGCAGGGAAATGGATGAGAGGGAGCACGGAATGACCCCCTACCACCTACCAGCCCCCCCGTGCCCCTCCTCTCCTCGAGCCCCTTATCTCAGCTGTGAGATGAAGCTCCCAGCGAGGCGAATGTGGTCTCCCCTGCGTGTGTGTGTATTAACGGCCCCCAGGAAGGGGCTGCACTGATGTGTGAGTGCTGCAGGCTGGAAGCACCAGCTCACCACAGTCTCCCCATCTTTGACCCCTCTCTCTGGGGGCTCAAACACAGGTGTGATGTGACACCACCGCAGAGGGTGAGGAGAGGGTTTGAAACAGGTTCTCGTAAGCTGTATCCATTCTCCAGGCTCAGTCCTATTGTAAAATCACCTTGGAGACCAGCACAATCACTAAAAGACAGAGGGTTTGGGAGTTCTCAGCAGTACCTTAATTTAACTCTTGCCGAAGCCAGTGGGAATTTCCCAGTAGCCTCCCCTTCGGTGGCAGCAGAGATGAGCCAACGCTGACACTGACCTGCAAGACCTTTTTGGTTTCACACCAGCAGGGCTGCACGGGCTTGAAAACTGGATTAACTTCAAGACCACCAGTTGTGGCTGTTGATTGCAAATTGTGAGCAAGGCTGCCTGCGTACAGAGTGGGGTAAACATCTAAAGAACATGAAAGGAGACCTTCCTCTTCTCTGGATGGAGTCAGTGGGCCGTCAGCAGGGTACTATGGCTTGAACGGAAGAGCTGAATCCCTAAACCTGTGTGTTTGTCCACCAGGCTGTAGATTTTACGTGGGGCTCATCCTGATCCGTGCTCGCGCCCCTCTGCTGGCTGGTAGGAGGTGTTTGCAGGTGGTTGTCAGGTGGGAGGAATGTGCACAGTGTGACATTTGGGCAGCATGTGCTCCCGGCCCTTCCTTGTCCTGGGACCTTCCAGTCCTGGGACAGAGCAGTGTGAGCCTTCACTTCTGGGCAGTTCCGCTCCCCAGGCTGCCTCCAGATGGAAAGATTAACAGAGAGAGCAGGAGCTTTTGCTGTTTACAACAGCTCCTGGAAAGAACCAGCATCAGGAAACAACAGACAAGCATTTGCCAAGCCCGAGCAGTGTTCACATGCCTGAGAGGGGCTCAGGGACACAAACCTGGCAGCCAACGTGGGACAGCGCCGTCTGCTGAAGGCTCTACGTGGTGGCCAGTTTGCCACGTCCTTTGGGAAACGTGCACAAGCTTAATTACCTTCTTTGTTAACAACTTGCAGTAGTTGTTTATTCATAAAATCCACAGTGGGCCATAAATTCCCACGGTCAAACAGCAACAGTGAGGAGGTTCACTCCCCTCACGTCGCCCCGGGGTCCCCCTCGAGCCCGCGTGGAGAGGAGCCCCCGGTGCCTCGGTGGCGGAGGGGCTGAGTTTCACTGACTCATCATTCCCAGCCACATCCACATTCCCATTTCAGTTTGCCAATTCACGTTTTATTTAGCAACCGGCGTGACTCACCCCTAGGATGATGACAGTGGGGAGATGAAGCGATATGGACATTCAGGGCTCAGTTTCTTGGGGCCAAACGCTTCCTCTGGCTCTTCACTTCCATCGTGGGCTGAAGGATTAGGTTTGCCATTTGCCATTGCCCTGGAGAGGGAAGGCTGAATCCCTTCAGGAACGCATGGAGGGGACCTCAGTCACCTGGGAGAGAAGGAGACACCGAGCACAGAACCTGTGTGGTGGAGCCTTTGCCAGAGCTGTGGAACATCAGTTACAAAACATGAAACTGGGCTGAACTTCCCTGGTTTCAGGTTTCACACCGGGCTTTGGGCTGCAGCCAGGCACCTCCAGCGCGGCCAGGGGAACTTTGGGGGTGACTTCCAGCAGCTCTGGCAGCGTCACTGGAGTCTTGCAGGGTTTGATATTCGTCTTAACAACTCTTAGTTTTGGAAATCAGCCGATTGAACCTGCTGCTTCTGTGAAGCAGCATCCAGCAAACAAGTTTTTAGCCATCAGAAAGCAGAAAACCCTCTCCAAACCAGCACCTGGTGTGCATTCTGTTGGCTGGAGAAGAAGAAAAAAAGAGTCTTTTAGTAATTAATGTTATAGAAAGAGTCAGGGTTGCTTTGCCATTTTGCTGGGCTGATGGCACCTGATTAATGTGAACAGGAGGCCTGTCACTAGATATGATTTATATTTTTAAAGCAACTTAACCAGCTGGAATTAATTTTCATCCCCCTAAAGGACTTATAAGATTGACATTTTCATCAGGACTGAAACATTTTCCTGATTTTCAACTATATTTTTATTGCAAGAAGCTTCATTTTGGCTTTGTTGCATCTGACCTCAATTTGATTGTTATAAAAAATATCATTTTAATAATGTATTTTATTTGTAGGAGTGTTTTCTACTTGTTTGTATTGCATTGTGCCTCGTTTCCTGTTACATTCTGATGTTCTGACATGAGAAACTTCCAAGGAAACTAAATTCAAAGGTTCAGAACCTGTTTTTCTCTGGTTTGGGATGTAGTTTGGAGAGGAATAGTTTGACATAATTTCCCATGCAGTGGAAATTTGCTCTGCTTCCCCAAACACAATCTCTCTTTGCATTTCCCATGTGAGTGGGATCCTCATTTCAGGGCACTCCTCCTGGCACCTTCATCCTAACCTCTCAATCTTAGCCTCTGCCTGGGGAGGAGATCTGCCCCTCTTCTCCTGGAAGCTGTTCCCAGGATCAGAGGTGAGAGGTCCTGCTCTCCAGTGAGTGCTTGAGGTGACAAAGCCTGTAGCTTTGTTCTTCTTGACACTGTTGGATGTGCCTGCCTTGGCTCCTGCCCTCCTGCTCCAGCTCCCTTTGACCCCGCTCAGAGCTATTTCAGACCCGGGAGGGTGGTTCGGCCAGGTCAGTGATTGCAGCCACTTCGAAGTGACTCAGGTATCAGCCTTAACACCTTTGTGTGTCCCCTGTGAGCACAGAGCCTGAGGTGTCCCTTCCCTCCCAGCCAGCCCTCACCAATGGTTCTGTTCTTGGAGGTGTTTGTTTGTTTTCGTTGTAATCTCTGGCAAGAAACCAGACGAGAGTTGGGCTGGGAATGATTTTGCAAAGACCAAAGAGGCAGCGCAGGGCAGTTTTAAGAACAACATTGCTCACTGTAAGTTGTGGCCCCTGAGAAGGTCCCTGCTTAGTATCAGCAGGGATCTCCTGAGCTGCAGAGAGGGCTCAGCAGCCTCTCACCACCTCAGTCTGAGTGCCGTTCCCACTCCCGTTTCCGCTCCCAAGATGACACCAAGGTGAGAGATCGATAAGGGAGTCACCTGAGGTCGGAGCTCTCGAGGGCTGCCGCGCGGCGTTGCATTATGTTTGGGTCTCCCAGGCACTATTGCGACACATCATCAGCTCCAAAAGCTGAAAACCAGAAACGTGGCTTTGATTATTCAATAGCTGGGACACGCTGGAAAACAAAGGGCATTTCCACAGCTGTGGAAAGCAGGTCTTGGTTCCAGGCATCGCAGGAACCGCACCGCCCAGTCAGCAGGATGAAGGGAGGGGAGCAGCAGGGCACAGTGGGGATTGCGAGAGGGGATGTGAGACAAAACAAGGGCCGGGACATCAGCGGGTGGAGGTGATCGGAGCCCGCAGGGTGGAGCCCAGCTGAGGCAGCAGGGTGACTGCCACCGCTGCTCTCTGTGTTTTGCACCTGAGCTTTTAGGAGTCTCCTGGTTGTGGAGAAAGCTGCAAGGTGTCAGATGCAGCGCAGAATGATGCTCCTTCCCTGGGGAAAGTTGTCTTTGGTTTGATATCAGACAGTCCTCAAATCATGGTAACTGAAGCAGAATTTTCTCTGCTGTTGTGAGTGCTCAGCTCCACGGGATCTGTGGGCAAAGGCAGATGCGCTCTTTCCCTGGTCTGAACTCATCTCTGATCTCAAACTCTTTGAAATCAGCAGGGAAACATCCCTCTCTCCCTTTCATGGGGGCCTCAGGTTGGCTTCCCTTGTTTGCCTGCTTTTGAGAGCTGGTAAGGGGCAAAGAGAAACGTTTACAAGTAATTAGGAAAATGTAAAGCTCTGATTAGGAAAATGCAAACCATCAACAAGTTAGGGGGGCTCCAGGAGGGTCACAAGAGGCAAAGAGAGGCTCCAGGATGGTGCTACTGAAGGAACTGTTCCACGGTTGCACTTGGTGGCTGAGGAGAAAAGGTGAATCCCAACTGAGGAGTGTGGCAAGGAGTGTGCAGTGCTGAGGATGCGTGCTCAGAGTGAAGGAGCACGTGTGACACCGGGATTGCCCCCTGCATCAAACCATCAAACCGTGCCTGTTTATTGCACGGTCACACCAGACCCTTCTTCCTTGCATTTGTCTTTAGGGTGAGAAAAGCCATTTTCTCCAGCAGGAACCAGAGTGCAACTCTGAGATATCCTCTTCTCCTGCTTCTCCACCAGCATCTCCTCCTGCACTGGCGCCGTGGCAGCTCCTGAGAGGGCTGGGACATCTTGGGGGAACACGGGGGCGGTGCGTGGGAGCCTGAGTGAGCAGGGAGCTCCAGCACTCACCTGCCTGACCTGGCAGCCTTCGATGCGCTCGCCCAAGGATGGGTGGCTCAGCTCCTGGTAGGCCAGCAGGGAACCGAACAGCCCTGCTGTCTTCTCCTCCCAGCCCACCTCCGAGTGTGAAAAGCAGTGCAGCCACCACCTCTCCATCCCAGCGCGGGCACCCCGCGGCTCCTCGCTGATGCGCCCGCTCCGTCAGCGCCTTGGCAGCCGTGGGTGCTGCCGCGGGGGCGTGGTGAGCTGGAGACGCCCCGCTTGTTTATTTGGTTACCGTTTTGTGGTTTTCGAAAGGTGCCTGCAGGTCTGCAGGAGAATCTGTTGCGAGATGGGGCCTCGCCCTGTTCCCGTCTCCTCCTCAGGCCCGGCCGGTGCCGCATGGGCTCTGCTTTTCCGTGTGTGTGGGAAACGGTGAGAGCAGAGCCCGCGGCAGCCGAGCCTCGCGGGGCTGCACGGGGCGGCTGACATCGCCTGCACATTCTTCAGCTTCACCATGGAGCAAATGGCAGGGGCTTCCAGGCATCCCATAATTAACCCTGTCCGTGCCAGGAGCCTTTGCAAGGTTAGAATGAGGAGAGGACTCCTATAGCTTTCTTAATAATTGTAAAATCCCCCCTGGAAATGCTGGAAGAGTGGGGTCTCCCCAGGCTGGACTGCAGTGTCTGGCTCTACAGCTGCTCTGCTTCCACCATCCAGAGCGTGCAGCGCGCTTTGGGAGATCTGAACGAAGGCTGCATCTTCATCCCCTTTCTTGTCCTCATGAGAGATCCATCTCCAATATCATTCTTGGCTTAGCATAAGACACAAAGTGGGTTTAAAGTGTAAGAGTTCATTATGTCAAGAGCTGTGGTTAAGAATTTGCAGGATGCAGTGGTAGCTTCACCCCTTTTCACATCTGTTCCTCTTACTCGTGTGATGATGACACTCAGGGGCTCAAGCTGAAGGCAGAGAGTCTCTCTGATAAAAACTGCTCAGGCTGCAGGAAGCAGTTGCCCACCTGGGAGCTCCCTGGAAAAGTCAAGAGAGCGTGGTCATTGCCACTCGTGCGGCTGAATCACACAGGGAGGGCACGTTTCCCATGGGCCTCACGGCTGAGAGGTAATGCAGATTTTCTGATTCCCTCTGGAGGAACTGAGCCACAAACCTGTCCTTCTCCTCTGTTGCAAAACACGCCAGCAGCACCCTGATGTGCAGACCCTTTGGGTGCAGGTGCACACCATAGCGCTGCCCAGCAGCTTGGTAACACCTGATGCAAAGGGGGAAACAGCAGAGCAATCTCTTCCCTGCGCCATCTGCCGGGCTGGAACTGGGCAGGTGCTGATCCCTACAGGGAACAGCAGAGCCCGGGAGCCGTGGCGAGTTGGGAGTTTCACGCTGCCCAGAGGGGAGAACCCCACCTCCTGAATCACCTGCCACACTTCCTGAGCACCTCACTCTTCCCTGTGGATCTCCCTCTGGAGATGGACCCAGACCAGCCCTGCTGAGCTGCTCTGCCTGCAAAGCCCACGCACGAGAGCAGGCGCTGATTTCAGACCACGTGCAGGGAGCACTGGGGGCAGAGAACTGGCTGCTTTGTGGCAAGGCCACCGCTTGGGCATTTTGGCCTGGTGTCCCTCAGTCCTTGTGCAATGTCAAGCTCTGAAATGCCGTGCTGTGATGTCAGCTCTGAGAACGAGTTGCAGGGCTTCAGCGTGGTTTCAGGACCCGTGACACGGAGCCAGCTGGCAGGGAGGAGAAGGGATGGTTCCTGGTTCCTTTTGTGACAGCCTGCCCGCTCCTGATGCTTCCTTTTCCTCTTGTCTGGGCAAAAGCAGTTGGCATTTGAGCTTTGGGCTGTGTAGGTGTCACACGCCCTGCTCTGTGAGGCAGGATGGGGATGGAGGAGATTTCTGATAGCGCCCAGGACTGTGAAGTGTGGAAAGATCTTCTGTTGCCACTCAGGGACTGCTCGTGATCACCACTCATTCAGAAATGTGGCACCTTTAGTGCCGGCTTAATGTTAACCTAGAAGGGAAGTTCTACCACCTACAGAGAAAGCCTTTTCTTCCTGGGCACCAGCTTTGGATCTGCTCTTTGACTGCTGTAGGCATGAGATGGGCAAGCCCTTTGTTCGTGACCTGGCAGTAAGAGCTGTCCCGAGCGGGCCCGCTCTTTGCTCTGGAGTTTTGCAGTGCCAGCAGCGCGGGGTTGTCGTCCCTGCGTGCAGATCCCAGGCTTTACTTTTCAACAGGGATTTGTAATACAACTGAATAAACATCACACCTGACCAGTCAAAGGGCCTCTGGCCACGAGGAGGACTTGTGCTCTGTGAGCTGCATCAGCAGAGCCCTTGTGTGGGTCTAATCCTGCCTCCCTCACTCACCAATGGGCTGCACCACCTGGGAAATCTGGGCTGGGAAAGGGAACTGGAGATTACCCTGCTGTGTTCTCTCCTGCGGCTCTGAGGAGCTCTGTGTGCTCCCCGTGAGCCTCTCCTGGTTGAGTGTTCAGAGGGTGCTGTTTGCTGTTCTTACGGGGGGCAGGTTCAGCGTGGTGGGACGCTCAGCTGGTGCAACGGCACTTTGGGACAGGAGGTGGCACGGCCACCGGCAGCCGGGGTCAGAGGGGCCGGGGGAGACAGAGGTGGGAAAGTGGCCGAGATCTTAGCACCGATCACATCCAATATCGATCCCTTGTGTGAGAGCCAGACCCGGCGTCTGCAGAGGGATCGGGATACGCCCAGGACCCACCCAGCTGAGTCTTCCTTCAGGGCAGGATGGAATTCATCGGGTTTGCCTTTCTGACAGGGCCAGGCCCAGGCTGGGGCTGTTCTCACGCGGGGCCCGCAGGCAGGAACTGCACAAGTTGGAGCTCAGTTTGCTGTTTCTGTACAAGGTGTGGCAGAATGGAGAGAGTGCATCCCGGCTGGACGTCCAGATCATAAAGGAAAGAGGGCATGAGTGGGGAAGGCAGGGGAACCCCTCAGTGATGAAGCAAGAAAACATTTCCCTGTGCTGGAAAGCACTGAAAGAGTACGGTTCCTTCATAGCTCTTTGTTTTCCAGTTACCGTGTGGTTTTATTGCACAGGTACCTGCTGTGAGTACCTGACCAATCCTTTAATCCCCGCCACTCTCTGCTGTAAATCACGATTAAGACAGAACTAGACATGAGAAAAATCAAGGTTCTTTGCTCTTCCATGGCTGTGCAGGAGTCACCTGATATCTCCCTTGGCTTCAAAAAGTCCTCAGCTTTGGAAGGGTCAGACCTGCGATGGGATCTGGGTTACCAAAGCTGCTTTACTTAACACGTTGTGTTCCTCCTGTGCCTTTTTGCCAAAGAGCACCAACGCACTTTGCAAAAATTGATGTTTCAAGTGTGCTCCTGCAGCTGTGGGTGAGAACAGCATTGGTTTCATCATCCCCATTCAGAGATGAGTGGAATCAGGAGGCGTTTGCTTGGTACTGTGCTGTCAGGCGCTGGGGCAACCAGAAGCTGCCCAGGAGACCCCACTCCTCGTCCCCATCTGGAAGCGCTGGGCACTGGTCGCAGCGATGGCTGAGAACAGGATCCAAGGACCAGGTGCCCAGGCCCTTGGCCGTGTGTCCCTCCAGTCGGGAGCAGGGTCCGACATCCTGACTCCCTGTTCCCTTCCTATCTCTCCCTCCCACCCACAGCTGGAAATAGAGCCAAGAAGGCCTTGGCCAGCAGCCCCTGCCCCGGCCACCAGCACCTCCCCCGCTCCCCATAGAACATGTTCAGTCTTTGTCCCAGCGAGAACATCGTGGCTGCCCGCGAGCCACTTTGAGTTGTTTTTCTGGTCATTTCCTTAGCGCTGCCCACTCCCAGAGCCCTCTTGGTCTGCCCTTTCATCCTTTAATCCCCAGCCTGGCAGTAGGTGGGGAGGCAGGAACCTTGCCGGGTCTGGAGCACAGGGAGGCGTTGCCGGGGGGGCTGATCTGGTTCATGAAATCACGTCTGAACCGAGCAGTGCTGTCCCTGGTGACCAAGGGGAGCGAAATGATAGATCGCTGCCTCCTCGCAGGCTGCAATTTGGCCCTCCCGTTGCGATCTTCCCTGCAGTTAATAAGCACCCTGCCCACCCTGGGGAGGCTGCGGCTGTGGGATACGTAACCCAGAGAGACCCGAGCTTTCTAGGATTCAGGGGCAGCATCTGGTCGGGGTTGAGCCAAGCATCACCCGAAGAACTGGAACTTAATTCGGACTCTGAGAGTTATTCGTGGCACATGCTCTGTGCTCAGCCTTGGGCCTGATTCATCTTGAACACTGAGTGAACTCATCTTTGAAGCGGCTGGTGCGCGGCAGCCTCGTGTCTCTGCCCCATCCCAGGCCCTGAGGAGGGCTGGTGGGGGCTTGCAGGGCTCAATGAGAGGCTCCTTCACTTTTGGAGACCGAGAAACCCATAGCAGAATCCTACCTCCATTAAATTTAATGACAAAACACCCCTTGACGCTGCCGGGTCTAGAATCCTGTCCTGTTATTTAGTTCTTTATTGTGCTGCCAACTCTCACATCTGATGGAATTTGCCATTTCTTCTGGAGCCAGGTTCTCAAGTGATGCGATGACTCGGGGAGCTCAGCTTTCATTTAAAACTTAAAACTGTGTTGCCAACCCTCATTACAGTGGAGTAAACCTAAAAAAACATCAACCCAACTGCCTCGAGAGCCACAAAGCAAAGACAGGGAGCAGAAGTAATATTTTGATAGTGCCCTCTTCTCGGGACTTCAGCTGCGTTCCAGCCTCTTCCCTCGCCCCTTCTAGGCAGAGAGGGTTGCAGTGATTTTGGATTGTGTTTAGGGTCTGGATGTGGCCAAGTGTTTAAGTGTGCAATAAAGCGTTGTAAGCAAGTATTTACAGTTAAGTTTGTGTTTAATTCCTATTTAAGTCAATAATTAAGACTATCAATAATTAAATCTACACACATATCAGAGTGGGTTTTTTGATCAGAGCTAAGCCTGGTTGAGTTCTCCTGGATTTCCCCCAGGCCACAGGAAGCTGTGAGGGAGTGGGGTTTGCAGTCCAGGTTGCTGGAAGTTCCTCAGCATCAGGTGTGTGCTCTGCTCCTTGGTGAGGAGGGGATATTGCTGAACCCCAGCTCCCTCAGGGCTTCATTTGTGATCTCAACGCTTCAGTGAAAGAGGATTGGCATCTACACACTGAATGGGAACCAGGGGAGCTGAGTCCTGCCCAGTGCTCTGCTCTTTGCCTCCAGGCATTGTATATTATTGTTAATTACTCACCATCAGTTGCTCCCCATTTGATCTCAATAAATCAATAAATAAAATGCATTGAAGAACGTATGCGGCGCGGGGGGAGGGCTGATCTGGGCAATGAAGGACACAGTTCCTCCAAGGAGTCCAAACCCAGTTCTTTGGAGACAAAATGGTTTGGGGCTCTCGGTGCTGTCTCTGAATACAGGTTCCTGCAGGGCCTATTTTGTGAGGTACAGGTTACGTACAGAATCAGCGACCTGATTCCTTAGGATCTGAGCAATCCCTCCTGCATCAGCACCACTGGCAATGATGGGAATGCCAAGGCATTAAGGGTTTGCTTGGAAACTCTAAAAACATTTGCTTGAGGTGTAGGACCCCTTCCAGGAGGTGAGAGATGTTGAACAAGGGCAGAGACGATGAACTCTGTGCAGCAGAACTGTGTGGGGAGGTAACGGGAGCCTCTTCCCAGGTCAGGGATTCCTTCGGAGCGGCTGCTGGGGCAGCTTGACAGCTCCAAGGCCATAAATCCTGCAGATGAATTTGAGTCAGAGAGGGAGCACTGGCACCTCCTGAACATGTTCGACTGCTGAAGGGGGTTATTTAGGTCTCTGCCACCCACGATGTGTGATGTGAAAGACATCACCGGGTTCCTGGGGAAACATTAAAGAGCTTTGGGGGCTGGCTTCTCCGTTTGCCAATTGCAGCTGAGCTGAGTTGTGTTTGCAGGTAGGTGCAGGCTCAGGAGAGAGCGAGCACGGTCCTGGAATGAATCTGCCGTAGCCCAGGGCCTCTTTGCAAATCAGGGGATGATGAACGCCAGGCACGGGGAACGGCACCGCTTGGGCTTCGCCCCTCCAGCCCGAGGAGCTCAGGTTTTAGCACAGCAAGTCCACAGCTTGGTCGCCAAGGGCCGTGGGGGCTTTGGCACTGGATCCTGCACCTCAGGCTCCTGCCCATGGTAGGAACTCTCTGAAAATAGAGATCTCCAAGGTTAGAAATCGGAGCCAGACCCTCCTGTGCAAAGTGCTGGAGAACGGGAGGGATGGTCCCGAGTCTGGAGAGTTTAAACAGAGACACCAGGATGGACCTGGGATGTGGGAACGCTGCTCTCTGTTGCTGATATGCAAACCAAGCTTGAAGAAGACAAATGAATTTGCTCAGGGCTACGCAGGGAGGCAGTGACAGCCAGGAATCGTGCTCACATCCCGAGCCCCATTCCACACCCCAGCTGTTCCCCTCACAAACACGCGGCGTTCCCCACATCTGGACCATCCTTGTTTGTGCAACAAGAACCCACGGCCCGAGGGAACAGTGGCAGGGGTACAAATTCCCAGGGGATCTATGGTTCTGCCTTGCACGAGGTGAGAGCTGGGATCACGGAGCAGCAGAGCCCCTGGCGAAGGGGAGCGCCGTGGGCAGAGGGAAGGAGCAGCCCTGGGCTGCACAGGGAGCCAAGGCCCATCCTCCGTGCTGGAGGGGAGATCCTTTATGAATGTGAGGAAGGAAAAAAGGAGGATTAATGAGTGTGAAGGGTGGGGACAGGGCCCAGGGCCTGAAGATTCCCAGGCAATAATGTCTGAGGTGTGTACATATATATTTATATAAATATCTGGGAACTTGCTCTGAAGGTTGAATGAAGGTTCAGAGCTTTGCAGAGGGATGACCCTGCGGTTAAAGTGTTGGCCTAGAAACCTGCTCTCCTTCCACGTTTCTCAGCGCAGCTTCAGACAAGTTGTCGAGCTTTTCCCTGCCTCAGTTTCCCAATCTCCTGTTTATGCACGGCATCCCTTTTTGCTGGGCGTTCCCTGGAGGAAGGGGCTGCATCTTCCATTGCATCCCCAGTGCCATGTGGCAGGGCCCCATCAGGTCACTGATGTAACCCCTCAGGTAGGGAGATGTCCTGGGAGGAAGAGGTTAAACACTTGGGGAAATGGACTTCAGGCTTCCAAGGGGCCATCCAAATGAAAGTTTCTGTAGCTGAAAACTCTGGTGGAGATGAGGGAAGAATGAATTTTTCTGAAATCTGTTCTGTTTTCGTTAAGTTTCTGCCAGTTCTAGATTGGGTGTTTGAGGAGCTGAGGCTCAGCCTTGAGTTAGTCATCTGGAAGGTGGAAAGGCTCCAGTGATGTTTAACTTCCTCAATCTGACTGCCCGGTGACAGGCGGGGGGTTCAGTGGGGTTTCAGGCAGAGGCAGCGCGCTGACAGCTCCACGGAGGGAAGTGTTATTTCAGCAAATCTTAAAAGCTTTAATAATCCCCATCTCCACCCATTTCATACCAATCACTTTGAGTCTTCACTGGGTGCCAAAGGTGAACAGACGGGCATTCCCAAGAAATGATGTCCCTGGCTTTCCTCTGCTCTGATACCTCTTCCATCGCTCTCCCACCCTTGGCAGAGCCCTGCACTGGCCTTTTCGAATCCATCCCCTCCTTGGCTTCACACAAGGCTGCCAGGAGTCCAACTCATGCCTGTCCAGCCCCTGGTATGACCATGGGCCCTGCCAGCGAGGATGTTCTTAGAGCTCCCACAAAGCTCGTGTCTACCAAGGCAGGGACAGCACTAATGTCCTGTTGACCTGGTTTGCGCTCAAACCAGGGAAGAGAAGAAACATCTTCAGGCTCATTCCCATTCCCTTTATCCATCTGATCACACATTGCTGGAGCCTTCCCTGCCTTAGGAGGAGGCCCAGATTGGCTCTTTGTGGTATCTTCCCTTCTGCCAGCCTCGTCTCCGCTTTCATCCTCGGTGCCATGCCCGCCCCCTCATCCTCTTTGATTCTGGGACCTGAAGAGAAGCCTGGTTTAGGGAATGTCTTGTCAATTCCTCCTCCCCCTCCTCCTCCCCAAGGGCCTTCTACATTGTCTCACTGTGGTGCAGACTGAGCTGGAGATCAAAGCCCAGCCGCCTTTTTTTAGCTCCGGGAGGAATGCTCAATGCCTCCTGCGCCGGGAGCTGTCGCCAGCCCCACGGAGGGTTCCTCTCCTCTCCAGTAACTCGAGCCTCCCATCCCTGGAGGCGGCTTGGGACTGACAGGTGACAGAGCGCTCCGAGCACGCAGGTCCTTCCCAACAAGTCTGACTTTGCACCGAGAGCTCTCAGTCAAGGATTTGAAGATGTCTGTGGTTAAGATGGGATGTACCTCGCAATGTTCAGCACTGAAAGAACTTACCTGGGTGGAATTAACCCTTTCCAGAGCTTAGTCTTCCTTCTCTGCTCCAAGTTAGTGTGATGCATGGCCTCTCTGTGATTTGATTGTGAATGGCTTTCTTTCTCTCTTCCTCACACTTCCTCATCATAAACCCCCTGTCAGCCCCATCTCCCTGTTTCTGAGACAGCTGTGGAACCACTCATGATGGGTCGGCGATGGGCGGGTTTGCTGGGGCAGGTTTGCTCCCTGCAGCCGGGATTGTGCTCCCTGGAAGCAGAAACTGCCACCACTTGAGCTGCAAAAGGGCTCCAGCATTTCCCACAGTAGCAGAAGACTCTGAGCCACCTCTTGGAAAAGTTTGTCACCCATTTAGACCTTGTAGGTTACATCGAACCAATACCTTTGTCTTCAAGGAGCGCTGAGCCTGGGAAGAGATGTCTTGAGTGCACAATGATAAATTATCTGAGGCAGATTTGGACTCAGAGTTCTACACGTGAATTTTTCCCAACCCCAGCACTATTTGGGCAGGGACTGATGGCACCCCTAAGGTAGCAAAGATGGGATTCCTGAAACTCTGGAGTCTCGGGCAGGTTTTTGGTGCCTCTGTTCCTGGCAGGCAATGCCATGAGCTGCCAATAAAGCTCTGATAAAAACTTTGCTCAAAGGGGTTGTTCATTGGATGAATGAGAAGGGAACAGCACGAGTAGAAGGGGAGGAGGTGAATTCTCTACCCTTATTGTGCCCCAATCCTCTGAACAGCCAGGGATGTGCACTGAGGGGCACTCGTATGGGTTTGGGATGTTTACATGTGTTGTCAGGGCATTTTTCTTGGACTGCAGGAGTCAAATTGTTCCTCTGTCACATTCCCTTTGGTACAGCAGGCAAGGCATCGCTCCCCTCCTTGGCCAAGGGCAAATATGGAGCCCAGCACAAGGGGCACAGCACCCGCCCCCAGCTGAGGCAAGGAACAGACCTTCACACTTGGAAAGTGTTTGTGTTCTCCATCCAAAGGACTCACTGAGCCTCCAAGATGTCCCAAGCAGCCTGACACGGCGAATCCTCGGCCCAATTTCTTCAGTGGGGAAACTGAGGCACAGAATGTCGCTCTGGGGTCATATGCTGATTCTGTGGCTGAGCAGGGAACGCAGACAACGTCTCTTGCCTGCTGGGCCTGTGCTTTAGCCACAATCCATCTCCCTGCCCAAGGCTCTTTCTGTGTTCAAAGTCTTCCACAAACAATTGAGGTCTTTGAACTCCTCCTCATCCTGGTTAGGTTGAAAGTGGAGGCAGGGAAGGAAACACCTTCCTAAACTTAGCCCCCAGCCAGCCAATACTTTTGGGAGCTGTGTTTGATTAGGCCTGGGGAGTAGGAATTTGGTCTGAGGTTTGTTAAAACCTCTTTTCCTCTCTGGTTAGAACACTGCTTCTTCTAAACAGAGAGGATAAGGTGCTGTCTCTCCAAAGCAGAGCCTGCTCACTGCTCAAGCAGAGTTATTCATCCTTGCTCCATCACAGCCCCTCTGGGTCTCTCCATCGCAGCCCCTCCAGCTCTCAGCCAAGCCAGTGTTTCCCCTGACCTCCATCCCTGGTGTTTCTCCATGCACACCAAGGAGAGAGGAAAGCAGGGGTTATGCTACCTTCAGAGCTGCTGTTGTCTCCAAGCAGTGGCCCAGGCTTTTGGGAGCTGGACAGAGAGGACAGACCCCAGGAAACAGCCAAGCCTGCCCCTCTCACTGCTCGGCCCAAATGCTGCAACAAGACACACAAGTCTGAAAAAAGCTGTTTTTTTCATGGAAAACATGAATCTCAAGAGAAAGAGTGGGGCAGGACAACCCCGAGCTGAAGGGAGGGGGGTGCTCCCTTAGCCTGTCCGAAACCTCTAACCAAACCTCTCCGTGCACTTCCCCAGCACTTCCCAATGCCCTGTCTTTCCACTGTTCTGCCAGAGCCGAGAGGGAAAGGACTGAAGCTCGGTGGGAAAAGCTGATCCTGTGGTATTTCCTGCTTGTGCTGGAAGGCGGCCACACGTGAGCTCCTGCGTGAGAGTCACAGCCCAGTAAAGCACACGAAGTGGATGGTTCAGCTGGAGAGCTGTGCTGCTCCTTCACGCTCCGGAGGCAGGCGAGCTGCCAGCCCCACTCCCCATGTGTCTGAAGGGCTTTGCGATCGTCCTGAAGAGCCGGGACTGAGCAAGCAAAAATAAACTCAATTTCTTGATGTTACCACAAGGACTCGGTCACAGCTCTCAGCTGATGAGTCCGGTTGTTTACTGAACCTGTGACATTACACACTGCCTCTCCCAATCCAGCAGGATCTTCCCTAGGCCTTGGGGTCTTCATCCAGGGAAGATCCTGCGTGGCCCAGGCACCAAATGTCTGGATATTGGGAAAAAGGGAAATACTAAAAGTTTGCCTACAAATGAAGAGACTGCGCAAGGTTCCCATCAGCTTTGAGTGACGCAGAGAGCTGCAGGTGTGTGATCGTGATCAGGAGTGCAGGGAAAGCAGCAAAAGGGGTGTGAGAGGAGAGGGGCTGGGATCTCTGCACCTGGGGAAGGGGACTTGCAGTGACCGAGCCATTGAACACATCACCGACGCGATGGGGCCATCACAATCCAAGCTTTAACTGAAATCTGTCAGCATTGCTTCCATGAGTTGTGTTCCTGCTCCTCACGCCACATTCTGAGCTGAAAACCAGATTTTGAGGTTTTCTGCTTCATCTTCTCAGCAGATGGAAATGCACATAACTTCACCACCATCAATCCGGCTGTTGTTGGGTGTCAGCAGCTGGAGTTCCGCTCCCCTGTTTTTAAATAATAATAACAACAATTGTGATGCTCTAAAGCTGCCCTCAGGCCCCTGAGCAGAACTTATCTTTTCATCTGTGTTTACACAGCATTTGGAACAATGGGATCCATATTCTGATAAGGGGTTTGGGTCACTGCAATAATGCTTACAGGTAACATGAGATGATTGAGAAGAAAAAGGGGAGCTTGTAGGAAAATATTTGGAATGCCTTCTCTTTTTATGAATTTCCAAGTCTGTAATATAACGAGATCATCAGTTTTTAGTGTAGAAAATTGCAGCTGGCTCTTGCAAAAACGATTTGCTCTGCCTGATCAGGCTTCCAGCCTTGGGCTGCCTTTGCTGCTCTCCAGGTTGCTGAGGTGCCAACCAGAGTAGATGCAAAGCAAGTTCAGTGTTCCAGCACTGTGCTGCCAAAAGGTGTTAGAGCTGGTCCAAGGGCAGCTCGTGGGGAATGGGACTTTTAAGCTCCATCATCTCAGCATTTCTTACAATTAACCAGGAACACTTTACTGAGTCTTGCTGGCCCACAGCAGGGTGGAGAGCAAGCTCGTGGTGGGAAGTAAAGGGCAAGCAATCGGTGCTTCTGCAGATCGTGGATGCTCAGCCTATTTCCTGCCCTCGCTCCCGTTTGTTACCCATCACCCCCTGCACCAGCAGGACGGGGGCGAGGCCCAGCACAGCACCCGGCTCAGGCAGTTCCACAGAGCATCCCTGTGACAGCAGCAGAGTTGGCTTGTGCAGGGTCACAGCAGGGCCTTCCCACCTCCCGGTCCCCTTCCCACCATCTATGAATTTAGGATGCTGGTTCTTCCCTGCCTCACAGGCAACCCGGTCGCTGCTGGCACAGCGTGCAGGTCTGCAGGCACCATGAACCTGGGTCACGGCAGCTGATCCTGATCCTCACTGTCGATATTTACCCCACAGGCACCCCTGGCAGCCCTCTCCTGTGGCCGCTGTGGTGTTCCGACCAACAGGAACAGCCATCCCCATCCAGCAGGTCTGGTCGCACTCCTGGGGTCCAAGGGATGATTTCCCTTCCCTCCCCATCGCCGCAAGATGTCTCTGTTCAGCTGCACCAAGGCAGAGCCCAGCATTTTTGCAGCAGGATGGGTGGGGGGAACCAGCCAGAGGAGGGAGATCTTGTTTGGCTTGGAGGGAATTAGGGTAGAAAATCTCAGCAACTTCCCAAAGATCTCTGACTTGATCTCGCTGCCGTCCCCTTTCATGTGCCGTGCTAAGCTCCTCGGTGGCCGCGCCCTCCTCCAGGGAGCCGTACATCCCGCTGGCAGCGCCGCCGGAGCCTCCCACAGCTTGAGGCTTCCTTCAGAAAGGCTTTGTTGAAGCCCTTGAACAAGCAGCCTGGCTTGGGGATCACACGGCTCTGGACGCCTTTGCATCTCCCCACATGTCAGAGAGACTCCATGGGATCCTGCCTGACCTAAAATCATTCCTCAGCAGGGCCCTTAGTGAGGACGAACACTCAGGAGCTCCGAGATCCCCGAGGCCCAGGGAGCCCACCAGCAGCTGTGTGGTCCCACCAGCAAGAGCCAGGGTGGGGGACAGTGGAGGCCATTCCTGGACACGAGCTGCTCCCATAAGCGCTGCAAGGACAAAAAGTCAGGAGGGTGGAAGTTTTTTGGTCACCTTTCCTTTGCTTTCAGGAGGTTCCCTGGCAGGAGGGCCCTGGCTGCCCTTGCTCCGCAGCCCTAGGGCAGCCCCTGCCCCTTTCTCCTTTGTCAGTGCTGCTCAGACCGCGAACACCGCGGAGAGGGACTGGGTGGGTTGAACAGTCATTCCTGCCTCATCCGTGTGTGTGGGAGGGTGTCAGGAGGAGGAGGAGGGAGGCTGACAAGGGGTTTGCAGCCCAGCTGGGACCTGGCTGATTGGGTCCTGGGGGAAAACACAGAGCATAGGTAACTGGGCAGGAGGCAGGTGGTCAGCTCTGTAGGTGCCACCTCTGCTGTCAGTGAGGAGCCTGATTTAGCTTCTTGCACCCAAAGGGTTTCCGTGGGGCATCCTTCTGCTTATTCCCCAGTGGAGCAGGGAGGCAGATGTACCTGAGCCACAGTAGAGCAGCCACCCCCCAGTCTCAGCCACTCCTGGACAGAAGGTGGTGCTGCCACCCTTTGTCGCTGTCCTGGGCCAGCCCTGGGCATACACAGGTTGCCCTGTGGCCTCTCTCTAGTTCTGCCTTAGTGGTGGCAGCAGTCACCTGGTGGCAATTGCTCCAAATCCCAAACTAGTCAGAAATGCCATGAAGTTCACTGTTCTGGAGTCCAATGGTTCCCATACCAGTGCTTTCTGCCTCCTTAGAGATCTTAGCAAAACCCTTGGCAATGTGCAGTTTCCACCACTGCCTTCCATGGCCTAGAGCTGGGAATGGGTGATGCCTGGAAATGGGAAGAATGACTTTGACTTTGCCGATCCGCTCGCAGCAACCAGAAGGCCCAAGTCCATCTTAATTACATGTCCATTTGTGATGTGAACATCAAAGAACTTGGCTGGAGTGCAGCTGCGGCTTGGGGATGGGATGTGGCCAGGACAAGGTCCCTCACATCCATCTCAGCTGCATCACTCATCGCCAGGCTTCAAAGCGGCTCTGAGAAGCCAAGGAGCTACAGAGGGTGACACACTCAGGGATGGCACAAGTGGCAGTGGGGTGCTGAGCTGGAACCACCGGGCAGCACTGTCATGATATGTATTCCCTACTCTGGGCCTCAGTTTCCCCACCTGGAAGTCGTTCCGGCCTCTGCATGTAAAGGAGGGTAAGGAGGATGAAAAGCACAGGCCCAGGTGTGGTTGTTACAGAGAGCGTGGCCCGTGCATTATCCTGCTGTGCCAGTTTGCCACTGTGGGATCAGATCTTGCCGGCGATGGTGCCAGCAGATGGGAAGTGCTGGCACTGCCAAAGGTCCCTTGGAGGAGGGAACGAACCTCCCAGACTCCGAGACGAGATAAGGGGCTCCAGGCAGAGGGTGCAGCTCTGACTGCGTCTGGAGCTGTGTTTTCGTTCCTGCGTGGTGGAGCACACGTGGCAGGGAGAACCTCAATAGGTGGCCCTGCCGGGGCGGGGGATGTTGGTGGAACGAGCACGAGGTGCTGAGAGCTCCCAGGCAGCTGCACGGGGCAGTCTGAGCAAACACCTCCTTGGGGAGAGGAGCCAGGGAAGGTTCTCTGATCACTGCATGTTAAAGCCACACAGTGCCGAAACCCTTATTAGCACACACAGCCCTAATTGTGGTGTTTGCATGTGCTGTTCTGTACTTGCCTTTCTAACAACGAGGGAGCTGACAGGAAAGGCAGCAGGGATGCCCACGGCAGTCTGGGCTTGGATCAGCTGCAAAGATCCGGATTTCTGATAAGGCGAAGCCGTGGTGATTTATACCCCCTCTACTTCCTTCCTCGTGGGGATGAAGACATCCCGGAGGAGTCCTCTTCCCAGGACATTCTTGGGTGATCTCATCTTGCTCTGCCTGTGCCCGTGCCAGCACCAGCAGAACCAACGCCTGTGCTTTGCCCATGAGCCCAGCTCCATGGTGGTGGGGAAATTGTGGCGTCAAGAAGTGAGTGATGGGCGTGAGGGTCACCCAGGGCACATCACAGACCTGATTCAGGGTGGGCTGAGCTCACTTTCTCAGTGACTTTAGCAGGCTGTGAATGGGGTGCTTGGAGACAGGAATCCAGCAGTTCCCATCTCTTGTGCCTCACATTGTGGAACAGGAGACAAAGGACCCCTTTAGCTCCTGGCATCCGTTAAACACAAGGAAGTCGTGACAAATTTGGCCACTTGGGAGTTGAGCTCAAGACAGTGGAGCAAGGCTGGAGGTGGAAAACCTCTGTGACTCCAGGCGCTTCCCTGTATCACTCTGGGCTGCTCCTCAAAGCCAGGGCGATGGGGATAAGAATATTCCCTCTGTCTGGGGAGGCTGCAGCCCGGCAGGGCTGGGCTCTCTCCGTGAGCGTGTCGGTGCAGTGCTCAGTGCAGAGGGGCTGGGAGCGGGCTGAGGGCCCCGGGCACTCTCCTCACAGGAATAATAATGAAACATGGCTGGAGATAAAGTTTAACCCAGCATGAAAACAATGCACGGGGCTCATTAGGAGGCACCGAAGCCCCAGAGAAGATGAGATTGAGCGTGATCTTCCTGGTTTCTGACTCATCTTAAAACGCAGTGGGTTTCTTGGGCCTCAGAAATAGTGGCACCTCTCCTTCACACCAAACTGAATGTCTCTCCTGGGAACATCACCCTAGTGGTGCCTCCCCGTCTTTGTTAAATTCATTCTAAGTGCTGCTCTGTCTCTTCTGCATGGGAAGAGTCCCTCAGAGAAGAAGCCTCAGTCTAGAGATAGCCATGACCAGACCTCAAAAAACCTTGTGCTATGTGTTTCCCTGTGGACTTTGATCAGCAAACTCAGCTTGTGATTTATTGTGCAACTAAATCCAGACCCAGGGCAGAGAGTGTTCAGTGCGGGAACTATGACTTTCTACTCCAAGAAAGAAGCTCCTTGGAAGAGTGGCTCCTGCATCCTGCTGAAGACTTTAAGAGTTGGGTGCCCAGAGCAGAACTCTTGTGCCTACGGGGCACCCTGCTCCTTCCAGTTGCCAGGGCAGCTGCTCCGAGTCCCATTGAGATACTGTGGGGAATGTCCTGATCCCTGCAACAGGCAGAGCTGTTTTGTCAGAAACTGAACAAAGCTTTTCTGGTGAAAGCAAATGCACCAAGAATGATGTTTCGGGGCATGATGATCAAAAGAGAGACCAAAACTGCTCATGAAGTTGGAGTGAATTTGGCAGTTTAGTTTGGAGAAGGCAGGAGGGAAAACCTGGAAGGAGTTCAAGTGTTTGCTTTGCTTCAGAAAGATCAGAAATTAAATTAAGTTTTGGGAGTTTAAAGCGGTGTTTTGATTTCAAATTAATCTGGGAGGTTTTTTTCAAGGTGAAAAAGGCAATAAAATGACTTGAGGTGAAGGTTGTGCTCCAGCACAGAGCAGCTTTCCTTTTTGTTCAGCCAGCAAAGAGAGGAATCTCATACAGGGACTGTGATGCGGAAGAGTGTGGGGGGTGCTCCTGCCCATCTTGTGTGCAAAGACAACGGGAGACATTACAAACCACCTCTGCAGGTGGGAATGCTGAGAGAACGGCCTGTCCAGGGCTGGGACCCTCGGGCACGGCTGATCCCATCACATTAATGTCCAGCAAACACAGAGACGTTTGTGTCCGCTTGGGCAAGGGAAGGAGCAAGGGCAAGGTGTATTCCGAGGGCAGAGCCCACCTGGAAAAGCAGATATGAGCGTCTGAAAGAGACAGCTGCCTCTCTGGGGGCTCTGGAAATAACCAGGATGGAACCAAAGAAACACCTGACTCACTTAAGTTTCCCCTTCTATCGGAAACAACTTGGCAAGGCCCCAGAAACTGGCTCAGGCCAGAGGGAGCGGGGGCAGCATCGCCCCAGACTTGGCTTGGCTGGGAGGTAGCACTTTATTGGCTTTTTTTTCTCAATGCTTTTCAATTTATTCGTAAAGAAATGTGTGTCTTCTCCATAAATATGTGTGTGCGCCGTGGTGCGGTGAGATGCCGGCACTGGGGCTGCTGCCGCGGGATGACGGTATGGTGGGGCAATTCCGTGGGGCGAGCGTGTGGGGCCGTGACACAGGGTGTGAGGCTCTGTGGTTGTGGGGAGAGCGAGGCCACCCCTGTGGGGGGGAAGGTGCAGCGAGAGCTCAGTCCTGCTGACAAGGCTCAAGGAGGGACCATTTATCCTCCCCAGCTCTTGGTCCTTCTGTGCATCCTACGCAGAGGCAGCCGAAGGCCTCTCCTTGACCATGACCCAGGTATCCACAGAACATCTCGTGACAGCTCAGCTCTCAGGGCTGGGGAGTGGGCTCAGACACGTGCTTAGTCCTGATACCAAACTTAACCTCTTCAAGCTCATCTGAAACCCATTTCCCCCCACTTCACACCTACACGGTCATTTCCTAAAGGCTCCCAGCCTGCCAGACCCAAAGTCACTTCAATCCCAAAGCCAGGTAAGTGGGTCAGTGTGGTACCAAGACCAAGAATAAATGCAGCCAAGGCAGCAAACCTGGGCTCAGCCTCACGCCAGTGCCACCGCCTGCCTCCCAGCCTGTGTCCGCGTGGCTCGGAGCATGGGTGGCCCTTTGCGTCACGTGTCCTTCTCCATCCCGAATCCCCGTGGCTCATCCCAGCCCTGCGTTGCCAGGGGATGGTCGGGGTGTGGAGGTGGCATCTGAGGGAGGAGCTCCTACATCCCTGGTGCCACTGCTCCCCTCGCCCTCTCCTCTTTCTCAACCTCGCACAAACAGACCGTCCTCGCGCTCCCGTTCCGGCGGCAGCCCCGACCTGTTCTTCCAACCCACACCACTCTGGCACCTTCAGGATTTAGGAGCGGTTTGGCCCCGGGGGCCTTCCCACTTCACAGGGCACCTCGTGCCCTGGAATGCAGCTGATCTGGCTCTCGCCTCCCTGCGAGCACTGGCCCAGGCTCCGCCACGGAGCCAACCCGGAGCCCTGGGCTCCCTCTCCGCTGCCGCAGCCCTCCCAGGTAGAGCCCAGCTCCGGTGGGAGAGTGTGCAGAGGAGAAGGAGGCTCCAAGCCCCGAGCTGGTGTCTGGGGGAGCCTGCCCAGCCTCTCCGCGTTATTTCCAGAGAGATGGGGCTCAGAGGTGGAGTTTGCTGGGACTCCCAGCAAGCTCCAGGTTCACAAGTGCTGACGGAGCACTTCTAGCCCTGCTGGAGCCCTGGGGTTGCACGGTGCTGTGGCAAAACCAGTCCCTTTCGTGCCAGGCTGCTCCTGTGCTCCTTCAGGACTGGTTTGTGCACAAGAGGAGAGTGGTTTATATGTGACCACACCAGTAGTGCTTTGCTGGGCAGGCCGGCCCTGCAGATAGGAATGAAACATATGTCAGGGTGCCATCAGGGATCGATCTACTGCTCCCAGCAAGGTGCCGGAGAGAAATTCCCTGGTGGTGATGCAAGGTCAGGCCATGGAAACTTGCGAGACTTCATCCTGCTGGAATGAAGAGCAGCGTGTCAGCTGCCCTGGGGCAGGGTGGACACGAGGTGCTTGCACAGCTCAGAGCAGGCAGGGAAGCGGCTGGACAGGCTCTGGGCATGGGGAAGGTTGATAGGGTCCATGGAGCAACACGGCCAGTGGCATTGCTGAAGCTGGGAGGGGACAGGGAAAGACGATGACAGAGCTCAGGAGAGGGTTTGGGTGTGTGGTGGAGGTGAAGGACTGCTGGGCCTGGACACTGTCCTGCAAAGGGCTGGAGAGGAGAACAACCCCACGCCTGAGTTCCATTCTGCAAGTGGGGAAATGGGGACACAGAGCAGCGCGTCATTCCCATCCCGATCATCCACCCACCAACAGGCACTGGGAGGAGACCTCGGCCGCTGTGCTGCTGCCCCAGACTGGAGGAGGGGGACCCAAGGCTTCCGAGGGGGTGCAAGGAGGCGCTTCCCTGCTGCCAAATGTGGAGGGTGAGGGCTGAGCCTTGCCTGGATCCTGTGGGCTCAGAGTCAGCTGAGGGGGCTGGCAAGGAGGTGACAGGACCCTCCAGCAGAGGCAATGTCTACAGGAATCAGACCTGGTTTTCTCTCTCCTCCCACCCACTCATAACCACTTTGCCACAATATCAACAGCAGAACCACCCGCCAGCCCTGGATCGCTGCTGATAGAGATCTTCTCTCCTAATTACTCAGCAGCCCACAAATCCAGCCTCAGTTAAGCCCCTGGGAAGTAGATAACCTGGGCTACCTCTTCTCCCTGTCCTCCCTTCTTCTTGTCCTCTCCATGGTGGGCAGAGGTGCTGATGCCGGGGCTGATGCCGGCAGAGGGGTCCCTGCTCTGGGGCCGTGACCCTTACCCCAGATGCGGGGTGGCTGTGGGACCCCTGGTGCTGTGATGGAGGAGTAGCTCTGCGAATTTCCTTGCTCCCTTGTGGGATGGGTGGGATGAGGATAAGGAGAGGCCTGGGAGAGAAGGGCTGGGCGCCTAGAGTCATGTAAAGCCCAAGGTGGGTGTCTGGGGCAGGGGACACCTGTGCGCAAAGGAACACATGGTCTGCGTGGGCACGCGGTGCCCCTGCAGAGAGGGTTTGTGTGTGATAGGACTTGATCAGAGGCAAAGTTAAGGCAGCAGCAGCCACGTGCTGTGAAAACCAACTCTGTAGCTGTAGCTGGATTTCACCTGTGAAGTTCTAACTTCACCAGAGCCTGCAACTCGGAGATGGCTCCAATTCTGCTGCGACAAGAGGCTGACATTGCCCTTCTGGGATTCCTTCCGTGCAGCCTGAAAGGGAAAGGTAATGTAAGGGCAATTAATGGCATTACCTACCTAATGCAGAGCTATTATTTGTGTGTGGGGTTAAGTACACACTGGCACAAAATCGCTGTGAATCTTGTGTGCACAGAAAGCACCTCGGCACTGAGCCCAGCCTGAGTGTAAACGGGGCTGAACCCCCTGACTGCACTTTCCAAGACCTCGGCCGCGCTCTCTCCAGCCGGAGGACCCCACGGTGTCTGTGGGTCTGAGCAGGGATCTGGGGGGGAAATGGTGCCCTCTCAGCCCCTCACCTTCTTCACAGGCATCAGGATCCGATCTCTCGTGAGTCAGGTGTCAGAGCAAACCACAGAGGAGGTTTCACTCCAGAAATACAGCTGGTGCTTGCTCATCTCCTGGCTCAGCAGAGCAGCCGTGGATCCTACGGGATAAAGGGACTGGAGGTTTGTCACAAGGAATGGAGATGCTCAAAAAAATGTCGCAGGAGGAGACTTTTCCACTCTGGGGAGTGTTCAGGGCTGCCTGTCTGATACCTTTGAACCAGTATGAGGTCTGGATTTCTTTGAGACCTCAACATCCACCACCCCCAGGCTCTGCATTTTCAAAGAGTTCCTTTCTCAAGCAGCGACTAAAGGCCTGAGCTTCCCTGCGAGCTCAGCACCAAAGCACCAGGTGCTGGGCTCCTCGGGTGCCCTTGGCCCCGGCTGCTGGGGAGCCAAGCAGAGCCTCTGGCCCCATGGCGCTGGTGCTGAGCTGAACCATCCCCTGTAGATGGCATCCCAGCATCTCGGCTGTGCCCGCAGGGATGCTCCCACTGCTCCCAGAGGAC
Source organism: Dromococcyx pavoninus (assembly GCA_033558185.1). Lineage (NCBI taxonomy): Eukaryota > Metazoa > Chordata > Aves > Cuculiformes > Neomorphidae > Dromococcyx > Dromococcyx pavoninus. The sequence goes on along the minus strand of JAUMJL010001356.1, from coordinate 78,319 downwards.
CACAGGTACCTGAACTGCCCCAAGAACAAAACCCACCTCAGGACACGGCAGTGTGGGCAGCACCTCAGCCCAAGAGCCCCAGGGGCCCTGGCAGCCTGTGCATCCCTGGCGAAGCCCGCAGCCTTCCTCATGGCTGGGTTGCAGCTCCTGAAATTGCAGCGTGGACACATCTGGAGAAGAGCATTAAATTACAGCTCAATCCCAGATCAAAACTCCTGATTGGTTTTGTTGGTGGACTTAAATTGCATCTTTGCTTCCTCTAGCAGAGTTTGTCTACCTGGGGACATTCAGGAAGGTTAATCTGCATTCACTTTGAAAGTGGATAAATTAAACCACATTAAACACACTTATTGAGAATTAAAATAGCTTTAATGTGGTTTGGTTTCATTTACTTTGAGAGTGTGTTGGACTAGATTAAATTAAAACCATTTTAATTCTGAAATCTGAATCATGAGTTTAACGGGCTTTAACTGATCAACTTTAAATTCACACTTTTAATTAATTTGAATTAATTTTCCGAAGTGGCTCCATGTCGACAAGCCTGGTAGAGAGGGAAAACCACAGAGGCACGACCGGGCTCTGTGTGATCACGTTTGCTCTCTGCGAGAATGCCGATGTTGGAGTGGCTCTGGGCTGGCAGCGTGGCAGGGACCCACCCGGCCGAGGTGGGGAGGAGGCAGCCCCAGATGAGGAGCCAGCCCCGGGTTTTATCCCTCTGGAGTGCTGGGCCAGCGCTGGGGCAGGGAGACGCAAACATGCAGAGCCTCGCCAGGCTCTTGGTTTGCTGGGGTTTGGATCTCCCCCAGAACGCAGAAAGTATTTAAGGAAACTCCATCTTCTGATCCTCCTGTGGGCAGTGGTGGGGCAAGAGAAGCCCTGCAAGAACGTGCTGGCAGCGGATTTTGTGAGCCTGGTTTACCCATTTTGAGGGCTTTTTTTCCCCTTGTGTCCCTCAATCCAGAGGTCTCGTCCCCCTCTGGGGCCGCTGGCGGTCACTGCGCCGCCCCGGACGCCTCCTGCATTCCTTCCATCTGAGGGGTGGCTGAGCTGGCCACAGCCTGGGCTCCTGTCGACCCCGCAGACCGCGCGTCCTGTCTGACCAGGCTGCCACACGTGGCCGCGTGGCGTGCGTGGGGAGGCTGCTTCCCGTAAACAGTGCTTCCCCGGGTTTCGACATTCCTGCTCCACAGCCTGAGGTGCCTCAGCAATCCAGGTCACCGCGCGCTGGACGCGGGCAGAGGCCGCTCTGAAGGCAGCAGTCCCTGGGCTCCAGCACCGACCCTGCTCCTGCCCGGCTCCGCGGCCCTGGGCAAGGCTCACCCCTTGGCTTCCCCGTCTCCAGAGAGTGGATAACATTGAGATGGTCATTATAGGAATTAGTGTTTGGTTAGTTCTTTGGAATTATAAAGCACCAGAAAACCATTAAGGATTATTACAACCCAATTTACCTCGATGTTGCTGTCCTTTAGAGCGATTCCCCAACACTCCAGGCAGTTCAATATGGACACCTGGTGCAAATATCAAAGGTTGTTTTCCACCCCAGTTCTCTTTGTGAACAGAAACTCCCAAGCAGGGAAAGCTTAGGTTGGGCAAATCCCTTACTCCTGGGGCTCTGGTTGGATCAGATCTTCAGCACCGAGTACAGGATTTGTGAGTGCGAGGACTTGGAGCACAGGGCAGACTTGTGGGATTTTGGGGCTGTCACTGGGAGGAGGAGCAAGACCACGACCCGACCATAGCAGCAGTCGGAGCCCAGAGGAGCTTTTGGGTTTTAAAGAAAGAGCAATGGATATTACTGAGATTTGCATGAGGCCGAGAGTGAACACGTGGAGAAAACCAGCTCCTGGGTGCTCACTCCCATTCCCTTCTTGGCAGATTTGCTCCCCTGTGTTTTTATAACCACGGCACCTCCTCGCACGCAATAAAGAGCATGGGATCCTTATTTGTTTTCCATTCACCACAGCACCATTGGGCAAGGACGTCCCGGAGGCAGAGTGTGACCCAGGGAGTGTTCCCCATGCTCCACAGCAGCCCTGGCTGGCGGGGCCAGGTGGGATGGCAGGTGCACAGCAACCTCCCCACCAGGAGAACCGGGCGGGCAGGGTAGGGGATGTGCCGTGCTCTGGGTGGGCATTCCCATCACCAGCCCTCCCCAGGCTTGTAGGGCTTTGCCGTCTCGACTGGGGTCCGAGGGACGCCTTCCCTCAACTGGAGCCAGGCCAGTAGCGAGGGAGGGCAGCGGTGAGGGGTGTGGGGGAGAGGGAGGGGCTGGCATTTCCATCCAGTTCCACAGGGACAAATCTGCCCTTCCCTGGTAGCACTCAACAGCATCTCTGCCAGTCTGGCAGTGTTCAGCAAAGCCTCAGTGTCCCCCACGCTCCGTGACCGCTGGCCAGCAGGAACTGGCTGGGGCATCGCTGCTTCCCTGTGTCCAGCTGGGTCTGGAGAAAAGGGGAGGAGAGAGGTTGGGGTGCTACAGTTGCCCGCAGGGAGCCAAGGGTAGAATGTGCTGCCCAGAGTGTGGCCCCTGTTTAAAATGTGAGGTGTCAGCATCTGTGGGGAGCTCCTCGCCCCACTGCCGTGTTGACTGAAAAGCACCTTGGCAGGTCTGATCTAACTGGTGTCCCTGCTCTACACCTGCCTCCCTTCATCCTTCTGTTACAGGTATTTGCTTACAGTATGACTCACAACTATCTTTATTTATGGTGTCTCAATCCTTTCCATCTCGGTCCTTTCCTTTTGTCAATCTTCTGTTGTCTCTCTCTCTCATTTGGATGACGAACCCTTCCAGGCAGGAACCATATCGTTCCCAATCTCTCTAAAACACCAGCCACCAGTCACAGTGCTAGATTAATATTTAATGATAATAATTGAACTTGACAGTTACAATACTCAGCCACACTTACATTTTCTAAGCCCTTTCAGACAGGGTAATTAATTAATTGCAAATTTACAAACAGGATAATTAAAGGCTGCCCTGGCTGAGGATGAAAATGTGCTGAAAGCAGTGCAGGGTGTTTGGAGGGATCACCATAAATCACAGTGGGGAAGGGGTGGTGGCAAAGGGTGCTCCCTTCTCCTGCAGCCGCCTTAAGCCCATGGAGTGGGAGGTCTGAGGACATTCTCAACCATGAGGTTCACAAACCTGGACTCAGTTCAGAATCCAACCCCTCTCCCACCTCCCTCCCCAGTTGCATCATTCCTCCTCCCTCCCCTCAGGGAGAGGCAATTAAAATAGTTGGGTTTGATTTTTTTCCTCTTCTTTGAAAGGCAACCCGTGCCCTTTATTTGATGTAGAAGTTGTCAGATTTGTAAGGCAGAAACGAGCTCCTTTCATCCCCCCTGAAAGAGCAGAGCAGCCTTCCCACAGCTGAGCTCTGCCTTGCAAGGGGAGCCCTGTCCTGGAGCCGCCATGATCCCTTCATCTCCCCAGGCTGGAGGTGAGCGGGTGCTGGCGGGATGGGTGCCCTGTTCAGAGTGGGAGAGGATCCCCCCAGAAAGTGGGGATTCCCCAACAGGAGCTTCCTAGGCCACAGGAATGGTGTGGAATGGCCAATCCAATATTATCATCGCATCTTTTCATTGCAAAGCTTTTTTTTCATCTCCCATTCAGCATTTTTAGCAATATTTGTCTGACTTTTTGGATGGGGATGTTTCTACCTCATGAGCATCCATGCCCCTTCCTTTCCCAGTCTCCCAACAGAAAATTAATGAGCTGAAAACCAAGGCCCCCAGCAATTGCTGCAACACTTAAACCCAGCCCCATTCACAAATATATTAGCAAATAAAAGAAACAAAGGCAGCTCCGGCTGAACTTTGAGATCATTGTTTTGTTGTTTCTCTGTAGGATTTGGACGTCGATCAGGTATTTATGCAGATGTTCATAATCTGTGTCATTTTCCCTCATTTCAATGCTTGTGTTTGTTCATATATTTCCGGAAAGTAATGGGGGAAAGTGAGTTGCCCAGGGCCACGCTCGGAGCCAGTGGCAGAGCCAGGAACATATCGCTCACTTCCCGCTCCCGTGTTTTAACCACAAGATAATCTTAATGAATAATAATAATTCATGTAAACACCAGGCCAAGCTCATCCCAGGAGTGGCTCTGGTGCAGCAGCTGGCGGTGTATCAGAGGCAAAATTAGCTGGTGCATCGACTCTCACTCTGCTGGCTCCCTCCTACACAGCAGGAAGGTGCAAGGTTGCAGTGGATTTCCTCTTCTGTCCTCCTCCCTCTCGTCCCAGTTCACTGGGAGAAGTGAGGCCCGCGCCGGGCTGGGTAGGACGGTGATTCCAGCCAAGCCACTCCTACGTCAGCTGCTTGGAGCCCAGCGTAATTATTATTTATTATTGGTGTTGTGGCAGCACCAGGAAGCCTCAGTCACAGCTGGGGTCAGGTTGCTCTCCATGCTGTGCAAACCCAATGCAGATACCCTGAGGAGCATCCAATCCAGGCAGCAGAGGACAGTGCTGACGCCGGGCAGCCCGGGGAGCCTGGGGTAACGTGGCAGCACCCGCACTGCCTGCAGGAGCCTGCACAGCCCTGGGCCCTTCGGAGCAGCACGGATGAGCACCTCCTCGAGACAGTGGTCACCAGCTGCCCAGTGACCAGCAGCAAAGTCCTCACCCTCCCTTTGGCGTTGGGATCTTGCTGGTGGCATCCGGCTCTGAGGGGCTGATCTGCATTTTTTGGGAACACAAACTAGAAGTGGAAAGGCGTTCAAGCAAAAATGCCTGGTCAGAAGGTGCTGAAGCTACCAGAAGAGCAAGGTGTGCAGAAAGGTCCCAGCTGTGAGGAAAACTGGTTGTATCAGAGCTGATGCAGCTTCTTGAGCTATCCAGGCGCTGCCCCAGCTGGGAGAGCCGTCCCTGCGCACCCGTGCGGTACCGGGAGGTTTCCTTACAGAGGGACCGATGTACCCATGGGGCCCTGGACACGAGTGTGCATTGGGCTCTCATTGTCATTCCTGTTTCTCAAGCTTTCACAAAACCAGAGAGATGAGCTGACCAGACTAAACCAGGGCTGGGGCTGAGGGTTCTGACCTTGCAAGTGCTCAGGTCTGCAGCTGCATCCAAGCTGGAATGGGAGGGGGAGAAACCCATGGTGGCACCTAGGAAAAGGATGACACAGCAGGGTGTCACTGTACACACCACACGTGGTGGTCCTGAGGTTCCCTTCCCATGTGCCTGGTGGGCAGCTGGTTTCCCCTCCCACCCTGCAGGTTTGCTCTGATTCTCATGGGATGTCTCCTCCACCTCTGACTTAGCATTTTCCTTTTGGATCTGATTTACAGATCCTTGTGGCCAGGAAAGGCAGGATTCACAGTGGCTCCAACGTGCACGTTCCCCCCTCCTTATTAAAATCTTGGGGGACCCACTGGGGAGCCAGAAGCCTCTGCACCAGCTGCAGGTTGTGTAACTGTCTTGTAAAACACGTTCCCTGACTCCTCCCTGCACCCATCCCGGCACCGATCTTGCTCCTTGTCCACTGCTGCTGCAGCGGTGATGATGGAGTCAGCCCTGTGACGGCTCCAGCTTCACGCATCGTCGTTTTACCAGGGTCCCAATGTAAGCAGGGAAAGAGGTCTTGTAAGGAATTTCCCTGTACATTGTGGAAATGGCGTGTGGGAACATCCAGGGAGGATTGGTCCAGGGCGTCAGCACAGCTTGGTGAGCTGAGGACCGTGCTGATCCGGCCAACCTGTCCTGGAAGGACAGCAGCACCTACAGCCTGCGTGGCCACTGCTGCTCTGGGATTTTCTATTTGACAGCTGCAGTCATTTTTGATGTGAAAAGCTCCCCACAGCAGCAGCAGCTGCTGTAGGGTTTCTCTGACCCCTGAAACCCCAGCTCCGAGCACTTCTGGTGGCGGATGTAACCCAGTGGAGATGAGGAAGGAATCTGTCAGGAGCAGTGCCACCTCGCTGACACCAGCCCGCGAGCAGAAGCTCTGCAAATCCTTTCCCGTGTGAGCAGAGCCAGGACAGATCACGACTCTTGAGACCCAACAGCCTTTGTTTGGCCCTTTTCAGGGCCCAAATGACCAGAGCAGTGATGAACAGTGAGACTTCCCTTCCCTCTCTCAGGGAAGTCACCGCTGGCTGGCATCCCTCTGTCCAGCATCCCTCTGCCCAGCATCCCTCTGCCCAGCATCCATCTGCCCGGCATCCCTTCGCCCAGAATCCCTCCGCCCAGCATCCCTCCGCCTGGCAGCAACTTGTCCAGCCGTGCTGCATCTGCCCAGGACTTTCTCCAGGTGCAGAAACGAGGTGCTGAGCCTCACACTGGCCCCTCTGGCTGAAGGGCTGAGCTGAGCTACCCCAGGATGTGGCAGGATGGGGCCCTGGGGCTCCATGCGTGTCATGGAGCAGGTGCATGGTGCAGCACACCCAGGGGCCCAGCCAGGCGAGCCAGGACTCGGAGCCAAGGAGCCTTCCTGGGCTGAGGCAGCTGGAGGGATGCAGAGCAAGGCCTGAGCTCTGTAGACTGAATGGAAAATCCAGGGCTATCCACGGGAGCCTTTCCATGAGCATTGACGTATTTTGGGCCCAGCCTTTGATTCTGGAGCCGGTCGCAAACTTCTCATGCTTTTTCAGGTGTTTGCAGACTGGATTTTGCTTCGGCTCCACTTCCAGCCTGATTCACTCCGAGAGCGCCTCCCCAGGGCCAGACACCTACAGCCGCCCCGTGCCCAACTCTGGGATGCCCATGTGGAACCCATCACTGAAGTTTTTTTAGTGAGAGAGGGACTCTCAGGCGCGCTGGGACACACACCTGGGCACCCACTCGTCTCTTTAGGTTATTGGGGATGCGCGTTCGTCGCGTGGTGCTGTTGAACAGCACTGATTAAGGGCTCAGAGGAAAAGCTGAGTCACGCCAAGGACGTGCTGCTACTGCTCACCAGCCAGGGAGCTGCACGGGGAATTTGCCTGGCACTGCCTCACAACACGTGAACTCACATCCTCATGTGACACCGTTCAGCGAGTGCTGTGCTGCCGACCGTGCTTCCTTCCTACACCCCTGCCCTCGGCCACAGGGAAAAGCAAAAGACCCTGACAATCCCGCTCCGGCATCGGGCTGGACATCCTCAGACTCTGAGGTCCAACTCTGTTTCTCTATTTACCCATCTCAGGGCCTTGGTTTAAGGTTGTCCCAGGTGTTTGTGTCAAAGCACTTTTGGAGAGCTCTTTCACAGCTTCTGAGGCTCAGGTGGACACCAGGGCTCAGGCCTCGAGTGCTATGAGTTACCCAATCGTCAGCATCGCTCCTCGTGGTGGAGCTGAGGTTCCATCCTGGAAATCTGAATTGCAACTGCAGCTCCCACAACGTGCGTGTTCCTGCTCCATGTCAGCCCTGCTGAGCGGCAGACGAAGGGTGAAGAGAGGGGGCAGGGAGGCAGAATTTATGTAATTACCTGCAGGAACCTTTCTGCCTCTGTGTTGAATGGAGAAAACAGAACGCAGCCAAGGTTTCTGCAAGCTGGGCAAACATCCCGACCAGAGAAGGCTTTCTTGAAACTCCACTCTTCCAGGCGGTGCCTTTCTTGGCTGTTGCTTTGGCAGCACCCGGCCAGAATGTCTGGAGGCTGTTACAGGGCAGGACTGCTGCCTCCTCGGTTTTCTTATGAAATACACCCACAAAGCAACCTGCAGAGGCTCCAGTCTGCCAAATCAAAGGGATCGCACTTGTCCCAGGGCTACACACTCAGCAGCATTCCAAGCAAAGCTGCATTTCTAAAACCTGGGCTGCAGAAATTAAAGGCACAGGAGGCTTTTCCTTCCCCCATCCCCACTGACTGGATCCCATCCCGCCCCCCCCCCCCCCTTTGCTCCCCAGAATCATCAGGAACAAAACCGATTAACAGCTTTTCCAGACGGCACAAAAATCCTGGCCCCTGCAGCCATGGTCGATATTGATTCCTCGGTGCTGAGTCCCTTGGGATTGTGCTCTCCCACACAATCAGATTAAGGCTGGCTCTTCTCCCTTTCCAGGCTTATTAATGTGAAGATTTGGGGTTTTTAAGCACCTCTCTCTTCTCCTTGATCTTCCCCAGTGTTCTCTGCATGGGCAAAGGGGAATGGGCGAGTGTCCCCTCCTGCCAGCAGATTCCCAGCATACAGAGCATCTGCACACCTTGGCATCGCTGTCTGCAAAGGCTGAGCTCCACTTACCAGCCCAGTGGGACCAGAGGGCTCACATCCCTCTTGTGAATCAGGTGGCAACCTCCTCTGACCAAGGAACTGGGAAAGAGGAGGGGAAATACTTTTTCATGGGATCAGAATTTCTGTACCGCAGGCTGGACTCATTGCCATTTGGTTTTCTTCATGGAGGTGACCAAGTTAGGAATGCAGCTTCTGCATGGATGGAAAAAGACACCTTCAAAGTCCATCCCACTCCATGTTCTCTCCACTGGTTGCTGGAGGACATGTGGGGACTGCTTTTCTCCAGGCATCTCAGGTAGGATAGATCCTGCTTCTTCCCTGGTCCACCTGGGGATGGCAGGTTGAGGCTCTCCCAGGGCTGCTTTCTGGGCCCAACGCCATCCATGCTGTTATCCTGCTCTTGCTTCCAGTGGACTTGCAGAGTCCACAATGGTTTGATAGTTAATGAGAAAGCTAAAAAAAAGGTCCAAGAGCAAAACTTCTCCAGGCCTTCCAGCAGCCACAAGTGGCAAATATCCCGGGAGAGCTGGACTGTAATTCCTGCTAGCTTAGCATCAAAGGATGCTCCGAAACTTTACCTTCCTGGTGACATCTCTTCTTCCCAATGAAAGATGACCCAGGTGACCTTTGATTGAATGTCTTGATAGTCCAGAAGGCAGGGAGCAAGATAATTAGAGCCATAACATCTGATCACAGGAGAGAGGTGAAGGCAAGGTAGGGGCAGAACAAAGCTGCTTTTCAATAGCGGGTGTGACTGCGGTGCTGGTCCCAGAGGGGCTGGGGAGGGGCAGAAGCAGGGTTTAAGAGGGGGGTTAAGTAGCTTATTTTCGAATAAAAGGTGGAGGAAGCTGGTTGTTATCTTCCCAGAGCCATTCAGACTGCAGGTGTGACTTAATCTCCTGGCAGGGTGATGGGTGCTCGGCGTGTCAGCGCCTCCCCCAGGTCTGCAGGAGACCCCGGCGTCCCAGCTGCTGACTCCAGTGCACAGGTACAGCCTCACCTTTCCATCGGCCGAGCTCAGGGGGTTTGGTTGCTGTGTTTCAGAGCCAGCAAAGCTAACACAGAAGGGGCCTCCCTGCTCAGCCCAGGCTCACTCTGTTTCCCTGACAGGGATGGGAATTTCAACCCAAATTTCTCAGATTTTACTATTTGGCATTGAAAAGTCTGTAAATCCTTTCTTTCTCTCTGAAATGACAAGGATTTTCTAAAATCTCATACTTTGAGTGTGTTCTCAGGGTGCCTAAGCCTCATCTCCAAGCTCTGGAGATGCCAGAAAGACAAAGAGGGAGCCTGGGATCTCAGAGCTGGTGGGAGACTTACAGCACACTTCAAGATGTAGCAACAATCCACCCTGTGCCCCACTGTCCCAGCATCAATTCCTCATGGACATCCTTGCGCCCATGAAAGTCCTTCCTTAAGCCTCATTTTCCCTGTATTCCCCCAGCTCCCACTTCTCCCCAGCCTCCCCAGCTCCCTTCAACAACGTGCTCTCACAGACAGGATCTCACCCCGCGAGCCCAGTGCATTCCCAGCGCCAGATCAAGGCTGTTCCAGCCCTCACCTGGAACCTCACTGTCTCATTCATTCACATCCAATCTCTTTAGATCCTTGTCTTTTTTTCCTTCTCAAGACAAGGAGCATTAAGTGAAAAATGATAAAAAGCTCCAGTCGAGCAGCTGAAAGCTCCCGCTTCCTCTTTGCTGTTCCTTTCTTCCCCGGGTTGTGCTGGAGCCCCAAGAAGCACCCACACAAGTGCAGAATTATTTCCATGCCTTCCACTCCGGTCTCTGCTCATGTTAAAGCTCTGTGGCTGCCAGTGCACAAGTCCCTGCACAGCTCTTGAACAAATTGGACCAATTTGGAGCGATTAGTGAAGAATTCACATATGGTGCCCAGCCAGGGCCAACCGATTGCCTCCTGCGGCCCATTAGGAGCCATTTACCGTGATGGGCCCATTTGTCTTTGTTGTTAGTTCTGGCAGGGCCAGTGACAGCTCTTTGGCTGCCCCACTGGGCCAGCCTCGCCCTGACACCGTGGCAGGGGTAAGAGGGCAAGGCTGGGACGCGCAGCGAGCCTGACTCCGGCTGATGGATGTCCCAGGGAGCCGTGCCAGGCAGGGCCATGGGGCCTTCCCAGGGAATGGGTAGAGCAGTTGCCCCTTGGGGTCACACCTTGGGTACCGGTGGCAGCACACAGCCACGGGCAGACGTGAGACCTTCTCTGCTGTTGGGCACCAAGGCCGTGGTGTGATAACGGTGTGGGTGGGGAGATGGGGACAGACCCCTCCCCAGCTGCTCTGTGTGCCCCCGGTGCGTATGGAGCCTCGGAAGTTGAAGCCGCGATCCTTGAGGGCCAAGCGCTGACCAAAGCAAGCAAGGCTGACACAGGTAGGGTCCTCCACGCTTCCCGAAGCTCCGGCAAACATGTGGAAAGAAAGAAGCAGCAAAGAGCAGGACCCTCAAGACGTATTTCACTGTACTGAGAGGTGAGCAGCGGGACACGCTGAGTGCGGGCACGATTCTGGTGTTAAAAGACGCTTCATGCTGCCCTAATGATCTGGTGAAGGAAGGTCACGACGCTGGGTAAGGGATGGGTAATGATAACCAGACTGGTGATTCCGTGCACACAACTGGAGAGGCAAAAAAATCACACCCTCCAACTGACACAGCTCAAAACTGGCAACAGGGCTGAGAAACAAACCCAGCTCCAGGTTAAATCCAAGTGTGTTTTACAGGTTTGGGTTTAGAGACCTGGGGTATGTGATGCGAAGGATGAGCCAGCCTGGAGGAACTGCCCACAGTCAGAGCTTTGCAACTGTCGGATGTTTTCACTCTTTGGCAGTTCAAGGATTTTTTCCCCTTTGTTTCAGGTTTATCCAAAGAGAATTTTGCATGAGAGTGAGAGACAAAAAAAGAGATGGTGCCAACTGAAACTTTTCTTTCAGTAACAAAGCTTTTGAGGAGCACCTCATTTCTGCATGCAACCCAAGCCAATCTTTTAATGGCACTTGATTTGGGATGGGAAGAAACTTAAAGACATTAGTATCATAAATCATATATCTTCATTCTGTGAACTGTTGTTGGGATGAAAGGGGTCACCTAGAACTGCCATGAGACCCCACGATGGGGGAGAATTTACAGTTACTCATTTACAAGACATAACTCTGTATCTCCTACCAGTGCCCAGGTCTTCTCTGAAATTGCATTTATGAAGTTTGACCTGGTTTTGGCCTTTTTATAAAGGAAAAAAACAAACTAATACTCCCCCCCTCCCCAGTAGTCAACTTTCTCTGGCAAAGCCGAGCGTTGTTTTAGCACTTGGGCCCCTTTGCGAGCGCGAGGCCACGAGCCCCTGCGCGCTGACAGCCCCTATTGTGTGCGTCCAGGGGAATTAAGAATTTGATCCAGAGCTTTCAAACTCCTTGGACTGACAGCCACTCTGAAGTGAGACCCTGCAGTGCTTTTTGGAGGGAAGACAGTGCTGCTAAAAGGTTTCCATCCCAGGCCACAGGGCACCAGGACACATTCTGAGCAGTTTGGAGGCTGCTATTTAGCCATCACCCTGGCAATTTGGGCTGTTTGAGGAATTGGGGTCAATTATCCCCAGCCTTCACCTGCCTTGCTCCCACAGAGAACTGGAGCCAGATGGCAACTTGTAGGACTGGCCTCTCCATCCCCATCCCCACATGGAGCCTCCAGAGGAGACAAAGCTGTGGTGAAAGGCAGGGCTGCTCCAGATGTTTGCCTTCCCTGCAGTGCTCTCCACGTACACATCACGCAAATGACTCCTTCCCCTGCCAGTGTCCTACTCTTTAGTGGCTCCTGTTCTTTCTCCTGGGATGTTCGGGTGCCACTTGCCAGATCTCAGCACACCTGAGGCTTCAGTCCAGAAGAGCCAAAATCCCACCCATGTGCCTGATTTTCTCCTGCCCTCTTGTGTTGTCTTTGCACCCTTTGCAAAGGCGTTTTAACCACTGCAATGCTGTTTGGCACCTTGTGCCCTCTTTTTCCATTCAGCCAAAAGTGCCCAAAGAGGCCGTGGTCTGATGCCAGCACAGGCTCATCCACTCTGGGCCTCGTGAGCCCCTGGTGGGGCCCCGCAGCGCCCGCACTGCGCCCTCCGGGGCCACGGGCACAGCAAACAGGGAAGGGAGGAGAATCTGGCCAAGCGCTCGCAGCTGGGAGCCCCATCGCGGCTCTGCGCTCCAGCCTTCCCTGGTCACTGGAACCTGGCACCTCCCCAGCAAATGCTCTGGGTTGTGCAAGAAGAAGCAAGAGTGGAAGACAAAAAAAGTAGTCCCTTCTTCCTCAGGCAGTGGCCCAGGAATGGCATTGCCAGGACCCAGAGAGTCAGTTTTTGGTCAAAGAAAGTGAGATGTTTTCCAAAAGTTTGAAAATGGTGTCAGTTCTGAGGAAATTGTCTTTCCAGTCTTTCCAGGTGAGGCCGCTTCTCCCTGTCCTTGATGGTGTTGGTTGCTCTTCTCTGGACCTTCTATAACTCCACTTGCTGAGACGCGGTGGCCGGAACCCCGTGAGGTGCTCCAGACGTGGCCGGGCGACCCTCAGTGCCCCCTGCCTGGTGATGCCCAGTCCTGTTGGCTTCTTGGCTGCCACCCTGCATTAAGATAACGATCTCAGAGCGTCGCCAGGGCTGACTCCAGGATGATTCCCTTCCTTGAGCTGGGGCTGCCAGCTCTGACCTCAGCGCTCTGGCGGCACGGGTTAGGTTACTTTTTCCAAGGTGTTACCCTTAGGTACATTTAGGTCATTTGCCTGATTTTTGCCCTCTCGTTTAGCTTTTTCAGCCCCTTCTGGGATTCCTCACCACTGGTGCAGTGTTTGGAAGAGAGCCTGATGTCCTCCCCAAATCCTCTCAGAATGAAGCGTTTTGTTGAGCAAGTATCAATTTACCTTTTTACTCCATTCTCTTAGAAATTGTGAAGTTTTCTTGCCTCCAGTCCCTTTAGTAAGACTATTTATTTATTCATTTTTAGTTTCACTCTTTTCCATTAAATCAGAAAAAGAAGGTTTTACTGCACTCTGCTCATAACTTCAGGTCTTGACATAATTCAAAAGACACAGATTTATGGGTGAAACTTGGTTTCAGAATGTTTTTCGGAATTTTTCTTGTCGTGTCCGCATTGATCTGAAATGGGGAGCAGGAGCGTAAAAGGGAAGAGCCTGTGCTCCTTTGGCCACTTCCCAGCAAGTGATTTAATTTATGAGCACGAAGCCAGCCCAGCTCTCCTTGACAGTGTCCAGACCTCACCGGGAATGGCAGGTGCAGTGAGAAAGTAATTGGATAAAACTGCTCTAAAGTCCCTGCGCGTCCCTTTGGCAAAAGTGTTTCCTGTGAACATGAATGAAGTGAGGGCTGAAGGGTGGAGGGGAGCCAGGAGGAACAGCCCTGTCTGTCTCAGCTTTGGCTCTGGTTCTTCCCATCTGCTGGATGCTCCGGGTGGAACTGGGACCTCACCTTCGGGGCTGCTGGTGGACCCTGCTGTGGTCACACAGCCCTTGGAGCAGCCCTGCTCCTGCTCCTCCCTTGCATCCCCTTGGTGATGGATGGTGGTCAGTACCAAGGGGGGCTGAGCTGGTGGGGTTACACTGGAGCACAGTGAAGGGATTTGGCTCTGTAGTCTCGGAGCTCTGGTGGGAACCATTGCAAAGATCCGAGTGAGCTGCTGCCCCGTGGATGGGATCTGTGCCTCTCTGGGGTGCTTCAGCTGCTGTTGGGGTGAGATGAAGAAACAGTTTCTGGTGCTGAAGCAGTTGTGGGAAAGACAGTTTGAAGGATCAAATCAGCTCAGGAGTGCCTTTTCAATTCTGACTCTGAATATCTTACGGGATTAAATAGAAAAGACAGGAGGCAGGAAGAGGGAACAGGCTCTGGATTTATGTTCCTTGTCTGTATAAACCAAAGCACTCTGCAAAAACCAGCAGCAGTTTTATTCCATTACTTATGGAGGAAAGCAAATCCAAAGATGTTTAAGACAATGTGTGGAGGCTATAAGTGATCAAATTACTGCAGTTGTTCCTATTTTGCATTTTAATGAGCTGAGCTGCTGTGGTTCAGCTGATGTTCAGTAGCTCATTAAGCCACACTAACAAGATCAGGTCCCAGCATCCACCCCTAGCCTCAAATGCAGTGGTTTTCACCTGGGACCCTTAATGTCATCAATGTGTTCACGTGCACTGGGGCAGATTAATCAGTTGCCCTGGGCACGATCTGCACTGAGAGCTCGGCAGGAGCTGCAGAGACCTGCTTGCTCTGAGCCTCCCTGGAGGGCAGGGAGCACAGCCTGAACCTTGGCTCTTTGGACTTAACTGGGCAAGCTGAAGGTGCTCAGCCAGGCTTTTGTTAGGGAATGGCCCACCTGCAGGAGGGATGGCTGAGCCAGGTGAGATGAAGCTCCTTTTGTGGTCATTTGGGTGGCAGCCAGAGGTCTCAGACCTGGGGAAGTGCTGCTGGGCAGGCTGGGGCTGCGGGGCACCAGCATCCTTGCCCTGCTTCGTGGGGAGAGGCAGGAGGGTCATGGGAGAGGCTGTGTCCAATAAACTTCAACTGGTTTGTAGGCTGCAAACCCAGCAGCTGAGCCCTTCTCCTCTGCACTTCCTCCTACAGTTGGTGTTTGGCCCAGTCTGACTGAAATGGACGTCCGCTTTCCCAAGGAAACCACTTCCTCTTCTCCTGGATGCAGGTAAATTGTTCCTGACCCCAAACCCAGCCTGTGTGTGATGACAATCCCTGCTTTGCTCAGCACAGGGGAGCACCAGAGCTGAGAGCTGGGGTTTGTGGGGCTGGAAGGTGCTCACAGCTGCCTCTGGGTGCTTGGAGTCTTTTGTCTTTGCCCATGGTGCTCTGGTGTTCGTGGCACTTGCCTGGCATCGTCCAGGGGCAGCATGGAAGGGCTGGGGCTGGAAGACCTCCTGGCTTTGCCAGGGAGCAGGTTCAGAGCTGGCCTGGTGGTTTTGATGAATGAGCAGATGAAAGGTGAGAGTAGAGACCCGAGTGAATTCCCACAGGTGGGAAATGCAGCCCTGAACACCTCTGGGCTGATGGAAACCATCTGGTACCCCTGAGACTGCCTGTAGCTGCTTCAGAGCTGCCACCACCACTGTGGTGCCTCCACGTGGAAGCAGCAGCTCTGGTGCCCTTGCCAGCCAAGCCACCTTGGTAACACCAGGGTTGTGGGCAGCACCTGTGAGTTGTTCTCCTGGCCCTTGCAATGCCAAGGGCTGATATTCCCTATGCTGGACCCTGTCTTTGACCTTGGGCATTGGTCAATGGAGCAGTGGCTCCTGCACTGTTCTCCTTCCAGCTTCTCTCTGCAAACAGTGCCAGAAATGCTTTTACTAAGCAAAAGCAAAGACTGATGTCATCCCAAGTGTCTGTGAGCCAGGGAACTGAACAAAGGCCTAGAGAGCCTCTATCTTAATCCAGCTGTGGCTGTTCCTGCTTTCCAAGCCCTTATTACCTGCCTAATTCTGCGCTAGGATATTGCTCAGACATCTGAGGAGATGCAAGCTGGCAATTTCAATGCACTCCTAAACATCTCCAGCAAAACACTCGCCGGTGCCAAGCCCTTGGCTCCTGGCTCCTCAACCTGTTTCTACTAAGCAAGGAGATTTCCAGGGCGAGTCTGACTTGGCCCTGCAGGAGGCATCTTTTCTCCTGCCAAGGCTTAGGCTGGAGCGAGGCTTCTCCCGAAGCTGTCACTCAGGGAGCAGGAATGCAGGCGAGGCTGCCCTGTGGTTACGGGGGCTCCACCCGAGAGACAGAGGTAGGCGCCCAGGTACCAACACCGGAGACTTGGGGCGCATCCAGGGTTGTTGATGACAGGCGCTGATCTGCTCCTTAACCCTTTGCCTTCCTCCCCTCTGGCTGTAGCACCATCCAGGTGGTGCCTGTGGCTGGGGTTTGCCCTGTGCTGGGCAGTGGGTGGGGTGGGAGCAGCTGTGGATGGGGCATCTTTAACAAAAAGCTGGTGACAGCAGGGACTCAGCCTTCCCTCCTCCCTTTCCTGCATCCAGAGGATGTTTCTCAGCTGGAGGCCTATGTGTAGGGCAGGGGGTCCCGGTGCTGTGTTTGTTTTGGAAGGTTGGAAAACTGCAGGGTGCTAAAATGTTGATCTGTTCTTTTTTGTGTCACCTGGGGTTGATTGCTCTGCTGAGGCCTCCTTGGAAGGCTGGGAGTCAAAACAAAGATGTTTAACCTGGGAATATTGGGCTTTAATGGCATTAATTGTCCACAAAGCAGACAAACCCAACATGCACATTCTTCCCTGAGGAGAGTCCTAGCCCGGGAGTTTGGGAAAGCCTGACCATGTCAGTGTTTGCCTGGCTCAGTCGCCCAGGTTTCAGTTGTGCCCTTCTTGTGGTGGCAATGTCCCGCCGGCCCCAGGTCCTCACACTGCCCTGGAGGAACCTTGCTGGTGGGCACGGCTGGGTGAGGGGCCCAGGGACAGCCTGCGGGGGGGTGGATCAGTCTGGGAGCGGGGCAAGGCCGGGTCTGCTTGGATGGGGACTTTGACCAGCTGCGCCCTCGTTTCCGTGGGCATCTCGGGGTGACCCTGCCTGAGGGTAGCGCCAGACGGCTCAGGTGGGTGTAGAGCAATCCCTGTAACTTACAGCAGGACCTGCTCCGAGTGCTCAGCCTCAAACCCTGGTCCCGAGGTGATGTCATGGAGGACACGGCAGTGTCGTCTCACGCCGCAACACGCTCCTGCTGACACAGCCCCACGTCACGTCGGCACCGCTGGGCACAGCCGGGCCGAAGGCTCTGCCCTTTGCTGGCAGCGTCACCTCAGCCAGAGGCCCCGCCAGTGCCACCGGGGCAGCAGAGCTGGCATTCGCCCCAGCAGCACCTTTTAGCTCACTGGGTGCTGACACACCAGTTTGGGAGCTGCCTGGGGAGTGGTGCTGCTGCACTTTGGGTTTCTGTTTCATCCTTGCAACCTGAAAGCTCCATCGAGTTCTTAGTCCTGGGCTTGGCTAAAGAATCACAGAATCATGGAGCCGTTTGGATCTGAAGGGACCTTAGAGATCACCCAGTTCCAACCCCTTGCCATAGGCAGGGACACCTCCCAGTGGATCAGGAGGGATCAAAGCCCCATCCGACCAATGAGCAAGGATGGAACAAGGGCAGCTGAGTTCTCCCAAAGGGGGCTCCTTACATTGTTTGTGGCTCTACAGGCAGGAGTTTTGCTCAGGCTGAGTGGCTCCTTGTGCAGTGAGGCTGACCTGTTGCCCCTGGCATCCCCTGCCTGGTGGTGCAATCGCGGACAACACTTTGGCTGATCCTTCTGGGAGCAGCAGGGGCTCTCTCTCTGCTGCTGCATGGAGCACCAGGCTTACAAGTCTGAGCCTCGTCCTGGGGGATCCTTGTTCTTTGCTAAGGATTGTGCTGAATGAAGCAGAAGAAAGGAAATCTCCAGGGGTCATTGACTCACATCAAAGGATTCCCCAGAGACATCTGAACATCTGTGTCCATAGGACTCTGTGGCAAGAGCTTCTTAGTTCCCACTCAGGCTTTCTGTTCAGTCCCCTCGACTTGGTGCTGTGTCGTTGTCCACAGTAGCTGGGTGTATGACTCCTGTCTCCCTGTCAGCACCCACTTCTGGGAGCATCCCAGTGGCTATGGCTCCCACTGCACTTTGTAGGGTGTCTTTGTCCTGCTCAGATAATCACAAGGAGCTCTTTCTCTGCTCTGTGCTCTTTCATTTTGTTCCACTTCTTTACCTGGAGAAAAAGCAGCCAGTTCATCCCGGAGAGGTCAGCACTGGACCACCTACAAACCCAGCATCTAGAGGAAGAGACCACATCTCATCAGCCTTCTCCTGTCAGCAAGGGCAACATCTGCTTGGGTGTTATCTCCTCCAACTGCCTTGTGCTGTGAGGAGCCAAACACCAGCCAGAGCCTCACAAGGCCCCTGGGTTGCCAGGAGAAGTATTTAGGGCATCAGTGGTTCTCCTCTTCCAGTAGCCTTTACTGGCTTTACTTTGGGTTGTTTTTTTACAACACTGAAGAGTGTTCAGCTGGTTCTTTATCCACCCACCCTGCTCTGCACTGGTAGGACCACCCCGTACACTGTGATTTTCAGCAAAGACCTGGAACCCCCCCCGGTCTGGGAGCTGCTGTGGTCCTGTGCCCGATGTAGCCGTAACCACCGTGCCCGGTCCCTCAGCCATCCCGCTGTCCTCTGGTGCTTTCAGGATCCCAGTACCTGCATTCACTTGTGGCCTCTCATTTTTGCATATTTCTCGGGAGAGGGGGGGTTTGACCTTGAGTCTGAGGAACTTGTTCCTCCATGTGTGGGCTGTGTGGATGTACCAGCCTGCTTGGAGCTACCTCGGGGCTCATTGTGTGGTGTAGACTTGTCTTGAATCTAATTAGAGGCTCATTTCTCCCCTTCTTGCCTGTCACTCATTGCTCTTCCCCTTCTGCCTTCACAAACAGTGCTCAGCACAGCCTGGTGAGAACAGGCTCTGGTGCTGGTTTTCTTGGTCATTCTAAGTCTTTGTACCCTGTTTGCAGAGAGCCAAGTGAAGGTCACCAGCTGATGCCTCTCAGGAGGGGGGCTTGGCATTAGAAACCTCACACCAAAGAGACCAGAGGGCCAAGTGGTGAATGTCTCTTTCTTTAGGGTGTTTGAGAAACTCCAATGTGCATGGACTTGAACTGAGGAGCTGATGGCAGAGCCTCTGCTGTCCCCGTGCTCCCTGGGAGCTGAGCGTGAGGTCGCTCCTCCCGTGGCGCCATCGCTTGTAGGTGAAGAGGGCACAAATGGGTCCTCAGCAGGGGTTGGTGTGGCCTTCTCACCACCCCTGTCCTGCAGGTAACTTGGACTCCCCTGTGACTGCCTCAGACACAAGAATGTGTGCTTTGTAAGGCAACAGAGGAGGCTTTTCCTAGGGTGGTGTCATGACCTGGTGTTATTTAAAAATGCTTTTATATCTGTGATTATTATTACTCCTATAATGTCACGGGCAATTATCAACCAATGATTATGTTGAATAATTCCAGAGAGAGTTTATTTAACATAAACATTCAGAAAGCTGAACCTGTGGATAAGGCAGAGCCCAAGGGCTTGGGGCTGCTGGGTTTTATTCCCAGTGTTGCCGCTGCTTCTTTACATGGCCGTGGCTCTTGACAGATGTGGCTTCTGCAAACAGCTTGACTTTAGGGGAAGGCAGTTTTGCTTTCCACCATCAAATAAGCCAAAATTATACTGGTGAGATCGAAAGAAACTTGGGTGCCACAATAACGTGTGAAGCATCCCAATGGCTTCATTCTGGGGTGTTTTTCTTCTTTCTAATAATCCAACATTATAAAATGCAACTCAAAGTCACTTATTTCAAAATCACCTCTACATCCCTTCCTTTTCCAACTCCCAGCTTCACAGAGCACTTTGAGGATGGTCAAAAGCTCAGCTGAAAGCCTGAGGAAGATTTTGCACGGGAACATCTTTGTGTTTGAAGCTGGGCAGAGAGTTTGTCTGACAAAAAAATCATCAAGGATGAAACAGTCACCAGAAAATTGATAGACATGCCTGGAAATGCCTTTAACCCTTATTTACTGTGGGGCTTGTGGTTTGAAAAGCCTGGAGTCTCATTTCGGCTGTTTGGTCCCCACTAAAATTACAGAGGTGGGGAGAAACCACCCAATGATCCATGTGGCTCTGACAAACAAGCTCAGAGGAAAGGGGTTCGTTCCTGGGCTTGCTGTGCAAATCAAAAGCAGGTTTAGAGCCTCAGTTTTTTAGGCTCCTTCCTGCCCTGATTGCAGAGGGTGAAGAGAAGGAACTGCTGGTGTCTTCAGAGTCCATGGAAGCCTCTGCTTACGCAGCTTGGCTCTACTGGGGCTCTGGGTGTGGAGCCCTAATTATTTTGTCATGAGGACTGATGACAATTTCACTGGCACAGGGGTAAGCAGGAAGAAATCGCTGGAGATGATGGCACTGCAGCCCATGGAGATTGGAGCCAGACTTGCTGTGACAGCTCTGATGAGTCCTGGTGCCACCAGGGAAGGAGCCCCACACGTCTGCGTTTGCGCAGGAAAAGAGACTGAAGAATAAGAGGAGTCTTACACAAGATTGCACAACGTGGAGAAGCTGGCAACAACACGCAGGTCTGCGACTCCTCAGCCTTCCTCGAGGCAGGTTCCTTGTGCTGTGGAGGGAACCTGGTCTTGACACCAAAACCCACAGGAGCAGGAAAAACCGAGTGATCAGTCAGCAATGAGCTTGACCACGGGGCTGACCCTTGTTTGGCAGCCACGAAGATGTGAAAGAAGACCTTGTGGGTGAACATATCCCCATCCCCAAGCGCGTGAGATCATCGAGATAGCAGGCAGTGGAGAACAAACCCATCAGCCTGTTTGGGAGGGGGTTTAACCATGAGCAACACTCTGGGCTTTGCTGCCGTGGTGCTTTTGGGTAGCAAAGCAGAGAATCATAGAATGACAGAATTACCTGAGTTGGAAGGGACCCAAAAGGATCTTCAAGCCCAGCTCCTGTCTCTACATAGGAGTCTCTAAACATTTACGCCATGGGACTGAGGGCCTTGTCCAGATGCTTCTTGAGCAACCCTACCGACTCTATATCGTGAGGCCGCGCAGCGTGGGTTCTGCATGTGCAGGAGTGTGTGCAGCCTCTTTCTTATTAGTGAAAGACAGGAGAGATCCAGGACCAGTGGCAGCATCACAGCTTCAACCTCCCTGTGTGACACCGCTGTGGGGTCCTCATCGCACCCAGTCTGGTGCAACCCAAGCCCTTCCCTCCCTGAGCCTCTCGGGCCCTTCTGGTGTCGCAGACATCCAGAAATAGCTGCCAAGTAGCTCTTCCCTCTCCTCTCTGGGTCTGGGAGAGGAAGGCGGCTGGGAGCAGTGCAGCTCCCTCGTGGTGGCCTCCCGGGGTGGGGCAGGTTCTAACAACGTGCCAGAGTATGTGGCTGTCCTTGGACATGTTCCGTTTCCCATTTCTCAGCTCAAGGAATGCTTCAATCGCCCTTTAGCATTTGGGCACAGAAGGGGAAAGATCATTAACATACAAAGGGCTCCTCTTTCAACACCAGCATTGCAAACTTTCATGATTTTTGCTCTGTCTCATTGCATTTGTTCTGTTTTGGACGTGGGTTTGGTTTTTATGAGAGTCCTGGTTCTTGGAATTGGGTGAATGCATCAAGCTCCCAGCTTTTGTTAAAGGCTCCGACTCCTGACAAGGGCAGAGGCAATCGCAGCTTCCAAGGATGCTGCAAGTGAGGATCCAGCACAAACTCTGCCTCCTCTCAGCCCATTTCTCATTCTTGCTGTAGTCAAACCAATGTCACTGGAAGGGGAGTGGGGAGAGCTGCAACCTCTGATTGCTCAGGACTGGAGGACTTGAAAAGTGCCTGAGCTGCTTTCCTTGTTGCAGCAGGATGGGTGGAAAGGGAAAAGGCTCCTTTGTCACTTTTTCACTTGTCTGCTTTGCCTCTTTTTGTCTCTCTCCCATCCCAATGCATTAGGTCCTTCCTAAGAACGTAGGTACAGGTTGGATTGGTTTGGGGCACTGCTGCCTCCCCCTCAGCTCATGCAGAATGGGTGCTTTGCTGGATGTAAGGTAACCTCTTCGGCTGTCTTGGTTTCTTAGGTGGGATGTGTTTGTTGCAGTGGCAAATGCTGGGATTTTTAATCCCATTTTGTGCTGGCATTGGGACAACTGGGTTGAAGGTTCTGATATGGACCCGTTCCAGGATGCGACCCACTTAGGATCAGGTGTTTTGTGGATATTGCCACAGCTATTCAGGTTAAACATCTTCATTGGTCCTTGAGGCGATCCTGACGCTGGGCCCAAGGGGAAATAGGTCAGGTACTTTGAGATCTGTGTCACTGTGTTGGCTTAAAACATTCCTCAGTGCAATCCGTGCGGAGATGCCAGGGTGCTGACCCATCCCCTGCTGCTGCTCCCGGCTTCTCCTTCGCTCCTGTCGGGCTCTTCCTCAGCAAAACAGCGCAGGGTCTCGTTGAGGCACCAAAGGAGACAAACGATGGCGCTTCCCCCCGACACCCATCCGCAGCCCCGAGAGCCTGACTCACCTTTGCAGGAATCTGATTTAATCATTTATGCAGCTTCTGAAGGGAGAGGCAGGAGACAGCTCGAAGGAGAAGGCTTTGAACGGCTCTGCCTTTAAGGCCTTTGCTGTCCCGGGGTCCCTTGGCAGCTGCTCCAGGGCCGTAATGATAAACGACACCAAAGTCGGTTGATTCTCTGAGGTTTTGCCTCTCACTGGGCTGCTGAGATCCTGGCAGCGCTCGGTGTCCTTGCTGAGCATCCTCTTGGGTTTGGCATTGTGGGAATCAACATTATGTGAGAGCACCCTCCCTTTTTTCCCTCAAAGTAAACGTTCATCTTTGGAGAGGTGAGAGAACTGGTTTAGTGATTTTTGAGGTGTCCTTTTCACCCAAAACTGTATTTGGTTGCCTATTGAAAATGACTGTTTTCCACAAAAAGTGTAACTTATTTGTTAAAAAATATAACTTTCCTTTTTTAAAAAAAATAATTGAAGCTGACTATTTGATTACCAGTGGCTGGGGGTCTCTGCTGTCCCTTCTCTCTCTTTTTGCATCTTTGCAGCCGTGTTAATGATATAATTTAAATAGAAAAAAGGTTCAAAATTGAGTGACTCGAGTTCTGCTTTTATGTTGTTTTTTAAGAAGAAATTTGAAGCAGAGTAATTTTAATTTTTTTTTTTTCCACCACCGTTTTTGGTTTTAACCAAAGGTCCCAGCTCTGGCGTCCTGCTGGCTGTGGAGTGCAGGTGAGTTGTGGTTCTCCTCCCAGAGGGACTTGCAGAGCTTGTGCTGCCCGGTGTCTCCACACAGGGTCTCCCTCGCCTTGGACAAGGGGAAATGCTGGAGAAACATTAATTAATCTCAATTTGGATCAGATGTTCTGGCATTGGTTCTGCTACTGCAGCCAGCAGACCTTTTGCTGTCAGCTCTAGTAGTAAGGGGGGGTATCAAGTGTTTAATAAACTGCAGAACCCAATGGTTTTCCAGTGCATAGGCTCACGCAGCCGGGTTTTCCATAGCAAGGGATGTCAAAGCGTCACACAAAGCAGTTTTCATGGCGGTTGTGTAAGAGATGCATAAGGAAATATTTACCAGTCGGGATTCACAACCAAGGAGAAGCTTCCCAGGGCTCAGCTCCACCTTAGGACCTGCAAACCCAGCTCTGGAGGGGGAACACAGCTTCTTCCAAAGTGCTTGGGTTCCACATGAAAACTGAGCTCTCTAGAGGATCTGGTCACCTTGAGGACATAAACTGGAGCTGAGGTGCCTTCAAGCTCCAGTGCTGGGATAGGACAGGGAAGCGGTGATGGAAAGGGAGGCTGAAGGTGGGATGGGAGCTTGGTGTGATGGAGGGTCAGACTTGAAGGAATTCTCCATCCCTTCATTGGGAGGAGCAGAGGAGACTGAAAGAGCTCTTGGAGGGGATCAGCGTCGTGTGTACCTCTGGGAGCCCAAAACATGTGCTTCTTGTTTTTTCCCACTCGCTGTGTGCCAAGGGGATCTGTTTTCCATTGACTCTTGACCCTGCAGCAGAAAAGGGGAAAACAACAGCGCGAAGGCTGGGCAAGCGAGCGGTGTCGAGGTCCATGAGAAAATCTCATCAGCTTCAACAGGACCCATGGCTCAACCTAGAGAAGAAAAAACCTCTCTGAGCCAGAACAGTGAGGAGAGTAGAAAATGTCTTGGTGTGGGATGCTGGTTGGACTGGGAGCCATCACATTCCCAGTTTATCATGGTCTGGATCAGGCCCACCTAGAGCTGCTATTAAGGAAAAAATGGGTAAAATCCGCTCCTTTTCTGAAGGTGGAGAATCCTTCTGGGATTTGTGTGTAGTATCGAGGCCAACAGACATGGTCTTGGAGAAGACCTTGGTGGGAAATGGATTTGCTGTCCAAATAATATTCCTAGATAAAACAAGAGCAGAGCTCTAAAATCTTTTTTGTGAAACAAAAGTGCAGAAAAGAAAATTGTTTCGTTCCATCAAAGTGGCCTTTATTCAATAAACTTGAAATGTTTAGTTTAGATGGATCTTTTAAAAAGTGTTATATGAAATAGAGAAGCGGGAAAGTATGTTGAAAGGAAAAAACCTCTTTCTAGCTGACTTTTGGGCCATTCTTTCCTAAATAGTCCTTGCATCCTTTTCAGTCTCCCGTGAAAATCCCTTGGGTGATGGAGACTTTCTTCATTGCTTTTCAGAATCGTTGTGTTAAATAATCCTCTCTTTGAGCATCTTCACTCTTTGCAATGTTGATCTGGCTTGAAACTCATCCTCTTCCAGTTTTCATGTTGTTTGTGGCAGGAAACCTCGCTGTTCTTTGCTTTTTCTGTCTATCCAAGTCTCTGTGGTCCTTTGTACCCGTCCAGGTTGGAGTTACCTTCCCTAATGGCAACACCAAGCTCTTCCCAGACACACTCAGCACCATCAGAAAATCTCATTTTTATCCCTGTCAGTCCCACTAATGGTGATATTGGGGGGGGGGGGGGTGTTCTCTTGAGGTCTTTTCCCAATCCTCTTCAACCAGAGGCTCCTGGTTCCCCACTACTCATTGTCTCACTTTGGGCACATCCATACCCATGGAGATTCCTGGTGCCAATCTCCCACCTTGGATCCACACAACAATTATTTCCGTGCTCACTGCACTCCCAATGAACTCATCTGGGTTTCCTTTGCCTGGAGCTGGTGACTTTGATAAAAGCTTCTTGGCAATTCTGGCACCATCGTCCCCAGTTGCCTTTTATCCCAATTTCCATTTCCTGGTCTGTTTTTAATTCCTCCATCAATGGATTTTCTTCCAAAATAAGAGTTGTGAACTATTTATTGCTTCCATTTCCATGGGATCAACAGGTCCTTCTCTTCCTTCCCAAACTGCCAGGTTGCATCACCATGGCCAGAACCTGTGATAAGAAGAGTTTGAGCCACAAACCACCCCTGAAGCAGCGAAGGCAGCAACGAGATCAGAGGCTCTGAATCTTGCACAAACGTTAAAACCTCAGCGGTTTGCAGGGCTTTGCTTGTTGCTCAGGAACAAGAACAATAGGATGCCACGAACCAGCAACCTGAGGATGCTGCTTGGAGGCTCCCCATCCATCCCAGGTGTGTTCTGCCCCCTTGCAACCTCTGCATTGAGTTATTTCAGGCAAGAAGCCCCTCTAATTGCTTTGGCAAAGACCATGCGTTCCTTCCTCTCTTGTTTTTTCCCTCCCTCTGTGTGTCTCTGTTTCCTCAATTGTCCCCCAGCAGGGACTCTTCCAGCAGAGCTGGGTGGCTGCATGACACTGGTGTCAGGTGGACCACAAGGTGCTTTTTGCCAGGTTCCTGCCTGGTGACAGGTGACTCAGTGCCTCAAGGCTGGTAAGGAAGCCAACGAGGCAACATCTGATGAAAGAGCCCAGTGGAGAGAGGTGCAAGGGGAGAGAGAAGAGGAGAAACCTCGCGGGATGCAATGGAAGTGAGTCACCTGGCAGGTACTGCCACCAGGCCAGCCTGTCATTACTGCTCACCTCGCCTGGTGCCTCCACTGGAGCTTATGCCAATCATTCCCTGTGGCATTTTCACACTCCTTATCTGTCAGCCTAGAAATTACTTTTTCAGATCAACTTTGAAGGCTTAAATCTGTCCGGGAGACGCGGGGGGTAGACAGTCTGCTTTGGTACTGAGCGTCTTGCAAGGGGAGAAGGGATCATTCCTTTGTGTGGACCAGATTTTCAGGAGATGGGAGCTGGTTTTTCAAGGTGGGACCAGGTTTTCCAAAGTGCCTGGGTCCTGGCAACTCCCATCATGGTTTTAAAAATGCACCTGCTGAATTGCAGCTGCTCTTGAAAATCTCTTGGAGCCAAACTCCCTGAACATTTTGAGACCCCACGGTCACACCAGAGGGAGCGGCAGCCATCGCGGGGGTGTCAGGTTCACACGATGGCTTTGCGAGTCCCCTGACCCAACAGTCAGTTGTGTTGTGTCACTCAGCCTGCCAACAACCACCCTTCTGGAGGTGGATGTGGGATCCCTGATTAGTGATATTAAGTTATATTTAATTAAGAAAACAGTTGGTGGATTGGATTCAGCTTTGGCAGTGGTACCTGGGGGTGCATCTTTGGTAACATCTGTGGGATTTTTGCAATTCAGATTGCTATGCACACGGTGATGCTCTGGAATCAGGACCAAGTCAATGCTTCCTGTTCCTTCAAAATCCTTTTGGCTTCATTTAATGAAATGGGAGTTTCATGATTTCCTGTACCTGACTACAGAAAGGGCTTTGATGAAGCAGGTCCATATCGCTGTCCCACTCCCCAGAGTTGGGCAGCACAGAGAACTCACCTGGGACCACTCGAGGATTGTGAGGTAGAGCAGGACCAGACGCCCTTTCCCTAAGCCAGCCAAAGCCTCCCTGCCCAGCCCCTTTCTCCCAAGAGGGAGGATGTCAGGAACCCAGCCGCGGGCGTGCGCGATGCCCCTGCACACCCCACCTGGCTCAGGGGCGGCCGCTGCCTCCCGCGCACACCGCGCTGGGCTCTCCGACACACACACGCTCACCCACACCAACTGCCCTCTGCCAATGGCCTTGTGGGAGCACCCCGTGACTCTGTGCCCAGGAATGCTGCTGCCATGGACTGATCGCCCGCTGGCGATTGCATCAGGTCCATAAACTCGTTCTGCACAGGATGGAGTGGCTTGGTGACACCTGCCTGTGTGCAATGCGGCACTTCTGGGGGATGGCGATCACCGGGGCACAGGAAAGAGGGAGGGGAGGGCTCATTCCTCATCCTGGCACTGAGCAGCAAGGGGTGATGTCCTGCCATCCTTCACAAGGGTTTGGGACCTTTTCCACTCCTCTTGCTAGGGGCTGGAAGAAACTTTTCCCAGTCTCCAAGGTGTCTCAAATTTTTCCAGTTCTCCAGCCAGGAAGATGTAATGGGTGGCTGAGCTAACAGCAGCCCACATGCCTCAGGCTTTCTTGTCCTTGCAACTCCAAGCCCTTTCTTTTTCTGCTTAGAAAGCTAATTGAGCCTTTGCTGGTTCTGCTCAACATTGCAGGGCTGTGTTCTCACCTGGTGCATCCTGGTGGCCTTTTATCTCTAAGTGGTGCTTGTCCTGGGCCGGAGGTGTCTCCCAGGGCCATCAGTGTGCAGTCAGACACAGCAGAGTTTATGCTGCTTCCCACCTTGTGTGAATACCTGGAGATCCCTGTGATATCAGGCCTGGATTCACCTCCCTCCTTTCACACATCTCCCTGTCTCCACCAGGCTCCCTGCCTTTGCAGTCAGCTGCAGGAGATCAGTGTTTCTGGGGTTCCAGCTCTGCCAAAGCGCGGCGCCTGCACCAGTCGGGGTACATTAACAGTGCCCGTGTCTCTCCGTGGGCTGCAGACAGAGCCCCAGGTGCTCGACTCTCAGGTGCAGACATCCTTCCTCTGAACATCTAAAGCTGGGTGAAACGAACACCACCCTTCACCTTTCTCACATACATTAAAGGGTAAGTGGCTGATAAGGAACCTGCCAGATTCTCGCCTAAATGTATTAATTTACACAAGACTGTCCTTATAGCCCCATTGTCCTTCAACTTGATGTTGCTTTTCCACCCCCTGGGCACTTGGGCTGTGCCTCTCTTGAGAAAGAAGAGGACCATTTCCTTTTATCTCCTGTGAAAGCCAAGGTCTCCCAGCACCTTCCTTGTAAGAAGAGATTCCCCCTTCCCCTCCTTCCCCTCGTGGTTCTCCTCCACACCTGGTTTCTTGATCAAGAGCAATTAAAAGAAGGAACTGTATTCCAGATGAGATCCCTCCAAGCCTTACAAAAGGAGTACATCTCTATTTCTTTGGGAAACATTGAGCCTGCTGATCCTGGGGTTATCTTGCCCCACGGACACTACTGCACCGCGCTGGCAATTCACAGCCAACCCAGGGCTGAACAACGCACGCGGATGTTTCTCCTTCTGCTGGAGTCCATTCCCACCCGGTCCAATCTGAAATGCCTGGTCTCTTTTTGACCCAATCCCCATGCCTCGGGACTTCTCTCTGGGTGGAAACTCTTATCTTGAGTGACCCAACCACCTGTGGAAAATCAACAGGATTCAGCCAGCTCTAGGGCTGTCTGTAAGAACTTCTTGATGCGAAAAGCACATTGCTGAGAAGCCAAAAAGAAAATATTTTTAAAAAACTGAGCTTTGAGAAGAAACCGTTCCAGAAGAGAAAATGTTATAGAGTGAAACAGGCACCATGTTTGGCCAGACTTTTCTGAAACCAAATACCCTGACAGCCCTGGAGTAGCTGGATTTCTATGCAGGGCTGGGAAAGGGATTTGTTTTGCACTGTTTATTCAGCTTTGGATTTGGGGAAACGTCAACATCATTTTTTTTTGTTTTCTTTCCTTTCTGAAAGAGTTAGAAATTTCAAAATCCTGAAACTCTTCCCAAAATGAAACAGCTGGTTATTGCTCAACTCTCCCTGTTCCTACCTCCGCCCTCCCGATGAGTTGTACGGAGGGTGTGACGCGCTGGGATCGCTCTGATCCCAGGTGCTGGAGAGGGCCACTTCCAGCAGCTTCTCCCTAAGCAGGGCCTGATCCTCCTGTCAGCTGGAAAACCTGTTCTAAGAAGGACATCCCATTCCCCTGGCTCAGCGCTTAAAGGTGCAGCTCCTGGCAGCAGTGCAGAGGCGGCCGCTAAAGCTGTTCCCGACCCGGTGTTATTGGTCTGCGTGGACTTCAGAGCCGAATCGAGCCACTGGTGTTCACACCTCGAGCATTGGGGCTTTCCCTGCATCCATAGAAAAGGTTGAGGTTATTAGCAAAGAGGTGAAAATTAGATAATAGCCAATGTCTCGAGGGTGCAGCCGTCCTGGGCTGCAGTGATTCTGTGTTTCAAGCACATCATAATTCACTGGTGACTGCAAACTGGAGCCCGGTGTCTTCCTTGCATTTCTGGGCTGCTGGCAGATGATTACAGAAAATGCAGTAATTAAACGAGTACTTCGGGAAGGTTTGGCCTGGGAAAGAGTAAAATTAGACGAGGCAGCATGAGCTGTTCCAAATGGTGAAGTCTGATTGATTTCACTTTCCTTTCCTGTAACCGGTCCAGAGGAGGAGGGGTCACCAGGGAAAGCGATGACTGGAGAGTTGGAGCCAACAGGTGATGCTGAGCAGTCCCATCCCACAGGGTGAAATACAAGCAGGAGACTCACAAGCTCTGGGGGCTAAAATGAGGGAGATCATAAGACCAGAGCTGTGCAGATCAGTGGGAAGCCACAGAGAGGCCTCAGCTCCAGCAGCTCCGTCAGCCGGGCAACGCTGCATTTTCTGCCCAGTTGCCCATTCCCTTGGCTGGGTGACTGCTGGGATTCAAGACTAAAAGTGGTTCTTGAGGCCACCTATTTACAATATTTTTGTGATAGCATCTCTTCAGTGGGAGCTTGGGGAAGCTCGCTGCTCTTCCCCCCGTGTGTTTTGCATGCAATGTTCCTCTCCAGCATAACAATTTCTAGCAGAGCCAAGGCCAGAGTTTGAACTGGCTCCAACCAGGAGGAACCTGCAATTATCCAGGCATCCAAGGGATGCCATCAATGCAGGATTCCCTTTGATGAAGCGTCGTATCCAGGTAACCTGTCCCTAATCAAACCAGACACCTCGGTGCGCAGGAAAGGGCACTGCCGGCCATTCCAGGTGCTGTGGGCAGAGCAAACAGGAAGCCGAGGGATGGACCACTGAGAGCCACTCCACCTTTGCCCAGGGGTGTTGGGCAGGTGACGAGTCACTTAGAGCTGGTCCTTCTCTCGCTCCGGCAGTGACGCATTGTTTTGAACGAGAAATTCCAAGAGCGTTGATAGTCCTTTTGCTCTGGGGACAGTGTCATTATTTGAGGTTTTTGGGGTTAAATCCACAAAGGTGCTGACCTTCCTCGCTCTCGGGAGCCCAGGATTTTGGGCCAGGGCTCACCCCACGAGCATTGAGATGCCAAAGGAAGGAGGATGGTCACCAGAGCCTTCCTCTTGAGTGGATAGAGCAGCCATTCCGCACCCTGAGTCATTGCACCTGGGCTCTGAACCACCCCCAGTGGCTGAGGCCACCTCTCTTTCTTCCTGCAGCCCACAGAGGGTGCTGATGGTGTTTTGAAGCACCTGGCATGAAATCCAGCCCTGGTGCTTACGTAAGGGTGGGATGCTGAAATACCTGTACGGCTTGGGCTTTCGGGAGCCACCCATGAGGCCTTTGGTCTCTCCTTGCCGTGTGGCTCTTGCAGCACCTCAGGATGCAGGTGCACAGGGTTAGATAAGGTAACTGAAGGCATTGAAGAGATGTGATTCAACCTTGGTTCTGACTGCCCTCTCGGGGGTTCCCTTCTCTCTTTGGGTTTCCTTTTCTTCTTCATCCAATCAAGAGAGGGACTTGACTGAATCTTTTGGAGCACTGGGTGTAAGGAGATGGGATATTTTAGGCCCTAGGAGTGGAAAGATGAGTGGTATTTGAATATCATCCCTTCTGGACTGTGATGAGGTTCCCTCAGATGTGCAGAGCTGCTGAAAACACTCAAGTTGGGACACGATGGCAGCAGCCCCAGGAGCACTTCCAGCAGATTGCTTCTTGGGCTGGCGTACAGGGAACTGAGCTGGGCCGGCCGCGCTAGCACAGAAGCCAAGCCAAGACAGCCCCAGCCATTTCTGGGGACCCACAAGCTCTGCAACACCCAGAGGGTCGAGGGTCTCCCACAGCCTCCTTGGGGAGCGCGGCTCTAGGCTCCTTCTCTTGCCGATGCTTCACTGCTTTCAGCGCCTTGAGAGTAGGGAAGGGCAGACATCAAAAGCTCAATGGGAGCATCCAAAAGTTCCTCTGAAGCAAGCAGACCTTTAGCGTTTATAACGGGAAGTTGGAGAGATTTCAAGCGCTCTCATCCCACCTCCTGGCGCTTCTGTTTCTGGTTAAGGCCAGACACAACCACAAGAACAAGCTTTCTCACGGTGTTTCAGCACATTTCCTGTTGGTCCTGGAAGAAAACTGTAAGAAAGTTTGGAATCAAGAGGACATCTAGCCTTTGTAGAACCACAAAGGCTCTGTTTTGGAAACAGGCACTGGCTCTGAGTGATGGTAAGGGGTGAGGCAGTTTACTTTCTTCAACCAGTTTGCATTGTCCCACATAAAAACCGTGTCCCCTCAAAAAAGAGAAGAGTTGATTTCATCTTATGGAGAAATGAGTCGCGGTCCTGCAGCGCCCGGGTGCGATGGGAGCAGTCCCAGGATGCTTCAGGAGACTCAGATAGAGCAGCCTTGTGCAATGGGGAGGTTGGAGCCTGCGGAGAGTCAGAGGTGGGCGTGAGGCTGGAAGAACCTTGTAGTGGAGGGGATGTCCTCCACCACGCCGGACGGCGTTCCCAGGGAGGTTTGGTCAATCATTTTTACTGGAGGGCATCGGGCTGAGTGAAGCAAAGGGCCATGGGCAGAGCTGCCTGGAAAATCATGTGTGAGAGAGGTTGTGGGGAGGGGGCGACATGGAAACATGGAAACATTGCCCTTTGGGGAAGAAGGAGGCATTAGAAATCGGTCTCATCAAACTGTCTGTGTCAGAGAACATGTGGGGCTTTTTCCAGTGCAAGCTGAAGTTCGTCTGTGTCACCCTGGGATTGTTTTTGTTGTGACAGACATTTGTAATCAAATTAAATCAAACCACAGGACAAACAGCCAACAGGAAAACCCTTCATCTTGGATCATCCCTTGGTCTCAGAAGCCCTCGGACGATCCTCTGCCATTGTCCCTGCTGGGGAGTGGAGCATGAGAAAGCAGCTTTGGGCTGGGAAAAGGCAAACTGGAACACTCTGAGCCTTGGTGCCACCACGAGAGGTGAACTGTGTCCATGCAGACCTTCAGCCACATCCTTTTTATTCCATCAAGTGCACGCTGCACGCCTGGATTTAGTTTGGGCCTCATGAAGGAGCCAATACCCATTTTCCATGTGTTTTGTTTGAGATTTAAATCTTCCCAATCTAACACTTTTTTCTTGTTTTAGGATTAAGGACAATACCCCAGAGTTCAGGCAGCTCTAGTGCTGGGCCACACCGAGGGAAGGAGCAAAACCACACAGCTGGGCTGGGATTCCACATCATCTCCCTGCGAAGCACAGGTAAAGTTTACTTTCCCCATTTTATCTTTGCTAAACCTTAATCACTGAGTTGCTGCAATTCCTTCCATGAGGTTAAGTCAAAGGAAAGCCCCAGGTCAGGTCATCCAGCTCTGCCCTCGCTTCTGATCCTGCGCCTGCACTTTGCTAAATCCAGAAAGACATGAACAAGGCTCGGCAGCAGGGTTTGAGCTGGAGGCTTGGAAGAGAGCATTGCCCCTTGAGCACAGCAAGGCCAGTGAGGGTGGGAAGATGTCCAGATCTGTGTTGCTTCAGAAAGGGTTTCCACATCTTCTTTCTCCCTTGAGGAACTGAGTTTAGAAAAGTCAGAGCTTTGTGTTTGGTGCCAGCAGGGAACTCGAGTTGATGTTGTGGCAGGAGCGTCAAGTCTGCATCGCTGCCAACATGAGAGGGTTTGGACAAACACCTGCCCAGGACGATACGGGCAGAGTTGTCCCTGCTTTGGGGAACACGATGGGCAAGACAACCTCTTGCACTGCTCCTCTCAGCAGAGCTGCGCTCTGGACAGTGCGAGGGACTCATCCTGCCTGCTATGAACCCGAGGGCCTTGAGCACACCAGCCCACCCAGCCAGCGCATGCTCCTGGTGCGAGGGCAGCTCCCTGGCCAGGTTGAGCCCCAGCCCAGACTCCTCGCCGAGGCAGCGCAGCAGGGTGAGGAAACCTCACCAGGACCACCCAGGGACCAGCAGCCTTGCTTGGAGGAGATCCCAAACCTCTCGGCTAGTTTGCCACCCGCAGGGCCACGCTGCCTCCCTTGGGCAAGGGCAAGTTTCCTGGGGAGAATCCTTTCTTCTCACACCCTTTTTCTCGTCTTTTTTTTTTTTTTTTAATTAGATTCAATTAAATTTCTGTAGCATCTTTTTTATTATTACTGTGATGATTCTGATGTACCTTAGGCATTGCTCTGAGTCCATCGGGGCGAGTTGTATAACACCTTGAACAGATGGGTTGACGATCTGTCCTCTTCTCCTCCCCTCCTCTCCCCCAGCCACCCCAGAGCTACGCTGCGCCAGGCGTGCTCTGGTTTCATCAGTCCCCAAGCCGCACATCAAAGGCAGCGTTTGCTTGGCTCTGCGCTTCCCTGGCAGCTTCGGGGATTAATCACGGCCGGGCCCGCGTGGAAAGCGTGACCGTGTCACCCTTGTTTGTCTCAGATGGGTGCTATTCTGGTTATCTTACAGTAAAACTGACTTGGCTGTTGGCTCTGTGGATGTGCTGTTTCCATTTTCCTTTCTCTGGGTTGGCTGCAGGTGCCAAACAGGCTCAGTGGAAGATGCTGTTGCACAGAGTTAATGAACATCCTTGGTTTGAGTTGCTGCAGCAGACAGGGGTCCCTGGCAGAAGCCAGTGCCTTGCCCATATGCAGCGCAAGCAACAAGAGGTGATTTCTGCTCCCAGAGCTCTTGTAACCCAGTAGAAAAAGAGAAAAATGAGTGGATACCTCTCAAGGAGCCTAAGGAAGCCATGAGATGACACCACTGTTTGCAGGATCAGTGTCTGTCTCTATCCTCTCCCAGAACATGAGCTGTCGGTGCCAGCGCTGGCTTATAGGAGGAGGCTTAAAGCAACATTTGGAGGAGAGCAGAGCCTCTGCAGAGGGGCCGGAACCCAGGGAGGACATTTGGGAGCTGCCTGTTTGATGGGACAGCACGGAATTGCCAGGGATTCTGAGGGGCTGTGTTTGTACCCTCAGAGAACGAGAATCAGGAGCCTAAACTGCAGCAGAGTGGAAGTGAGGAACCTGTCATTAACTTCAGCTGCTGCCGGGGCATGGGCTGGCGTTGAGGTGACCTCTGGGAGGGACCCAGGGACTCTGCTCTGGTTTGCTTGGATGGAACTCTGGTCTCTCTGTACCAACTGACCTTTCCTGGAGCCGCCTGTGACAGCAGTGATGCTACAGGGTGGAGAAAGCTGGACTTCACCCAGAGCGTAAAACTCAGTCAGGGGTTTTCCTGGAGATTGTCCCTGCACGTGTGGAAATGCTCATGGAGATGAGCATTAGGATCCTGGTTTGGGTGGGATTGTAGCCTGGATATTTTTAGTCTCTGGCATCATCTCTGGCAAAAGCATTAGCTCACAGTTGCAGAACAAAGCCCCAAGAGAGAGCAGAGCTCTGGACTGAGAAACAGGCACTGCCCCACAGAGCTTGCAAAAAGCTGGGAGGGGAAGTAAACACAAGGGAGCAGGGCTGGGACTGTGGCTCCCTCCCAGTGGCTCCATCCCACAGCCCACACAGGGGCCCCGTGTCCTCCCGGCCGCTAAACGCCCAGCGCCAACTTGTGCTGCCTCTGCACGGGGGGACAGAGAGCACTGGACTGCAAGGGAGGCAGCAGGGAAAGGAGGCTGAGCAGATGAGGTGATTTCCACTGGCTCAAGGCAGCCCACGGATGGAGAAGCTCTCGGCAGCTGGAGGACCTGGCTGTAGCCGTTAGCAGGGACGGGGCAGGGCTGGTCATTTCTAATGTGCCTGCCATGGCAGGGAGCTGCAAAGCCCGAGGGATGTGGAGCACATCCCCCAGGACTTAAGGGCTGTGAGGGGTAGAGGAGACACCTGGGTGTCTTACAGGGCTGAGGCTTTGGACCAGCACAGTCTGAGCTGCCTGCAGTGTCCCCGGAAGGATTCCTGGGTACCACCTGGGTACCGCCAGACAAGGCCAGGAGAGCTCCTGCAGGATGCAGGAAGGGGAGGACAATGGCAGATGAAGTGATACCCATGGCCACTGGAAGGCTGTGCAGGATGATCTTGATCCCTGCTAACTTCTAACTCCCGATTTAAATCCTCTGCACTTCCTTGCTCCCTTGACAAGATAAAGACCCTGGGCAGGCACAAGTGAACACTCTGCCGTTGCATCCTCTTCCACAATCAAACCAGGTATCGAGTGATGCCTCTCCCCATGTGCACCGTGGGCAGCAGGGGGATGGCAGGGAGAGGGGAGGTGGCTGCCTTCCTGTGGGTGTGTTTTCTAGAGCAAGAGAGAAACCAGGAGGGATCAGACGCCAACCAAACAAGGTGACTCCGTTGTGAGGAATGCAGGCACAGGCTCTGTGCGTGTGGGAGATGCAGCGAGGAGATAGAGGGACAGGTGAAAAACGCTTTCGCCAGCAGAGCTGCCACGCCAGCTCCTGAAGGGTGTGAGGAAGGGGCAGTCTCAGCATCTCCGTCCAGAATGAAATAATGTGAAAGTGGTGCAAAACTCATTGCCACAAGACAGTGTTGCTACCGATGACTGAGCAGGGGTAATGGGGCTGTTAGAGAGGTATTGAGGTAGAAAGAACTGTGAAGTTTTAAAATAGTAACTTGTGAAGAGATAAAGGGGTTGGGTACAGATAAAATCTACAGATAAAATCTGTGTAAATGGGAATGCAGAAAATGAATGGTAATCCCCAAACCACTTCCTCCAGGGTTCCCAGAGGAGAATCTGCTTTCTCCCCTCGTATGGTTTTGGGAGGTGGGCGACACGGAGTGATGAGCAGAGCCATAGGTGCTGCCGGCACGGGAGAGGGGATGGGGAGCAGGAGGCGGCGGAGGGTGTGAGGTGCTGGCACCTCTGTTCCTGCTGCTAACACACGTGCAGGATCCTGCCTCAGCCCTCCAAGTGGAGCTGAGGAGACTGGGAAAACTTTCCTGTGTTTATCATTTGTCGTGTCCTGTGTTAGGAGAGCATTCACACCTCCACCTGTGCCCCTGTGCTCAATTCCCGGCTGGAGACCTCCTGGGGCCATTCTGAACTCGGCTCCGGCGCCGCACACGCATTCAGCCCCGTCCACCTTTGATCTCCAGCTCTGTCAAGAGGGATGCTGTGGCAGGAATCCTGCCCATCAGGTACCATCCACAGGCAGCTGCGGTGTCACAGCTGTGACCAAGCCCTGACAGCTCCAGGAGCTGAGGTGTTGCCCGGTTTAAGCCAAGCCTCCACCTCCTGCCCTCGGGCTGGAGAGAGGCTCCTTTCGGTCTGTGCTCTCTGCTTCTCTGCCTGGTGACCTCGGGGGTCTCAGCTGCTTTCGAGCATTGTCACGAGTTGGAGGAGCTGGCACTGATCCCCCCGAGCCCAGGCTCTGGCTGTGCCAATGCCGATGCTGACCTGCTGCCGAGTGCTGGCTGGGCATGGGAGCTGCTGCGTGGTCCAAGACACTGAGGAAGAGGATGGGATGCTGCTGCCTGAGCAGAGAGGCTGAAGCTCATCCGTCATCCTCAGATCAGCCAAGCCCTTGCTGCTCCCTGTGCCCCGGGCATGGGTACCACTGGGGTGTAACCGGGTGCCACTGGGATGTCACTGGGTACCAGCGCACCCGTGGTGCTTCATCCCCTCATCCTTTTCCCAAATTACCCCGAAAGCAGATCCCTGCCCTCGGCCCGACAGGGGAAGCCGCTAGATGGCAACGTTTCCTGCAGCCCGACCGCCTCTCCCGGGGGCTGAGGGGCTCCGCGGCGGGGACCCCGACCCTGCTGCGGGGTCACGTCTGACTGCGGCTCCCCTCTGTGCGGAAAGAAAACCGGTTACCTTAGCATCACCTCAACTCCAGGCCATTGATTTCACTTTTAGCAGCAAAGCGCTGCAGCCCCGTGCGATGTCGCATCACTGGGCAGAGGTGGTGCGCCAGGACCCGCGTGCTCATGTCACACATGTGTTCCATGTTCCCGTTCATGCGTCTCACCATCCCTGCAGACCCCCTTTGCCTGCAGAATTTCTCCGGCTGCCCCCAAAGTGTCTCTTGGACCGGTGACGGGGTTTGACCTTGAGGAACAATTTGATCCTTACCGTGTGTCCAGCACCCGGTGGCCAGCGGAGACCCCTCAGTGCTGGTCACAGTGACTGGGAGCTGATGTGGTTGCTGAGGCTGGGGACACTGTTTTTGCTGGGGGCACTGGTTTTACTGCTGGCGAGGGCTTTTGGGCACGGCCAAACCCAGCTGGCTTTGATCCAGGCAGTGTGGGAATGCGCAGCAACGTGAAACCTGCCAGGAAACACCTGTGCCTTTCGCTGCTCCCTCCAGTTATCGCTGCTGCCCAGGTTCTGTCAGTGCTGAGTGCTGTTACGTGAAGGGTTTTAGACCGAATCAGGTGTGAAAAGGCAGCCAGTGTTAACCTGAGCTTGTTCCCCTGGGAATGCAGGAGAAAGGCTGCTGAGAGGCCAGCGGTTCTTCGGGCGCGCTGCCCATCCCTGCTGGGCTACATCCGACTGGCCGGCGAGTTCCTGCAAGCAGAGAATTTGCTGACCTTCACCTCTGAGTGCCTCAGTTTCCCCACACGATGATCCTTCCCTGCTTCCCCTAAAACAAGGAAGAGGATGGAGGAGGATGGCAGCAGCTCACTTCTCCAAGGCATCCAGCTGGTCTGACTGGGAATGCTAATTAATTGTCCATTGCACTGGGGCCACAGTGCATGAGGAAAGGAAACTGCAGTGTGGTGTGAACAGCCTCAAACAGAAAAGGGGAGAGCTGCTCACCCAGGGAAGGATTGATGGAAGTCCTGAGTAGGAGCTGGTAGTGCAGGGAATACAACAAACACCAGAGGACAGGGCGTGTGAGGGAGCGAGAGGCATCACTGTGTCCTTCCCGGCAGAGATGGACCATGGTGGACCAGGATGGGGACCAGCCAGGAGCATTGCCCTGCCAATAGCTCTGCCCTCACTCTTGACATCCTCCAGTCTCCAGTGTGATGCCTCCAGATGTTAAATATTACTTTTCTTATATTTTTTTTAAGGCTTTTGTCCTTCCTCAGTCTCCACCTGCAGCCATTTGAGCTCTGAAAACTGCAAGTTTGGAAACCAGCCTTCGTCACAAAAATCACCTGTGTTCTTCCAGCCACAAACCTCCATTCCATGTGCCCCATGGTCAAAGCCTCCAAGAGGAGCCCTGAGGGTGGGACACCACGCGCTGAGCCAGCCCCAATAGAGGTGCCAATGCCACAGCAAGGAAAGGTGAGGTTTGGGCCAAGGGGAAGGAGCAGAGGCGGTGGCTCTGGCCCGGAGATCTCAAGCCCCAAGTGCCTCCTCATGGCTTCTTTGCAGCTGGGTGCGTGATGGAGCTCATCCATGAGGTCCTACCCTCTCTACCTCCCTGGCAGGGCTGCAGGTCCTTCCAGCCTCCGTGCCTCCCCGTGTGACTAAGAGTGCTGGCCGGCTCCCAGGGGTGTCAGTCTGGGACCCCAAACAACCCCAGGGAGCCAAGAGGAACAGGAAAGCCCAGAGGCTCCTTCCTCATCGCTCTCCTCCTCGCTGCCTGCCAGCTGCCTTCCCGGGCCAAGGGGAGGCCCTGGGTGGCCCCTTCTCCAGTTGGCCCAGACGGGAGCGGCCGCTCCCTATTACTCACGGGGATGATGCGGGGGGATGCAGGGGCGGAAAATCAGAGTAAATGGAAAGTGGGCATTTGCCTCTGCCCTCGTCTCCCATCGCTGCAGCTGGAGCTGAGCTCAGCCAGAGGCCGCGGCGCGAGGCCGCGGGCAGCAGCGGCCAGCGAGAGGACACGGGCATCGCCCTCCGAGCTGGGACACACGGGTGGGGGACATGGACGGGAGAGCAAGGGTGCAGCCACCGGGCCCTGTGGGCCAGGGGTGCCCCGCTCCATGCAGGCGCACACGCACTGCAGAGGCGCCTCCAGCTTGGCTGCTCATGTTCAAGGCTCCCTGCATGACCTGCGCCCACTGGGGGGATGCTCTGCCCCCCCAGGAGAGCTCTCTATGGCTTCCTGGGGGGAAGGTGCTGCAAAGGGCAGCCAGATGCCAGATGGGACACATGAGCTGAAAAACAAGGGTCTGAATTCAAGATACAATCTGAGAAAAAACTCATTTCCAGGTCTCAAAGTGAGGGTAAATCCAGGTGGGAGGGGCGCGGGGGGGCAGTGGGGATCCCTGGTCCCACATGAATGCTCAAGGTGCTGCTTTTTATGGGATGCAGACACATCTCTGCAATTTTTTGATGAGAAATTCTGCTCAGGTCAAAGTGAGCAGATACATTCCTGGCAAAAATAATAATTTCAAATGAATCAACAATTTCCCATTTAAAAAAAAACAAAGCCAAACACTTCCAGACCTTCCCTCGGTCCCTTTTGGTGCTCACGACTCAGTGCAAGGCGAGGTGGCAGCTGGACGCAAACCCACAGGCACCTCTTGGGATATGAACTGGATGAAATGGGACCCCTGGGGAACCCGGCTGCGACCAGGTGGAATTTTTCAGACTGGTGGTGAGACAAAAGCTGGGCAAATCTCCATCAGGGACATTCAAAGGGGACATTCAAAGGGACCAGTGCCCGCGGTGCCGCCCACCCTTCTGCGACCAGGAGGAGGTGAGAGCCAACCGCTGGGTAACGGCAGCGAGGCCTTCCCGGCTTTGTGCCGAGCGGGGTTGGGTTACGGGGCTGGGGCTGGGAAAGCTCCTTCGAAGGTCGCAGGTGGATTAAGGAATTCCAATCCCCATTCTGTGCCCAGAGAACCACAACTAATGTGGGAGCTGCAAAGAGCAGGGGCAGGCGAGGTGGGAGGTGTTGAATGGGAAAGGCACCTGCGGGGGGGGGGGGCAATGCGAGCCGGGATGCTGGAATCTGGCAGGTGGTGAGGAAATGGTGTGATTTACGGTCAAACCTGGCCACAACCTGCTTTTTTTGCACCTTTGAGTAGGAGGAGCCAGGCAGAGCCTGGGGCGAAGGTGGCAGGGGAGGTTCACGTGTCACCTCCTCGATGGGGGTGCTCCAGGGAGCAGAAAAAATAATCCCCCAGTGCAGGTACATTGGATCTCCGAGCTCAGGATGTGGGCTGGACTATCCCCTTGTCCAAGGATGATGCCCCCTTATTCCAGCCCAGTACATAGGTATCTGGTCTCAGGGAGGACCCTGCACCTGAGCTGGGCACCCAGCCCACCCGTTGGAGGTGTCTGGGGCCAGGGGAACCAGCGATGGGATGGACGCCTGCTCCCAGTATCTCTGGAGTCAGAACAAGGCTGCAGGGGCTGGGACAGGGCTTTCTTCCCACCCCACAGCCCTGGCCCTGAGAGGGATGTTCCAGCACCGCAGAGACCCCGATGACACTGCATCCCCCAGGGCAGATCCCCTGGGCCTTCCTGGCGCTGCCTGGGGAGACTTTTGCACCCAAGAGCAGTCAGGGGAGCAGCGATCTCATACACCCCTGCTCCCCAGGAGACTCCGAGGCGCCTCTTAATAGGACTTTAATTATACATTTTACCGTCACCATTTTTTCCTCCCTCTCTCTCCCTCTGCAGCTCAGCTTCCCCAGAGATGTAAATACCGGGCGCGTGCTGCGGGGATGTCAGCTCCTCTAATGAC
The DNA here is from genome assembly GCA_033558185.1 of Dromococcyx pavoninus. Taxonomy (NCBI): domain Eukaryota; kingdom Metazoa; phylum Chordata; class Aves; order Cuculiformes; family Neomorphidae; genus Dromococcyx; species Dromococcyx pavoninus. The sequence continues at coordinate 37,710 of JAUMJL010001356.1, read as the reverse complement.
CACCTGCAAGCTGGGGAGGGAGGACGGTGGCGTGGGGACAGGTGAGGTGACACTGCCCTGACCAGCTCAGCAGTGGCTCCCCGGTGTTCTTGGGCCCCAGGGTGGGTGGCTTTGCCTCCGGCTCGGCACGGAAGGTCGATGACTTTGGGAGATGGGGAGATGGCAGTCATGGACTGGGAAAGGGGAGCTCTGGTCCTGCAAGGGGACCAGGATGTGGGGTCATCCCTCTGCTGGCTCTGTGCCGCAGGACAATGAGACAAGGTGGCTGGTAGCCCCAGGCAGTAGCCAACCATGGGATGGCGTGGCCATCAGACATCTCTGCTCCAGGGGGCATCCGGGCTCCAAACATCACAGCACGAGCTCTGCCAGCATCCGTCCTGTGGCATCCCTGCCAGAGCCATCCCACCGACCTTGGAGCACGTCTGATGCCCAGGGCATTCCTTTCCAAGAGGCCTGGATTTCCCTCTGCAGAGATGCTCAAGATTTGGCAGGGACCAAACCTTCCTTTGCAGAGAGGAGACCCTCGACTGAGTCAAGCATTGCCTGGCTCCGCTCTGTGAGCGACAACACAGGCTCAGCTGGCTTTGAAGGGAAGCGAAGGGTTGGCTTCTGCCCTTTTCTGCTTCTGGGCAAGACCCTGACTCCTTTATTCAGGCAAAAACTCATACTGAGAACTTTGCTTAAGTCAAGCCTGGGAATTTGGCCCCAGAGGGTGAAATAATTCTCTCTGCATGGTAACACACAGAGAACAAAAAGAAAAAAAACAACCCCAAAACCAAGCAAACCAGGAACAGCAATGTAAGAGGAACAATTTCCTTCACCACTAATTTTCTCTCTGTTAATTTGTGAGTCTGTGGGGTCACAGATCATAATGCTCGTACCGTCTCCCCACACCCGCGTGTCCCGCTGGTCCAGCGAGTGCCCGCGCAGCGCTGAGCCTTGCGGGCGCAGCCTGGGCATCGCGGGTGCAGGAGGAATTCTGGCCTCAGAAGGGCACACGGGTGCCCGGGGCTGGACTCCCATAGCTGCCCCAGTGTCACCTCTTCTGTGGATAGATCCAGGACTCTGAGATGATATTTTTCTCTGGGCCTTGCCCTGAGTCTGCTCCCTGTGAAACTCATCGCTGGCTGCAATGAGGAGAAAAGGAGCCAGACCTGGGCTGCCAACAGGGCCATTTTCATCAGTGTTAAAATACGGGGCTGGAATACAGAGCATGACATTGGTCCAACCCGAGGGTTGCACAATGCTGTGCCAGGACCAAGGGGCAAGCTGGGCATCTTCATTCACCCAAGGACACGTGCAGACCCCAGCCTGGGCGCCTTCCAGCAGCAGCCTCACGGGAGGGAGTCACTGGGATGGGTCAGAAACACCCATTTCTGCAGAGCTGTTGAAGCTTTTCCGATTTATTGCTCCTTCCCCTCTTAAATATTCCTGAAATATTTTTTTTTCAGATCCTCAACCACCACAAAGAAGAGGACATTTTGGGACACTGCTCTTCATTAAAGCCCTCAGGGACTTGATGCAGCATTTGGGAATTCGTTGGGAGGTTTGGGATTTCACCAAATACAGGAAATATCAGCAGAAAATCTATTTTCCTCTGCAAGTCTTTGTTGAAAAGCTTCTCTTTCATCAGGAAAATATCACAGTGATTCTCCCCTCACCTCTCTTTCTGTTCACCTGCTCGTGGGCTTTTGCTGTGGGACGCTGATGTGGTTCCTTGCGAGCCACTCTTGGCTCACCCGCGAGCATCCCCTGCAGCCATGAACTGCACCCCGAGCTGGGGCTGACACAGGGCTCCACTGAAAGTGCTTTGGGATGGACATAAATCCCAGGAGGAGGGGGTGATTAAACCACGTGTCTGTTTGGGGCAGAGAGAGTGGGAGCAGGGGAGGGCTGGGCTCTGCCGAGGAGCCTTCTGTGCCAATTCGAACAAACGCCACCGATTTCCCATTGCCCAATTCCCACAACCTGGGCAACAACGCAGGTTTCTGTCTCCAGCAATGCGAGGTCCTTGTAAATGAGGACTGAATGTGCAGTCGGCTCAAGCCCTCCCTGCTGGCTTCTTAAACCCTCAGCAAATTCTTCCCCGAACCTGCAAGTCCCGACACATCCCTCGGCGCGGGACAGCACAGCACATCGGATGCGGAGGATGAGGGGCTGTCCCTGTGCTCCCTGTCCCATGCACGTGTCCACCTGCAAATGCAGTTCCCAGCACCCATGAGAGATTGTTTTAAACCAAATTAATCAGAGTTTATTGGATCAAATCATCTGTGGAGAGACCAGAGCCTGGTGATCTCTTTGTTCAAAAGCTGCATCGAGCTGTTTCTGACTGCCTTGTTGTGGTGTGAGAGCTGCAAACCCTTAATGGGTCTCATGAAAGGGAAAATAACAACTTCTTAAAGGAAGAGACCGCGATAGAAAAGGAAAAGTGCATTTATGCAAGGAAGAGTCCCCTGGAAATTGTGTAGGAAACCCAGGCCAGATCTTAACTGGGCTCAGTGTGAGGCTCAGCCTGAGGGGAAAACCAAACCCAAACAGTTCTCTAAAAAAAAAAAAAAATCCAAACCAATGTGCACAATATTTAAATGCACAGTAAATCTCAGTTATCTGTATTTCCCACTATTTAAATGCTCTGTGTTTAAACACAATAAATTCAAGTTATCCTTTCTATCTGCCCCAGCCAGAGAAAGGCAGTTTTGCTCCACTCCAGCAAAGACAGCAGAGGCAGGGATGGGGGAGGATGGGAAGAGCATCAAGTTGGAAAAACCAAGTGGGTTTTCAGCCTGGTGCCAACCCACAGCCAAAGTCCAAGCAATGGAGTTTCAGGTGAATGGAAAGAAAGGAAACGGAGCTGGGTTTTTAACATTTTCTGGAGCACCCCAAGGGATTTTTGCATCAGCAGAGAAGATGCTTTGGCAGAGCCACCTCCTCTCTGCAAGAACAGAGCTTTCCTGGAGACCATGGAAGGGAAAGCGAAGGGTCTCGGGCTGTGAAGTGTCCCCATCCCCAGCAGGACAAGTTTTGGCTCAGCAGTTTCAGGGCTCCCCAGCTCCCTGTGTTCAGGGTGATGGGAATTGAATGAGGGTTAAAAAACCTCTTTAACTGGTGCTCTTGTCAAATTAGCGGAGCAAGGCGCTGGGGCCAGGGCTAATGAATGGAATAATTGATTAAATATGTCATATTTCTGCCCAGTAGGTTCACACTTTCCCCAAAGGTTTCCAGATGGGGCATAATTATCCCCCAAACTGGCTTCACACGCCAGGGCACACGGGGAGGAACAGTGACATGGGGAATTAGACAGCAGAAAATTGCTCCCACCATTAATCCCAGGCACTTAATAAACTCACCAAAGAATATCAAGGATGGGGAGAGACCCGCTTGGGTTTGGCCCCCAGTGGGGCTGCTCAGGAATCGCTGGTGATGCTGGATTATGGAGTAGCATAAAGGGAGGCAGGGGAGGGGGGGGGCGGGGAAAGATTGCTTCTCTCAAAGATGCCAGGAAGGGGAACTTTCCCCACTCCTTTGCTCCCTCATTCACCCAGTAGGGGCCAAGGGACAAAGTGATGTAAAGTAGAGGGCACCATAGATTGCTGCTGATTTACACCAGGGTCCTTTCATTCCTTTGGTTTCCAGCCATGGAAATCAGATCCAGACCAGGTCTACATCCTGGAAAATAATTTAAGTCCAAAACTAAATATTTGCTGTATTGAAGGGGGCTGAAATGGGGAGTGGGGGAAAAGGATTACTTGGTTTAGGAATTTTTAACATCAATATGATTTCATCTCAGCCCAAACAGGTGATGAAGTGGGGCCCAAATACTGGCTGGTGCAATGGGAAATGCTGATTTACACCCCCTGGCCAGTGCCTTTCCTGGCCCCAGGCTGACCCACACCTACTGTAGCCTCTGGGGGCTGGAAAGCAAGAACCCCCTGAGCCCAGGCCAGGGAGTTGAGCTGCAACCTGCACTACTGCAGCCCCTGGGACAAGAGATTTGTGAGCAGATTTCTTGCAGAAAAACCCTTTCAAATCCCTCCCGGAGATGTCAGAGCTCTGCAGAGTTAAAGGGGGATGGGGAATATTAATGTGAATTTTCCCTTCTGTCCCTCTGAAAATTCCCTGTCGAAGCTGGGTCCCAGACAGCCACCCAGAGCCACCTCTGCTCCTCCAGGTCACCTCCCCATCAGTTGCTTCTGTCTCGCCTCGCTCGTGCCGTGATTCCTTGCAGAGGGGAAGAGATCCTGGATGGTTTGGGGGTGCCTGACACCACCCAGGAGACAAATCCTCCCACTCGTGTTGCTGCTCCCCTATGGGGCAGGATCAGGACCTGGGAAAGGAGGGTGTGAGGCAGAACAGCCTCTCCCCTTGCTCCCCAACAGCCCCCTGGATGGTCTTGGCTCCTGCCAACCAGCCCAAAGAGCCCGGGGAGAATCTCGGGGAGAAGCCCAGGGAGAAGGCAGCGCCGCAGCCTGTGGGCAGAGCAGCTGGGCTCACACCAGTGCCCCTTCTCCCCGCGCTCCCTGGGATTCCTGCTGGGGCTGGAGATGGCGCGGTTGTTCGTTAGCATGGCAGCGGTGGCGTGTGGGAGGGCAGACGCCAGGCTGTCTGCTCCCACTTTGTTTGGCTTGTTATTAACTTCTCCTTGGGCTGCCATTAACCCAGAATTCCTGCACTTGGCTTTAGGCTTTCCCCGCGCCGCTCTATCTCCAGCACGTAATTACAGCTGTTGGGATTCCCTTTATCTCGGAGGATCTTGTAGGTTCGTTACCTGGCACATGCTTTCCTGCCCCCCCTCCAGCCTCCCCTGCGCCCCTTTAATCCTTCCTGCTCTCATCAGCCTCGGCACCCGGTGCTGGCAGGTAAAAACCTTCAGCACCCACCGCCTTGGCGTTGCGGGGCAGGAGAGCGGCGGCAGCGAGACTCCACGTGTCCCACACCCTCCGTGCCACCGCGTGGGTCCTGGCACACGGCAGCACCTCCCCAGCCCCGAGACCGAAACGTTGACTCCGAGCGTGGCCTTGATTTATTTTTTTAATTTAATACGAGTTGAGTCGATTTATTTGTCTTGGCAGCGCGTTACCCCTCAACCCCCAAACCCCGCTAAGACAGCGCGTTCTGTCCCTGCCAGCCCGCGCCGGCACAAACAGGAGGGCTGGGCCCTGGGCCCCGGGTGCGCACCCCACGCAGGTGCGGGGTGGCACCAGCTCCTGGCCTCGAGCTGCCGCAGGCACTGGGAACCGGCGCCCCAAGTGAGAGGTGACTGCGAGCTGGGAGAGTTTTACAGCCTGGAAGTTGAGTGCCAGTTTCTCACCCCATCCCCCAAGGGATCACAAAGCAGTGCTGACCCCACGCCCGCGTCGGTGGGCTCAGATATGGGGTGTTCCCGTCAGGATGGGGTTTGGGGATGCTGAGATCGACAACTTCAGACCCAAAACTCCATCTACACGAGGCTGGTGTGAGGCTGGAGAAGAGAAGGAGGGTATGGGCTCCCTCTCGTCTGGTGTCACTGCTGCCTCATTGCTCTCCCTGGATTGCTCCGTGCCATGAGATCCCCAAGCGTGGAGATCCACTCGCTCTCCAGCTTACGGAGGGCTGGGACCCCTCCTTGGCATCACCAACAAGCCAGAGCTGTGACCCCTTGCCCCAGGAGGGGATGTGACCCTGAGGGTCCTCCTCCTCCTGCCAGAAGTCAAATATTGCCCCAAAACCTCCATGGGAACACTTATCCATCCACCTGCATCGCTGGGCTCCTCTGCTAAGTGGGGGGCATTTTGGGGTACCTTGGGCAGCCTCTGCTCCAGTCCCAGCATCTCCCACCCACCCTCAGCACCAAGACAGGGAGCACCACTGGGAGCAGAACTGCTCATAGCTCATCCCAGCAAGCCATCACCCATCCTGGAGCCGGTGGGAGCTGAGTCACCCCGGCAGAGAAAGTGAGGAGTGGGGATAAATGGAGATCAGCAGAGGCTTCCATTGGTCCTTGCCGAGGCCACACTTTGGCCCCAGTGCCAGCCAAGCTGGGCTCCCTGGGGACTCCTTAGCCGGCCAGGGCAGGGCTGGAGAACATCTGGATTTCTCCTTGTGCTTCCTTTCATTTGCTGCTTCGCCCCCGCTTTTGCCTGGGTGGAGTTGGGGGATTTTCCACATCGGGCCCTGGAGTTTGGTGGAAGGGCAGCTTCTCCCCGTGCCCAGCTTTAGAGGTCACACGGAAGTCCGAGCCTGTGCTGTCCCTGAGGACAGTCCCAGGGATAACAATGCTTTCCCTGGCTCCTTGCTGGGACAGGGGGACCCCAGAGCCTGTGCCTGGCACCAAGGGGTGGGAAATGGTCCTAACGGTGTCATGAGCAAAGGTTTGGGGAGGTTGGGACGGGGACAGAGGGCAGAGGCCATCACTATGGATGGAGGTGGATGAGAGCAGGGGTTGTGTTGGCAGTTGGGGCTGCACATGGTCCCCATGTGTCCTGGGGGTGGCCAGGAGCTCAGCTATTTATATTGGTGCTCCTGGCCCCTGCCTGGAGTGACTCAGCCCCAGCACCATGGCCAGATGGGAACATGTTTTGAGGATGCTCTAATGGGAGGGTGGGGACGGGGACCCTCCCTGCCAGTGTCTCCCATGCCTGCGCCCCCCTCTCTTCCCCAGGGCTGCTCCTCCTGGGCAAACCTGCGTTGGGTGCAGTGGGGACCTCTGGCCAGTGCTTGACTTGGCACCAGGCTCCTTCCCCTTGGTGTCACACTGGCATTCCCAAACCCATTCCCCTGGCGTCCCCAAATCCATCATCTTGGTGTCCCCAAACCATCCCCGCGGTGCAGCCACGGCTCTCAGACCCCCATCCAGGGCTGCAAGACCCCCTGATTGCAGGGGGTAGAAATTCTGCCCCCAGCACCATCTGGGCTCCACTTGGCTGTCCCAAGGGTTGTCCCCAAATGAGGTGACAGTGTCCCCAGCCCCTGCGGTGGGGGGGGTTGCCCTGGTTGGCCCAGGCCAGGGTGTGGGCAAGGGGCATCCTGCGACTGCCCCCCACCAGTGAGCTGAGTGCGAGCGGCTCCAGGTCCCTCCAAGGGGATGCGAGTCCCTCCCAGGCTATGGGTGTCACCACCCCCCCTATACCCCGCTGGAGGACGGGGGGTCCCTGGGAAGGGGGCTGCCCTCGGCTCGGGGGTGGGAAGGGGATCCGGGGGGAGGTGGAAAGGACACAGAGGGGCTGCCCTAGACGATGGGGACCCGGGGTGTCCCTGGGAGTGGGGGTGCCCCGGTCCGTGACGTCACGGGGGCGGGGGAGGGCGGGGCGCGCAGGGGATCCCCGGGCGGAGCCGTCGGGGGGCGCGGGGCTGCGGGGGCTGTGGGGCCCCGGCCCCCCCGCCATGACCATGAGCTCCGTGGCCGAGTCCCTGCTGGGGTCCGATGCCCCCAAAGCCGCGTTCCTACCGCTCGCTGCCCCCTCGCCACCGCACTTCCCGCTGCACGGGCTGCAGCCCCCCGGGGCCCCCCGGCACGACCCCCCGCCCTTCGCCCCCTACGGGCGCCCTGGGCCATTCTCCCACTTCGGTGGGGCCCCCCCGCCACCCCACGGCGGCTCCTACCTGACCTTCCCACCCGCCGGCGCTCCGCGCCCCCCGCCCGCTCTGCCCCACGGAGCCGGGATGCAGCATCCAGGTAAGGGGGGCTCGGGGGGGCCTTCCCCGGGAATCTCCCGGCCGGGAGCGGTGGGAGGCACTGGGAGTCACTGGGAGGTGCTGTGATTTACCGGGAGACCCTGGGAGTCACTGGGAAGTGCCGGGAATCACTGGGGAGCAGTGGGAGTCGATGGGCATCACTGGAAGAGCTGGGAGTCACTGTCAAGCGCTGGGATTTACCGGGAAGCGCCAGGAGTCACTGGGAAGGGCTGGGAGTCTCTGGGAAGCGCCGGCAGAGCCGTCGAGGTGCTGGGGCTGCACCGCCCCGCCGGGGCTGCGGCGCTGGGGAGGCTCGGCAGGCGGGGAGGTCCCCGAGGGTACCCGCAGGGGCTGGGGGCGATGTCCCCCTGCTCCCCGAACACCCAGACCGGCCCGAGTCCCGTGCGGATGGGGCTGAGGGGCTGCAAGGAAGCCCGGGGATGGGAGCTCAGAGCCCCAACTGCCGCATCCTGCACCCCGAGACCCCGGACTGGTCACCTCCTGCACCTTGAAACCCTCAACAGCCCTCATCCTGCAACCCGAGACTCCTCGCCTGCATGCTGTGCCCCCCGGGCCGGGCAGACCCTCCTCTCTGCCAACGTGCTCCAGTCCCAGCTCCTGACCCATCCCATATCCAGTCCCCTCTGTTTTCTCCAAAACATGATGCAGGAAACTTCAAGCTGAGCTGCCCCAAAGAGAAGCAGCCCCCGGGATGCTGAGTCCCCGTGCCCTCTTGGCCCCTCATCAGCTGTGGCCAGGGCAAAAAGTGTGCGGGGTGCAGACACACTTGCCCCACGCTGCAGAGCGGGGACCACCGTGTCCCAGTTCCACCCTGAGCCCCAGTGCGTTCCTGCACCACACTAGCTGCGTGGCCCACGATAGATCCAGGGATGCTCAAAGCCATGGAGTGGGGAGAAGATGGTCCAGGGTGAGGGGTGCCAGGGGCTCGCTGCTGCCCACAGTGAGGACTCCCAGGGCAGAGGCATCTGTCCTGCTGCACCTCCATCATTCTGTGGGGCCCTGTTTGCCCCCCCCTCCTTGGGTGCCCGGCAGAAGGCCCCGTGACCTGCCCACTCTTGGACATCAACTGGGATATTGAATGAATAATCCCATCCCTCTCTTCCTCTTTGCTTCACCTGGGGCTCAAACAAACCTGCTAAGCCAAAGCAGCCCCCCTCCACTCATTCCCCTCCAGAACCAACCTCTGAAAAGCAAAACCTGCTGCAGCCCCAGGGCCAGGGTGGGATGAGTTGGGGCTGTTGGGTTTTTGTAACCTCCCAGCGTGCTGGTTTAACTCCCTGCTCCTCTCCCATCCCAAGAGGACGAGAAGCCCCCCACCATCATCAATGGGGACTTGCGCGCCAACGGGAAGGGCAAGAAGCTGCGCAAGCCCCGCACCATCTACTCCAGCCTGCAGCTCCAGGTGCTCAACCAGCGCTTCCAGCAGACCCAGTACCTGGCGCTGCCCGAGCGCGCCGAGCTGGCGGCACAGCTGGGGCTCACCCAGACCCAGGTACGGCCCCTGCGAGGGGCACGGGGATGGGGATGCACCAGGCAGGGGGCCCGTGCCCATCGCTGCTCCAGGAATCACTCTGGATTAAAGGCTGCCTCGCGGTGCCGGGGTGCACCTGGAAGCGTGCCGAGCCGAGCCGTGCTGCGGCGGGGGAGCTGGCGCCTGTGGGCCCCCAGGGCTCGGGTTCGGGGCGCCCCTGCTCGCACCTCCCAGCGGCAGCGGGACTTTCCCAGCCCCGGAGCCTGGCTGCTGGCCCAGCCGTGCCCGGCGCTGGGCGAGTGGGTTTTTGAAGGTGATGGGGAGAGACAGGCAGGCGGCAGCGGTGCAGCCCGGAGCCAGGGGCGAAGCGAGCTCATAAAGCCGGGGAAGAGGAGGCAAGTGGGAACCTGTCGGCAGCGCGGAGGGGGAACCGTGGGGAGGAATGAGCGGGGCCACCACCCCAGCTCAGCGGGTCCCAGTGCGCCGCACCCGACCCAGCCCCGGCACCCAACCGGGCTGGTGGGGGGCACAGCCCCTGCCGTGGGGAGGGGACACACAGGGATGTGCACGGCTGGGGACTCATGGGTTGGTTTCCATTCATCACACTTTGTCTGGGCTCCCTGTACCTCTTCCCACAATCTCCTCCAGCTTCCCTTAGTAGAGTCTCTGGTGGCTTGTAAAAGGTTGGGCTCACAGCCCGACTTCTCTTGCAGCCCCCCCCACCCCTGGGAAAGGGCTGTTGTAGATGAAGGAAAGAGGAACCTCAGCAGGGTCTGTAGTTATTGACGCTGGGGTTTAGGGGCAGCATTGTCCACAGCCCCAACCCTCCCCACTCATCCCTCACTCTCCCACAGGTCAAAATATGGTTCCAGAACAAACGCTCCAAGTACAAGAAGATCATGAAGCAGGGCTCAAGTGCACCCAACGAGGAACACTTCCACCCCGCTGCCTCCCTCTCCCCCAACATCCCCCCACTCTGGGACATTCCCATGCCAGGCAAAGGGCCCCCCCTGGCACCCAGCAGCTACATCAACAGCTTTGGAGCATGGTACCAGCCGCAGGATGCAGTCCCCCGGGCTCCCATGATGTGACACTGCCATGGCGCCAGCACCCACCAGCTCTGGGAGGGCCAGTGTGAGGGGGATGCTCTGTGCCACCCCCGAGGGATTGGGGAGCTCAGCGAAGCCCTGAGGGACCCCAGTGAATGGAGAAGGAGGAGGAAGGTGACTGCAGTCCGCAGGAACCTGGGGATCTCCTGCTCCATCATGGACCCAAGTGAGGCAGCTCCAGCACAACACTCAGTGCACCCATCCCAGTGGGACAGGACTTGGCCTCCAGCTGCAGCCCCAAGTCGCTCCCGTCAGGGGCTAGGGGGGACCCCAAGAGGGGCTGGGGAGACCCCAGGCCCCCAACCTGGCTTTATTTATAAATACTGTCTGTTACTGTATGTGCCCCCTCTTTATAAATCCTTGAGGGTTCTGGCTTCTGTTCGGCAGAGACACTTCAGTCCTGCTCCTTGGAGGCTCCTGTCTCCGAACATTCCTGGGAACAGAGCCCTGTGAGCATGGGAGTGCTGGTGCAGGGGCTGAGGCTGCCCGCCCCCCCAAACATCTGCGCCCCCCCAAACATGTGCTCTTTCCAGATGTGCGATTGCTCCCCCAAAACGGAGGCACAATTACAGTAATTGTGGGCCTGGGCCCCTCATGAGGGGCTTCTCTTCTACCTCCTCGGGTAATTATGGGCAATTTGGAGCTGTTGGAGATGTTTCTCTGAACCCCTGTGGGAGAGGGAGGGCAGGGGAGTGCGGGGCCAGCTGGAGGGAGGTCGAGTCTGAGTCTCCTGCAGCCCCCAGTGACTCTGTGGCCCTGGGAGTGAGGACGTTTGGGGAGAGGGGGATATTTTCCCTTTGCAGGTTTGGCAGGGGGTAATATCTCCCTGTGTGCTTTTCAGAGGCCAGAACCTGGCTAGAAAATACATTATTGTTATTTCATACTGTTTCCAGTCTTTGTCACCCACTATGGAGACGAGACCCGCACCGCAACTCCCCAGCCAAGAGCCGCTGGTGCCGCGGGGCCGTACCGAGGTTTGTGTTGTTGCACAAACATCCATGGTCCTTGCTCCAGATATTTCTTTCCACCGTTCCGAGGGGTTCACGTTTCCCATCCTAGCCAGCGCAGCTGGGGAGGGAGCGATGCTGTGCATGGCTCTGCACCTTCGGCAACACATGGGACCGGAGCTTTTCTGAGAACTTGGCTCCCACCTGAGGAGTCGAGGGTTTGAGCAACAATCGATAGCTGGGAGATGGGCAGGGCTGGAGAGCAGTGCCAAGCGTGGAAATGGCTTGGACCAGGGCTAAAATGAGTGGTCCTGGATCACTCAGGGAGCCGCTGTCGAGGACTGGGTGCTGAACACCATCCCAGCCGTGTTCACTGCTGAGGATCTTCTGCTGAGCCAGCAGCGGGGTCAGAAGGAGCTTGGCGGGATGGCGGGAAGGGAAGGATCTGGTGGGACCAGGAAAGCAGGAGGAAGAGGCCATGGAGCCCGCTTGGCTTTTCCAAGGGATGTGTTGCCAAGGACCTGCAGCCAGAGCCACTCACAGGTCCCATCTTGCAGCCCTTGGCTCCCGGAGCCACGATCCGGCACTCGTGGTGCCGCTGGGATGGCGGCTGGCACCCAGGCCCTGCGGAGGGGCTGCCTTTGCCCACGGCTGCCCCTGCACCCAGCTGCCCTCACGAGAGAGCTGCGGTCAATCCTGCTGCCCTGGCGTGAGAGCAGGGGAATTCCTGCTCCAGCCCATCCCTCGGACACCCAGGGCCCTGCTGCTCCCCTTCTGTGCTCGCGTCCTGCCTGGGATTCTCCTGTGGGATGGGGACAGTTGGGGTCCTGTGCCCTGAGGAGGGGATCTGTGGGGCTGTTCTGCCCTTTCCTCTGCAGCCAAACCAGACGATGACCTCTCTTTCTTCCTCACCTGAGCACAGAGGAGACGCTGCCCCTACAGTGTCACTGGACCTGATCTTGGCTCTTCTCCACCAGCCAAAAGAATTCCCAGGTGGGGACACTCAGAAAAGGCCAAGAGCCCCCAGAATTCCTGGTGGAGTTTAACCAGCTGGATGGGAGAAATTCCACTGAGGATAGGGATGTCCCTGGGCTTGTTCCCTCCACGTGCATAGGGTGGAAACGCAACCGGCCCCTTGGAATCACCAGGACAGGTTTGGGCAGTTGGGGGACTTCGTGTCCCCTTCCCATCCCCAGCCTACGCAGGGTGATGGGACATGGACTGGGCTGGACAAGGGAGCAGAGAGGTCCCCAGAGCCACTCAGGAACATTTCTGTCCTGTTTTCCAGAGCCAGCGATGGTGCTGGAGACTTGGCTGGTGACAAGGCTGTGCCTGGCAGCATCGCTCCTCGGCTCTGGCTGCTGCGTTAGCCAAGAGCCGGAGCACAGATGAGGACATGGTGGATGCCAGGCCAGGCCGTGGGTGGGCAGCTGCCCCCGCTCTGTGCGCTGGCAGTGGTGTGACGCAAGCGGCGTGTTGCAACGGGGCAGGAAATGTGTGCCACCCTGGGAGGGCTGCGCGCCGGGGCTTGTGCGCACGGGGCAGAGCCGTGCGGGGATGCTGGTGGGACATCAGGCACTGCTGCCCTGCACCTTGCACCCACCAGGGCTGGAAACCTGAGCCCTCTTCCTACCACAGCAAAATCCCCTCTGAGGGACTGGGTGTCCCCGGCATCCCCATCCTAGTACAGCCCAGTGCTGCTCTCCATCTCTGCTACTGGCATGGGATAACTGGTACCATAAAGGATGGTCCCATATTTTATTCCAATGCCAGGACCAGGTGAGGGATGCTGGGAGGAGTGGGATGATGGGATGATGTTCCCACTCCAGGGGATCCTGTCTCTGGCTCTCAGGTTCTGCTCTCAGGGGCTCATGGGAGGACAATCGATGGGGAGGGATGGCTGTGTCCCACAGATGTTTTGGGGAGCTTGGGGGATCTCGGCCACCTCTGGGCTGGAAGAGTTCATGGCAGGTGATGCTCATGGTGACTTCCTACCCAGCTATTGGAGAAGGGACTGAGGGAAGAGGAATGGGGAAAGGCAGCCAAGAGGGCTTGGCTCTGTCATGGCTCATCAGGCAGGTGAAAAGGGCTTCTGCACCGGCCGAGGCTCCTGGCACCCAGCCCACCCAAGGGCAGTGGGTGCTGGGACCACCCAGCCCCATCCAGCCTGCGGGACATGCTCCGTGGCTGAGACAGAAGGGACAGGGGCTGCGTGAGCACAATGTCCTCCCTGGTGCCGAACATCCGGGCTGGAGGTGCAGGCTGCCAGGGGAGCCCATCTCACAGGTTGTGCTGTCAGAGGGGGAGCAGGATTAGCGCTCATCTGCGGGCGGCGATGCACCCAGCGTTTATGTAATCCACGGATACATAATCTGCTTCTTTTTTCCTCCCTCCCTAAATTAAAAAATAAAATAAAGCAAAATAATATAAAATAAAAAAGGAACATAAATAAAGCAAAATAATATAAAATAAAAAAGGAAGATAAAATAAAATAAAATAAAATAAAATAAAATAAAATAAAATAAAATAAAATAAAATAAAATAAAATAAAATAAAATAAAATAAAATAAAATAAAATAAAATAAAATAAAATGAAATAAAATAAAATAAAATAATGCAGCACCACCTCGCCCCGGGCCTCTCACTGCAGGCAACACCACTCAGATTCCTCCTGTCCTCGCCCGCCGCCTCCTTGCCCTCGCTGGCAGCCTCCCCTAATAACCCCCTGTCTCCAGCGTGTCTGCCCGCCGGCCGGCTTGGGACTGCTTCACACGCAGCCGCCAACCCCAACCCAACCCCCAGCGCTGGGGCCGGGGGCTGCCGGTGCCCCTCAGTGCTTTGCAACCAGTCCGGCCATGCAGGCGCCGTACGGGGACGCCCGGGGGAGGTCTGGCTGTGCCCGGTGCTGGGATGGGATGGGGATGGGGAGCCAGCGGGTGCAGCCAGCAGTGGGGATTCAGGGAAACACCCATGGGTGCAAATTGTGAGGTTGGCCCCATGTGGACATGGGGGGATGTGTGGAACTCTGGAGATCTGGCCCTGCTGGTGTGTCCCCAGATGGCACAGCAGGTACATCCCCAGGGCCACACCACCGAGGGCTGGGGCTGCATGGGGAGCAGCACAGGGTTCTCTCCATGGCTGCTGGGGATGGACACCAAGGAGCAGGACAGGTCTCATGTCCTCAGCAGCTCGGTGGGGACAGCACCTGGGTGGGCAATGGGGCTTCAGCCTCTGACCCTTCGCTGCACTCCCACCCATGAAACGATGGCGGTAACACCAGGGACAGCAGGGCAGGGGGTGGCTGGCATTCTTCACCCCCTGCCACCTTCCTGAGCCCCACATCTGGGGGTCTCTGCATCACCCAGGAAGGTCACTGTGGTGGTTGTGGAGAGGGTCGGCCCCACGGGGTCAGTGCCATGGGGGGGGGCCCGTCCCCCACCAGTCCTCCCTCACAGCGCAGCTCCAAAGGGGGCAGTGGGGCAGAACATTCACCACCCCCCCGAGTTTGCACAGGCAGGATCCTACTGGTTCCCAGACAGAGGAGCAGGAGGGAAGCAGCCGGGCTCCGCAGCGATTTGAAGGACTCACCAAACCAGGAATAAAATCCCCCCAGGTCCCTCTCGGCAAGGCGAAGTGGGAACTCAGGTTGCACCGGCAGCAGTCGTGCCCAGTGCCGGTGCCATCCACAGCCACCTCCCCCGCTACCCCCCAAAAAAATGAGGAACATGGGGTTTAACTCTGCCTTTCCCAACTGAGAGAAAAATCCCAAGCTCTACACTTGGCTCTGAAAACCTCCCCAAAAAATGGTGTTTGGAGCCTTAAATCCAAAGTGCTTTTATTAACACTTATAGATCAAGTTTTGTTCCCAAGGAAAGCAGCGAAGGATGCTCGGAGGGAGCCCCTGGCCCTGAAGGGGCTCCTGTCAATCTAGGATTTTTCCTTAAATAAAAAAGTGAGCAAAACACCAGACCAAGCCCCATTTGGTTTGGATCAGCTTTATACAAACGAACCTTATGTACACTCTTTTTTTTCCCCCCAAACACCCCTATTTATATAAGGCAACATAAATAAGATCCCTGGGACTGTACAACACAGACGAACACTCTGTAAAGCTGCACTTTCTGCTTTTAAAAAAATAGCATCGTTCTCTTAAAAAATAGTAAAGAGGTTGGTTTTTTTTTTTCCTTTAAAATTCGTTGTTGATTTATTTAAAAAACAGGCGTTCTGCTCCGCGTTGGCTGAACCGGCACAGAGGGAGGCACTTTGCAAAAAACAGACCTCAGCCCGCTTTTCCTCTTTAAAAAATAACTTAGGCAATTCCCAAACTGTTTAAATATTAAAATATTTTCTCCCCCCTTCCCCTTTTTTATTACTTTTTAAATAACCACCTTTTGGTCTGAGCATCGTCCCGGGCGATTCCCATGGAGCTGCCACCCAAGTGGCTGGGTTGGGGGTCCCAGTTTGCTCCCGTAGGGGCATCCGTGACCCCACAAGGTGTTCCCGGTCCCCGGATTCCAGGCGCTGCGAGAATGAAGAGCGTCCCATCCCGCTCCTTCGGCCATGTTCTCCATCCCCACGGGCTGTGGGTGCTGCAGGTGCCCTCCTGGGTGCCCAACCATGCCTGGGGGTTGTAGCGTGGGGCAGCCCCCCAAGGCTGCTCATTGGAGTGGCCCCAAGAAGCAAAGTTCCAGCAAGGGATCCCAATGGGACGCAGATCCTCAGGGGCCGTTGGAATTACGGGGTGATGGAAAAAGGAAAAAAATGCATGAGAAGAATTTGCCACCTTTTCCTTGGCTGCCCTGGGCTCGGAGCTAATGAGTTTAACCCTTTGCAGTCCTCCTGTACCTGAGATGAGCTGGGAGAGCGTAGGATACATAAGTGTAAATCTAGGGGTGTGTGTACAGGGATGTCCTTTTTTTTGGAAAAAAAAAAAAAGAAGAAAACCCAAAACAGTTGGGGAAAAAAGGAGGCCAAGGAGCTCTGCCACTGTCTCTCGTGCCTTGTCTCACTGTTAGTAGACGGCGCCAGTGTTGGGGGGTGGCCCTGGGGAGGTGTGATGCATCGTGGTGGCCGGCGGCGGCTGGTGGGGTCCATGGGGTGCGCTGAGGGTCTGGGGGTGGTACCAGGGGTTGTGCTCCTCCAAGAACCCAGGCGAAGAGCTGTAGGGAAGTGGCTGCGGGAGCGGCGTCCGGCCCGGCGCGCTGCCGTGTGAGTTACTGTCCCAGACGGCCGGGGAAGGAGGGGAGTTGCAGGCCATGGAGTCGCTGTTGTTGGGGCTGTGCTCCAGCGGCACCTCGCCGTTCTTGTACAGCTTCTTGAACTTGGAGCGCCGGTTCTGGAACCAGATCTTCACCTGGGAGAGAGGGAGGCAGGTTAGCGCCTGCCGCCAACAGCCGACACCTGCTTTGGGGGTCTTGGGAAGGGGACCTGGGATGGAGCCAACGTGGGGACCAAGTGGGCAAGAGGAAGGCACCTGGGACATGGATGTCATGGAGACACCAGACATAAGGTGTAGGGTGGGAAGTGGCCATGGAGAGGGGCACCTTGGGGAGATTGGACACACCATGCGCCATGGGAAGGCACTCAAGGCATGGGTGTCAGGGACCCTGGACACACGGCGCGTTGTGGGAAGGCACCTGGGATAGGGGCATCATGGGGAACCTGGACACACCACGCACTGCAGGAAAGCACCCATGATATGGGTGTCGCGGGGACCTTGGAGATGCAGTGCGTTGTGGGAAGCCCCCCGGGGACATGGGCGTCGCAGGAAGGCCATCACACCATGCATCACGGGACGCGTGTCAGGAGCGTCGCCAGCGCTGGGTGAGGCAGCAGGACTGGACGCCCTTGGCCCCCAGGGAAGGGGTGGGGGGTGGTGGTTGTCACCCAAACAGGATGTCCCTCTGGGAGCGGGTGACGCGCTCTGTCAGCCCTTTGCCGAGTGTCCTGATTGCTTCATCGCCCAAGGGAGGAGGAGGAAGGCCGGGCGCTGGGAGCGCCACACCAAGGGCGGCACAAGGGCGCCGGCGCTGGCCCGTGGGCAGGGAGGCCACTGGGGACGGGATGGGGTGCGGGGGAGTTGTGCACTGCAGTGACAGCGGTGACAACCCACTCACCCCCACACCAGCAGCTCAGCAGGGACAACTTGTCCCCATGTTGGGTAAACCCGAAAAGCAAGGGTTTAGCCCAAAATCTGGGTGGCTCACGGGGAGGAGAAGCGAGAAGCCCATCACATCCATCCCTGCTCCTCCAGCCCAGCCAAAGCTGCCACCCAGCACGGGATCCTTGCAGGGGGATGTGGCTTCTGGCCCCAAATCCCTCTCTCTGCCTGGACAATGCAGGACACGGGACTGGAGCACTGCGAGGACAGACCCAAGGGGAGCCCCAGAAAGCCTTGTTGTGGGGAGCAGTGTCTGGTGCCCAGGACCCTGTACTCCAGCTGGATTTGGGACCAGAACCTGCTGCCAGGATGGGGTGCCCCGTTCTGAGCACCCCATTCAAAGAGCTCCGTTGTGGCTGGGATTCTGTGTCCCACATTCCTGGGAAGCAGAGTGTGCTGCTGACCTAGGACCCTCCCAGGCACTGGGGCACGATTCGTCCTCAATCCTTGTCGGGTGCTTGGGCAGAGCAAGGTCTGAGATGGAGCTGGAGGGAGAGGGATAAACCCTGAAACCTGGAGAGCGGGGCAGGGCTGCGCTCCGTCCCCTCTCTCTCTGCTCCTTCTCTCCTCTCTACTTTTTCCTTGGCAAAGCAGATCTGCTCTGCGCAGGGAAAGCTGGTGACAGGGACCCCGCATCCACCCTTGGGGACACCCAGATCCCTCCCATTCTCCCACGACCCCGCTGCGATTGCACTCCTCTCCCAAACCCCCCCAGTCCTTGTTTTGTAAGGGGGTGCAGCTCCAGCTCCCCCTTTTGCCCATCCGTCCTGCCCGCGGCTGGGAATTGGGGTGGTGGGGAGGGGCAGGGGCTCAGCCCTTACCTGGGTCTGAGTGAGCCCCAGCTGGGCGGCCAGTTCAGCCCGTTCAGGCAGCGCCAGGTACTGGGCTTTCTGGAAGCGGCGTTGCAGGGCGGCCAGTTGGTAGCTGGAGTAGATGGTGCGGGGCTTGCGGATCTTCTTGGGTTTCCCGTTGACCATCCGCACCTCCGGCTCCGGCTCCTCCTTCACCGACACTGATAGAGAGCGGAGATGTGAGGTCAGTGAGGGTGGAGGGGTCTCAGCGCAGACACCCCAAGCTCAGGATCATCCTACTCTGCGCCGCGGCACTGCCCCCTCCCCTGGGACATCCCCGGACAGCTGCATCCAGTGCGGCTCCGTCCCAACTGCATCCCCCCGGCAGCACCAGGGATGCTTGAGGGGGATGAGCATCCCAACATCCACCCCATCCTTCGGTGGGGACATCACCCTCTTCCCTGACCCGGCAGCCGTCCCGTCCCCGATTTGCGGGGTGCGATGTTGTGAAGGTCCCGCTGTGATCCCAGAGGAGCAGCGAGGTGGAGAACACCCGTCTCCCCAGAGCATCCTACGACCCCTCTCTCCCCAGCATCCTACCTGCCTCCTGGGCCGGGAGCTGCTGGTCCCTGAAGTGGCCGTACTGGCGGTAGGATGGGCTGTAGGAGTAGTCGGATTTTGGCGAGTAGGTGCCGGCGGTGCCGATGCCGTTGAGGTTGAACTGGTGGTAGGGGTAGTGGCTCACGGGCTGGCTGTAAGACTGGCCCGGGTAGTAGTCGTGCTGGCCGGTGTAGTAGCCCAGGTCAGTGACGGAGGACTCGGGAAGGGTGGGAGAGTCCTTGGAGGCTGCATGGCAGCTCAGTGAGCTCGAGAGGTCGGTGAGGATGCTGGAGAGCTTCTTGTCGAAGGAGCCGCTCATCGCTGGACCTGGGGATGGGGGGAGCTGCCCACCCGCCTGGGGACCCCCCACCCCGACTTGGTGTCCCGTGTCCGGCCTGGAGAGCCCACAGCCAGCCACTCCGCGTTGGCGAGGAGCAATCCAGTGACTGTGCCCAAACCTCCAGCGCCGGCCGCCTGCTTAAAGCCTTTAATTAGGGAGCAGGGCAGGGTGGGTGCGCATTCCGATTGGCTCCAGAAATATTGCCTGGGAGGCAAAACAGCTCCTGCCTCCTCGCCGGCCCGGTTGTTTTTTTTTTTTCCCTCTTCTTTTTTTTTTTTCTTCCCCTCTTTCCCTCTCTCAAGAAACAACAAAGAGTGGGAGAAGGAGGGTGAAGGGATAAATAAAGCTCGCAGGTTCCTGTCTGCAGGAGCAGGGGGTGCGGGGGGGCTGGCAGGGCCTCTGGGGACGCAGTGCAATTGGGGACGGGGGTGTCTTTTTTCACCCACCCCACCCGAGGACTCTTGGCGCTGAGAGGGGATTTGGGGAGAGGGGGTGCTGGGTGGTAGAAGGGAAGAAGCTTGGGGTTAGGGAACAGGATGGATCCAGGCTTAGGTCTGGGGGTCTAAGGGGTGATCTGTGTTAAACAACATCCCTCCACACTCCCACCTTCTCCCAGTAGTTACCACTGTCTCCCAGTTCAACACCAAGGCAGAGCCCTCCCAGCATCACAGAGAAGAGGACCCTCACGTACGCCAAACCTTTCCATCCTCCACCTGCCACACAGAGGACCTTGGAGTGGGCACCAGCCCTGGTTCTGGGGACACCTCACCAACAACAACCCTGTGGGACTCTGTGCCCCTCTCCCACCACAGTCAGGCCCCCTGACACCCCTCCCATTGCCCTCAACCCCCATAGAGCACAGTCCACCTATTCCCCCCCAGGACAGCTCCTGCGAACCTCCCCCACCGCAGAGCTGTCCCCAGGCATCCCCTCCACGGGGGAGCTTTGGGGGGGGGGAGTTGGCTTCTACTTTTTGGGGGGGGGGTAGGAGGGGGAGGTCTCTGCCTCTGCTGGCAGGCCCTGACCCCTGAGAGGCGCTGAGGGGGCCGGGAAGTGACTGGGGCCGCAGCCTGAAACCTGGCAGGGACTTTTCCCCTCCTGCCCCTCTGTGGGTGTCCCACATCCTGCCCCCCCCCCACCGCGTGTCCCCCAAGCAGTGCCGCGCGGGGCGATGGCGCCACCTGGCGGCCTTGCTGGAAGTTGCGCCGTTCCAGAGCAAGAGGGTTCGACTCCCAGCCCCACCAGAACCGAGGGGTGAAAACAGGGAAACGGTCAAAAATGTGACCAAAACGGAAATAGAAACAATGGAAATGGGAACAGCGCTAGGAATATGAAAATAGAAACAGAAATCATAGTAATGATAGAAATAGAAATAATAGAAATAGAAATAGAAATAGAGAAATAGAAATAGAAATAATAGATGGATCTCGGGATCTGCTCGAAAGGGAAGCAGTCAGGACCAAGCCCATGACCCAGAAGCCCGTGTGTGAAGCTCAGGGCTCCCCTCCCCGCATGGAAAAATGTAATTTGAGATTTGAGGAATTAATTCAGAGGGGACAAAGTTATCTGGGACAAGCCCAGTGCTGTCGCCTGTGCTGCTCAGGGCTCCGCGGGGCTTCCCTGGGGAGGTTTCCCAAGGTCCCGGAGGAGCCGCTGGGACATCCCCGGGTGCCCAGGCTGGCTGTCCCTGCAGCCGGACTGTCACCAGCGCTGGCCCCTGCCGGGGCAGGGGTTCCTGCAGCAAGAAAAGCCGGTTTGAGGGCTGCGGGCCGGGAAAGGCGACTGCGGAGCAGGACGCAAACAGGGAGCAGGTCTGTGCAGTCCCGGACCAGTTTGGGACTGGGAGGCACTGGTGCCTTCGGCTGCCGGGTGCTTCTCGGACAGGGTGGCTCCTGCTGGAGCCCCAACCCCGCCCGAGGAGAGGCCCCGGGGGGGGGTCCAGTTTGGGTGAACAGGGACAGTGGGGAGGGGAGAAGGCGCTGTGGGGGCATCCGGGGGGCTCGGAGGGGGGTTGGGTGCACGGAGGGGTGCTAAGATTGACCACAGGACAAGCCAGCCCCCCTTCCCCTGCCCCCTGTTCTCCTCCTAAAGCGGGAGGGATCTCTCCAACACAATGCTGGGGGGAGCAGAAGTCACCCCCAGATGCCCCAGATGGAAGCCCCCTCGACCCCAGCAGTGTCCAGGGAGCCCCCTGGTGTCCCACCTTTGCCACAGCCACGGGGAGGGGGGGCCGAAAGGACCCTCGGACTGAGCCCCACCCAAATCCCTGGGTGGACGGCGCCATCTCGTGGGTTTTTGGCGTAATGACACCTCCTCTTGGGCCGGTGACGCCCCCTCGTAGGGTGATGGTGCCCCCCTAGGGCGTGAAGACCCCCTTCTTTGGGTGCAAATGCTCTCCTTTGGGTAAAAAAAACCCTCTTTGGGTGCAAACATCCATGCTTTGGGTGCAAACATCCATGCTTTGGGGCAGGGGGTGGAGGACAGGGGATGAGGGGTGGGGGACAGGGATTGGGGACCGGGCGCAGGTGCCGGGACTGGGCCGGGTGCCGCTGCCGGCAGGGCTGCCGTGGAGACTGTCCCCTGTGTCACTCTTCCCAGTGACCCCGTGCAGCGCAGGAGCTGAGCTGGGACACGGGGACAGCAGGGCGGGGGACACAGGACATCCTGCAGCACCCTCCGCCCCCACCCACGGGTTTCCTGGCAGGGGTGGGAGCAGCGCGGTGGCTCCGGTGACCTTTGCCCCTGCTGCCACCTCGGCGGGGACCCCTGAGGTCCCTATTCGTGCAATGGCCGCATCCTGACACACTGGTCCTAATCCCGGGGTCCGTCCTTGACCTCCTGCCCCCCCCCCGGACAGGCCCTCAGGGTGGGGGTCTGTCCTTCTGTTTGTCCGTCTGTCCATCCTGCCACCCCTGTAACCATCTCCGGGGACTTCCCTGTCCTCGCAGCCACTGAGGCGGCTGCAGCTTCTAGTCCGACCGTGGGTCCCGGGAGCCCGCACAGCCGGTACCGGGCAGGCAGCCGCGCATTCCCGGCGTTCCCGGGCGCCGTGGGAGGCCGGGGATTTTCGCTCCGTCCAGTCCGCCCCGGCAGTCCCAACCACCCAGCGGGGCACAGCGGGGGCTCAGCCCGAGAGCGGGGGCCCAGACCGGGGGATCCCGTCCCATGGGGGGGTCCAGTCCCAGCGAGGGCTATCCTAGGGGTTCCTGTTCCATGTGGGGTCTGATCCTTGGGGGTCCCATCCGAGGGTGGGGGGCATCCCATCTTATGGGGGGGGATCCTAACTTGGGGGGGGGTCTCATCTTATGGGGGTGTCTGACCCTCGGGGGTCCCATTCTATGGAGGGTCCCATCTTGTGGGGGGTCCCATCCCTGGTGGGTCCCATCCCTGGTGGGTCTCATCTCATGGGGGGTCCTAACGAGGGGGGAGATCCCGGGGGGGTCTCATCCGCAGATGTCCCGGGTCGGGGGCTCCTCTCTTGGGGGTTCAGGGGATTGGCGAGGGGAGGGGCTCCCTGCACGTGTCTGTCTCTGCCTGTCTGTCTGTCTGTGGGTGGGTGTCTGTCCGTGACCCCCCGCCCCGCGTGCCCAGCCCCCGCCCCTCCGTGCGCAGGCGCAGCCCCCGCCCCCCTCTCCCCCCCCAGGTGCCCGGTGAGGCCGGGGCGGGCACACGCGGCCCCTTTAAGGGGGGGCCCGGAAGGGCGCGCGCCCCGCCCGGCCCCGCCCCGCGCGCACCGGTACCGGCACCGCCCCCCCCGCGACTCCCCCCCCCCCCCCCCCCCCCCCCCCCCCCCGCGCGGTCCCGCCCTCCCCGCGCACCGGTACCGGCACCGGCGGGCGCGGCCGCGGGCACCGGTGCGGGACATGGAGCGGCGGCTTCCGCTGCTGCCGCCGCCGGTACCGGTGCTGCTCCTGGTGCTTCTGCCGGTGCCCTTACACACACCCGCCGCCGCCTTCAACCTGGATCGCTCCTTCCCGGTGCTCAAGGAGGGCGCGACCCCGGGCGGCTTCTTCGGCTTCTCGGTAGCGCTGCACCGCTGCACCGGCAAACGGAGCGGGGGGAACGCAGCCTGTGAGTGCGGGGGGGGGGCACCGGGGGGAGCACCGAAGGGAGCGCTGACTGTGATTGCCGGGGAGAGCCGGGGGGAGCACCGGCAAACGGAGCGGGGAGAGCGCTGCCTATGAGTGCGGGGGTGGGGGGCACTGGGGAAGAGGGGGATCCCCCCGGGGTGGGGAGGCTTGGGAGAGGTGATGGTCCTGGGGGAGGTGGGGAGTGCGCGTCCTCGGGAGTGATTGGGGGGGGTCAGGGTTCCCCCAGGTGGTTGGTGGGGGTGAGGGTCCCCAGTGGGGACAAAGGTCCCGAGGGTATGGGGGCCCCCTTGAGCCGGTGCATTCCCCGTGCGACCCCCCCCGCTGTCCTCCCACTCAGCTGCCCCCTCGGGGGCAGGAGCCCCTACACCCCCTCCTCCCTAAGCGATGCTGGGCAGCAGGCGCAGGGCTCGGCTTGGGTTTTTCTCGCTTGAGGGCACAGTTTTTTTCCTGGCTCGCCCTTCCATGGAACTCCCAGCTGCGGGGGGGGGGGGTTGCCTTTCAGAGACCCCCCCCGTGCTCCTTTTTTTCTCCACCGTGCCCGTGGCTGGGGGACCCGCAGCAGCTGCAGGGGAGGCTTCTGCTGCTCCGCATTCCAGAGATGCATTTGGGCTGCTCGCCCGCCGTGGGCGCCTTCGTATTGCTCCCGTCCAGGGGAGTGAAGCTGTTCCCCGTGGAGCAGCTGTGGGGGTGCAGGAGCCGTTCCAGTGTCCTGGGGCACCCCTTGTCCCTGCTGGCTCCCACCCATGGCTGGGTTCGCCCAGCTCTGGTGGCATTGGAGCAGCTGCAGGGTGCAGGAACCCTTTCAGGGTCCCAGGGACCCCTTTTCCTCATGAGGACTTGCTCCTATCCATGGCCAGGTACCCCCATCTCTGGTGGCATCAGAGCAGCTGTGGGAGATGTTGCAGAGTCCCAGGGAGACACACTGACTCCCACCCGTGGCCAGGTACCCCCAGCTCTTGTGGCATTGGAGCAGTTACAGGGGTGCAGGAGCTGTTCCAGTGTCCCAGGGACCCCCTCCTCCCCACTGGCTCCCATCCACAGCCAGGTTCCCCCCAGCTCTGGCATCAGCACAGCTGGTGGGGGGCACCAAGTTCGGGGTCCTGGCTGGCACCAGGGCAGATCATGCTCCTCTGAGCCATTGGCAGTGGCTGTCGGTCTGTCTCAGGGTGGGGGAGGATTTTGGGGTGCTTTGGTCCCAGCAGGAGCTTGCGATGCCGGCGCATGAGCCACGTGGCCCGTGCGTGTCTGGGCGCGACGCTGGCAGGCGCAGAGGCTCCATGGGGGAAAGGCTTTGGAGCGCCAAACCCCCAGGGATTTACACCCCCTCACCTGGAAACCCTCCACTGCCTGTCCCTGTTGCGGGGGAGACGGGGGGGACCCTTGTGAGCGTAGAGGGGCTGTGGATGCGAAGGATGGGCGATCTTGCTTCCCCACAGGCCTCACCTGTGGCTCTGCCTGTATGGGGTGGGCAGGGGGATCTGGGATGAGCATGAGCAGGTCTGGGGGATCATCTGGAAGTGGCCTGAACTGCCTGCCCCTTGCTTCTGCCCGGGGGGAACAGCGCAGGCAGGAGTTGCAGGGTTTGGGTGTCCATGGGGGTGTCTGTTGTCCCCATCCAGGGGTGTTGGAGCTGTTCCAGCAGATGCAGCGCGGTGGGCCGGGTGCAGGTGTGCCCTTCGGCTTCCCCCAGCCCAAAGCTGCCAGCCCTGCGCTTCCTCCATTGCTGAGCCCCCAAGCAGGGCAGGGGGTGCTGAACCGGGCTGCAGCCCCCTGAGGGTGACCCCGCTGCCCTCGCCACAGCGCTGGCCGCTCCCCTGCCCTTTGCCCTCCGTTCCCCTCTCAGGTGCAACCTGGCCACAGCGAGGGTGGGGACAGGAAAGCGACACTTCCTGCCGCCACGGTCCCCACCGAGGGATGTCCCGCGCTGTTTCGGGGTGCCGATGCCCAGCGTGGCTGCAGTGCAGCTGTGGGAGGCGCTGGGCTGACGGTGGGGCAGAGGGATGCTCCGGCGCACAGCGGGCATTCCCGGCAGGGTGGGCAGAGCCGCTTCCCGGCCGGGCATGGCCACAGGCCAGGCTGGCGTGGCATGGCCACCGTCACATGGAAGCCTCCCCACCCCTCGCTCCTGCGATGTTTTTCGTGTCCCGGAGCTGTGCCCATGCAAAGGTTTGTTTGCTCGCTCCTCCCTGGGGCCAGGTGGAGGTGAGGTGGAAGCGGTGTCATTATCGGCCTCCTGAGATTAAGGAGCTCCTTCGGCTGCCCGTGCCGGGTCTGGCCGCTCCCGCTCAGGTATGGGAGGTGGTTTGGTTTGTGGCTGCACTGCCTGGACCCAGCGGTGCCAGGGAAGTCTGGCCCATATGGGTCTGAGGGTCCCTGAGTGACCTGGGGAAAACTGAGGCATGGCACATCCGTGCAGGGAGGCTGGAGGCCCCGCGCAGCCTTGGTGGAACACAGCTAGCAGCAGGGCCAACTGAATTCCCTGCTTTCCCTCCCCCCTCGCCTGGTGTTTTGCCGATTGCCAGAGCCCTCCTGGCCGACCTCCCCCCCCGCCTTGGCCACGGGCCCACGGGAGCTGATGGGGTCCTTTGGGGCTGCGGCGTCTTGGCAGGCGCAGGGGAGACGGATGTGTTGCAGCAGGGCCAGAGCCTGGGGGATCATCCATCCATCTGTCTGTCCATCCATCCGTTTGTACAACCCTTGCTGCTTCAAGGAGCTGTTGCCCCCTATCCCGCCTCCTTTCTGCGTGGGCATCATCAGATTTGCCCCATCAGGGCTCCTAGAGGGGCTCCATCACTGCGGGGCCCCCTGCATTGCAGCTGCAGTGGCACTGGGACGGGGGGGTGGGTGTTTTGGGGCTGGTCTGGAGCATTGAGGGGTGGGTGGGCTGTGCTGGGGGCACCCCTCTTTTTCCCACCTTTTGTGGGTCCTGTGGGTTCTTGGGGATCTCAGCTCTCAAAGCTGCAGCATCTTCCAGCACCGAGGGGGTAAAGCCTTGGGGAGGACCCCCACAGCCCCCAGGTGGGTACTGCCCTGTGCCCAGGAATGGGTACCCCCCCCACCTGCCCGCTGTGCCCCTCCCAGCACTCGGTACCCCCTGCTGGGGGCCTGCACTGGGGGGGGGATCTGGGGTCTGTGTGCTGGCCGCGGGGGGGGAGCGTGGACTCCGAGTGCCAGCCCTTTGAGGTGAGCCCCCTTTGCCATCCTCATCTCTCCTTTCCCCACCCTAGGTCGGTTTGGGGTGACCCACCCCGCAGATGACAGGGAGCCCCCCACGCCACGTCCCCCCCCATTTGCCAGGGCGGATTAGGATGGGGCATGGCCTTCCTCCCTCCTCCCTTCCCGGCCTCCCGGCCTCCCTCTCACTGCTCTCTGCCCATTCCTGCCGTCACTCCTCTGTCCGAGCATGAGGCCTGGGCTGAGCGCCCTCCCCTCGTCCCCCCACCCCAGTGGGATCAGTGCCACAAACTGGTCCTGACCTCCCAGAGATGGGAGCCCCAGTATCCTGACTCCTGGTTTTTCCTGGGTTTTTGGTCGCTGGGCTCCATGTGGCACCTTGGGGTGTGCAGGGGTGGGGGATGCCTGTGCGTGTCCCCCTGCTCTGGTGGGCTCAGAAGCCCCTAGCATCTCCCCAGGAGGAGCCTGTGGGTGGGCTGCCGTGCTGGGGATTCTTGGCTGGAGGCGTCGAGATGCTGGAGCCGCTTGGCTGGGGTCATCTCCTGCTCCGTGGACCTGTGGGGCACGGCGAGGGGCGATGGTGGTTGCGAACAGCTCTGCTTGGAGTCGGGGTCCAGCTGCTCCAGGACCACCAGGGGAGGTGGGGGGTGCAGGTCCTGGGCTGTACGTGTGTCCCTGTGCCACAGCCACAGGGCGGGGGGGGTGGGAGGTGGCATCCGAGGGCTGTGGGTCCTGCTGGGGGTACAGCTGCCCCCCAACTTCTCCCCCCAGCCCTGAGTCACAGTGGCCGCACTGAGTCACTTCCCCCCCAGGTAGGAGAAAGACAATGGTGCCCCTTGTCCCCCCCCCACATCCCGCAGGAATTGGGGGGGGCAGATTCCTTTGTGCCAGGCTGGAAAGAGTCAGGAGGAGATGTTCCTTCCCTCCCTCTGCCCTCACCTTCACACCCAGTGAGTGACGCTTTTCCAGGAGAGGCAGATGCCATTGGCACCCCCAGCCTAGCATTCCCAGGGCAGAGGGGGGGATCAGACCCCCTTTGCCCCCCCCCCCCCCCCCCCCACCCCCGCTTTGGGGCTCTTCTACGGCCGAGTGATGCCATCCCGCACCTGTGGCATCCGGCTGACTCAGCGTGGCGATGGTGCCCGTCAGCGGGCGCAGGGGGGTGCGACGTGCGGAGGCTGCCTGCGGCCCCGCATTCCTGCTGCGCCTGGGCTTTGAGTCAGCCGCCCCGGCTCTGCCCGGGCACGCCCACGCTCCCTCGGCCGTGCCCACTGCAGCAGGATGGGACAGCAGGAATCGCCTCCTCGCCAGCCGCGGGGCTGAGGTCTGGCCAGCTCGTTACACCAGTGCCCTGTGGTGGGGGCTGGGGACTGCGGCCGCTACCTGGGTGTCCTCTGCCCCCTCCCACTTCCATCCCCGCTGCACTTCCTTTGCTGGCGCGGGGCAGCCGTGCCTCCTCCGCACCATTGTCCTCGCCATCCCGAAGGACTTCCCGGAGGAAAGGCTGACCTTTCCGGAGCCCCCCAGGCCCTCTTGCCAGCCCCCAGCCCCATGGCAGGGCTGCAGGTCCTGCACTATCTGGGGTCTTCCCTTAGGGTGGAGGACTCAGATGAGTGCTGGAGTCCGTTCAGCATCACCTGGGAGCAGCGTGTGTGGAGCTAGGGTGGGGGTCTTCTGTCTCCCACCTGGGCATCCTTCCATGCCAGTGTTCCCCCACCACCACATGGCACTGCCGTGACTCATCTGGGACATCTCAGCCCTCCCAGGGACCTGAGTCACCCCAGGAAGGGTGCTGCCTCCCCCGGGGAGGGGAGTGCAGCCTGCACCCCTCCAGGAATGAAGGATGCTCCTGTGCCCCTCATGGAGTGGTCCCAGCCTCTCCCTGCTCCTGGGGTCCCCTCCATAACCGGGGTGCCGGGCTCTCCCCCATTCCTGTGGTGCCCAGACACGCTGCAGCTGTGCCGCGGCCTCACCACTGGCTCAAAGGTTGCTGTGGGTGTTTACACAGACCTGGGGGCCCCGGGGCTGGCAGTGTCTGGATGGTGCTGAGTGGCTCCCCTGGAGATGGGACTGAGGGGCCCCTGCCCCCCATCACTTGGGGGTGTTGAGGCACAACGTGCTCCACAGAAGCAGCTCCCATCCCCTCTGAGTGCCTCCTGGCCACCATCACCCCCCTCACCCTCTCCTTGGGGTGAGTGGATGCTCTGCAGTCACCAAACCCCCGGCCCCTTCTCTGCCCCCAGGCTGCTGGTGGGAGCCCCCCGAGATGCGGAGCCGGTGAACGGCACACGGACAGGCACCGTCTATGCCTGCCCCCTCACCGCCGCCACGAGCGACTGCCAGCGCCTCGACATCGAGTTGAAGGGTACGTGGGCACCCCGGGGCACCCCAACCCCCCCCGGTATGCAGGGGGCTCTGGATGTGTGGGGGTCCCTGCTCTCACACTGTCTCTTCCTCCCCCAGATGAGCCGGACAAGGCCATCATCGATGACATGTGGCTGGGGGTGACGGTGGCCAGCCAGCGGCAGCCGGCCGGGAGGGTCTTGGTGAGTGTACACACACCCTGGTTCTTTGCACACGTGTGTGCAGGTGCTGAGCTGCTGCCTCACCCACCTGCACGAGGGCACCGGCGAGCTGCTGGTGCTTCCAGTACAGAAAGGGGCTCCAGGAAAGCTGGGGGCTCTTGATCAGGGAGTGCAGGGATAGCATGAGGGAGTTTGAGCTGAAAAAAGGGAGATTGAAATGAGGTCTTGGGGAAAAATGTTTTCCTGTGAGGGTGGGGAGGCCCTGGCCCAGTTTGCACAGAGAAGTGGTGGCAGCCCCATCTCTGGAGATGTTCAAGGCCAGATTGGGTGGGGCTTTGAGCCCCCTGATCCAGCGGGAGGTGTCCCTGCCCGCAGCAGGGGGTTGGAACTGGATGGTCTTGGAGGTCCTTTCCAGCCCAAACCATCGCGTGGTCCCGTGGGTTTTGGGTGCTGAGGCGGGGGCTGTCCCGCAGGCCTGCGCTCACCGCTACACCAAGGTGCTGTGGTCGGGCAGCGAGGACCAGCGGCGCATGGTGGGCAGGTGCTACGTGCGGGGCAACGACCTGCGGCTCAACATCAGCGACGAGTGGCAGACCTACCACAACGAGATGTGCAACTCCAACACGGACACCGACGAGACCGGCATGTGCCAGATGGGCACCAGCGCCGGCTTCACCGCCAACAGCATCTACTTCGGGGCGCCCGGCGCCTACAACTGGCAAGGTAATTGTGCTGGGAGGGGCTGGGGTGGGCAGCCCCCTCCTCTGGGGTTACCTGGTGCTGGTACCCTCTGTGAGGCAGCCCCTCAGGTGTGCAAGGGCTTGTGGGGAGGGGGCACGTAGCGGCGCCACTTCCACCTGTGCTGGAGCACGTGTGCATGCACCTCTGCGTGGGGAGTGCACGTTTGCACGCTCCTGTGTGCACGCCCTGTGCATCACATGTGTGCACCTCTGCACCTGCTGATCTACCCACCAGTGCAAGCCCTCTGCACGTGGGTGAGCACCTCATGCACGAGTCCTCGTGTGCTCACCTGGGCCTGCGAGGGGAACGGGTGCAGAGCCCCCCCACCGTAGGGTTAACCCCCTCCTCCCCGGTGCAGGGACTGACTACATGCTTCAGAGGGAGATGTGGGACCTGAACGACTTCTCCTACCCCAACACAAAGAACGGGAACACCTACATAGGTGGGGGGCAGCAGGGAGGGCGGGGTTGGAGAGGATTTGGGGTGAGGAGAAGGTTTGGGGGGTGTGGATTCAGAGGGAAACTTGGGGGTGGGCGTTAATGACGTGAGGGTTTAGAGAGGCTTGGAGACCCCCCCAGGAATGGTGTGAGCAGGGGGGCAGTGGTGATGCTGTAGAGTTCAGGGGGCTGGGGTAAATAGGGGGTGAATGGGGTCTCAGGTGACACTGTGGCATTCGGGAGGGTGGGGGAATGTAGAGAGGGGTCTGCGGTGACACAGCAGTGTTCAAGGGGGTGGGAGGGGCATGGGGTGGGACACGGGGTCTGTGGTGACACCATGGTGTTCAGTGGGCTGGAGGGGCACCCATGCTCTGGGGGTGTCGGGGGATCCCTTGCTGCCCCCCCCCCCTCACCGTCGGCTGTCACAGGGTACACGGCTGAGGTTGGCAGCGCGGTGCTACAGCCAGAGGCGGTGACAGTGGTGACGGGCGCCCCGCGGTACAACCACACAGGCGCCGTGTACCTGCTGAGCCGCGGCGCCCAGCAGACATTGCGCAAGAGCCTCGTGCTGCCCGGGCACCAGGTCGGGTCCTACTTCGGCAGCACCGTCGCCCTGGCTGACCTCAACAACGATGGGTGAGGACGGAGTGGGTCTGAGACCCCTGGCTTTGGGGTAAGGGGGGGGTCCCAGCTGGGGGCATCCTGCAACTCAGGGGTGGGGGTGCAGCTTGAGGTGGGGAGGATTTATGTTTTTATGGTTTGGAGGGGGTTCTCACTGCTGTGGTGTGTCAGGAGTGGGGGTCCTCACCACTCTGGTGGGCTGGGGGTCTCCACCGCTCTGGTGTTTCAGGGTGGGGGTGTTGCAGCTCCCAGCCCCAACCGCCTCTCGGCCCTGCAGGTGGCAGGACCTGGTGGTGGGAGCCCCCTACTACTTTGAGCGGAAGGAGGAGGTGGGGGGCGCAGTCTATGTCTACATGAACGAGGGGGGGCTCTTCCAGCCCCACCCCAGCCTGGTCCTCACCGGCCCCAGCTACTCCGCGTTTGGCTTCGCCGTGGCCAGCATTGGGGACATCAACCAGGACGGCTTCCAGGGTGAGGGGCTGGGGAATAACGAGGGGGGGAGCATGGGGGGTGCAGTGGGGCTGCCTTTTCGACGGGGGCTTCAAATAGACAGGGTCCCACTTGAACATGAGGTGGACCTCTGGAGAGGTTTGAGGTGAAGAGAAGGGGATGCGGGGGATCTTGACTGGGGGGACTCGTGGAGAAGGTGAGTTGGGCATGGGGAGGGGAGGTTGAAGAAACGTGGGTGCACTGTGGGGCTGACCTTGCTCTTCTCCCCACAGATATCGCCGTGGGGGCTCCTTTCGAGGGGCCTGGCAAGGTCTACATCTACCACAGCAGCGCAGAGGGGTTGCTGGCCAAACCCCAGCAGGTACCAGCCCCGCGTGGAGCCCCTCACCAGGGCAGCAGGGGTGCCGGGTCCCCGCCGAGCATCCCGTGCTCCGGGGTGGGGATGCAGGGGTGGCTCCCCAGTTCCGTGGGGCTGATGACCCCCCCTCAATCCGCTGTGCCCCCCAGGTGATCAGCGGGTCGGACCTGGGCCCCGCCAGCACGAGGACCTTCGGGTACTCGCTGAGTGGGGGGCTGGATGTGGATGGGAACTCCTACCCCGATCTCCTGGTGGGCAGCTTGGCCGAGAGGGTCGTCCTACTGAGGTAAGGGAGCAGGGGCGAGGGGCTTCCTGCAGCCCTTGCCACCTCCCAGGGAAGCTCCCAGCCTCTGTGAGCACCTCGGGACAGTGGGGGGGCATGGAGCAATGCGCCAGGCGAGGAGGGGCTGCACCCCTATAGGGAGGCTCAGCCGACCCCCGTCTCCTCCCAGAGCTCGGCCCGTGATCAACATCCTGGACAAGACCTTCACGGTGACGCCCAACAAGGTGGACCCTGCGCGGTGCACCCCAGACTCCTGGTGAGCTCCCGTCCTGGTGACACTCGTGGCACTGTGGTGCTGGCGGCTCCACTCATGGCCCCTTTGCCTCCCCAGCATCACAGTCACCGTCTGCTTCTCCTACAACCAGAGCGCTGGAGACCCCAAGTACCGGGAGAGGATCAGTGAGTGCCCAGGGTGCAGGTGTAGTTGGGAACTGGGGGGGTGATGTTCACCAGAACTCATGCAAAGGTGTGTGCGCACCTTGAGGGCCATGTGTGTGTGCGCACACCTAGGGAGGGCATGCACACGTGTTGGCACGTGGAGATGCACACAGGTGTGTGCAGGATTGTGCTGGAGGCACACACGTGTGCAACACCACGGCTCTGCTCTCTCTGCAGCCCTGGAGTACATCCTGGAGGCGGACAAGGACCGGCATCCCCCCAGGGTCAGGTTTCTGGGGACCCACTCTGCCACCTACCACGGCATCTTCTCCATGCCTGAGACCCGCTGTGAATCCAAGGAGCTCCTGCTGCTGGTGAGCACACGTGGGGGCCACGCGTTGGGGTGGGGGCCACGTGGGGGGGGGGCACACGCATGTGTTCATTGCAAGTCCCTCTGTATGTGGCACTGGAGCTGGGGGACCGGCTCCATGGGGAATGGAATGGTGGGGGCAGGAGCATCACGCGAGTTACATGGGCAGGAAAAGAGGTGGAAATCCTTGCATCCCTCCCTCCTGTGATGTGTTTGTTGGGTCTCAGAAGCAGGGTGTACACAGGAGCCGGTACCGGAATGTGGCCAGGGGCTGCCTGGCTGCAGCTGGAGGGGGGACAGGGTCAGGAGTCGGGGCTTTGCTGCGATTGCTGCCATCCTGCAGGACAATATCCGGGACAAGCTGCACCCCATCGTGCTCTCCCTGAACTACTCGCTGGTGGAGAAGCCCAGGACCTTCCAGCTGGGTCCCCACTCCCTCGACGCTTTCCCCGTCCTCAACCAGGACCAGTCCCATGAGAACGAGACCAAGGTGCTGGGGGTGCTGGTGATGCTGGGCTGCGAGCGCCGGGGCCAGCCTGGTCTGGGGGTGGGCGAAGGCTCATGGGGACATCCCTCTCTCTCCAGATCGAGTTCCAGAAGGAGTGTGGCTCCGACAACAAGTGCTACAGCAACCTCCAGCTCCAGAGCAGCTTCATCACCGACCAGAACCAGCCCCTGCCCAGGTGACAGCAGGTCCCTCCAGGTCCCCATCCACCTCTCACCGCTGTGCCACCCCCCTTGGCCATTGTCACCCCTCTCTGGGCTGTGCCGGGCGGGGGTCTCCATCCCATGTGCTGAGCGGGGCCGGTCTCCGTGCAGGCTGAACGGGACCCAGGTGCTGCAGTACAGCCGGGATGTGCGGAAGCTCTACCTGAGCGTCAACATCACCAACGTGCCCACCACCCCCTCCAATGGCGAGGACGCCCACGAGGCGCTGCTCAACATCACGGTGCCGGACAGCCTGCTGCCCTCCTCCGTGCGCCCGGTACGGGTCGTGTCCCCCTCCCCGGCTGGAGAAGCTGTGAGGACCAGGGTGGGCTCTGTGGGATGTCCCTCACCCTCTTCTCCTCCCCAGAGCGGAGCCTGTACCTTTGCCGAGACTGTGCTGTGTGAGCTGGGCAACCCTTTCAAGAGGAACCAGAGGGTGAGCGCTCCCCACCTGCCGTTTTTAGGGGCTCGGCGGGCAGGTGGGGTCTGGCCAAGCTGCTCTACAGCTCCTCTGTGCTGCAGGCAGAGCTGATCATCACCTTCGAGGCCATCGGGATCATGCTGGACACGCGGGAGATCTTTGTGTGGCTGGATCTGTCCACGTGAGTGTCTGTGGGTGGGCTGGTGGGAGGGAATGGGCTGGGAATAGGGGGCTCGGAGTGATGCCAGCTCCTTGTTCGCTTGCTGGGAAGGCAGTGGTGGAGCAGGATTGTGCCCAGCAGCGTTCCTGCTCTGGGAAGGATGGAAAAGCAGGCAGGACTCATGGGATGGGCAGGACGGGGGACCCCAGGGCTCCTGCTGGGAGGGTGGGAGCCACCCCACGCTGCCTGGGGGCTGTTGTGGGGGGTGGGAGACACTGACCCGTTGCCTGGCAGGCAAAGCACCCAGGAGGACCTGCAGCCCGTGCTGGCCAAGCTACTGGTGGACTACAGCATCCAGTCCTCGCTGACCATGTGAGTGCAGCGAGGCTGCGTCCCCCCTGTCCATCTGCATGTGTCCCCCTGTCCCTCTGCGTCCCCTCCCTCTGTCCCACCTGAATCTGGCCGCATCAGGAGCGGGCACGGCCCCCCTGTGTGCCAGGAACGGGGCAGTGGATGCCCCCTGGTGCCCCCTGCACTCTCTGTCCCCCTTGCCATGCCTGTCTCCCCCATCCCATCCCCAGATCCTCCTCACACGTGCAGTCGCACTTCAGCGGGACGGTGGTGGGCGAGTCGGCCATGCGGAGTGAGCAGGACGTGGGCAGCCCCCTCACCTTCGACTTCCAGGTGAGCTGGGGGGTGGCTGGTGCTGGGGGAGGGGGTTTGGGAAGGCCCATCTCTATCCCCCCCCCCCTTTGTTTTGCAGGTGACCACCAAGGGTGAGTCGCTGGGCACCCTGGGCACCATCGTGCTGGGCTTCGAGTGGCCCTACGAGATCCCCAACGGCAAATGGCTCCTCTACCCCACTGAGATCCTCGTCAGCAGCAACGAGACCTGTCAGCCCCCCGGGGGGGTCATCAACCCCCTCAACCTCACCGTGAGTGACCCCGGCCCTGCCGCTGCCCGGGGGCTTCCAGCCCTGGGGGGCAGAGCTGCCCGGGCTCTGACAGGGCTCATTCCCCCCGGCTCAGTTGCTGCAGGACCAGGCTCCATCCCGGCGGAGACGGGAGCTGGAGCCCCTCGAGCCCGTGGAACCCCCCATCACCCTGGCCACGGCCAAGAAAGCCAAGTCGGAAGTGGTGCTGGTGAGTGGGGGATCCAGGGGGGGTCCAGCTGCACCTTGGCACCAGCACGGTGCACTGGAGGCTCTGGTCTCTCCCTGACCCCCCCCTTATCTCCCAGAGCTGCTCCAAGGGCACCGCTCGCTGCATCTGGTTCGAGTGCTCCCTCCTCCACACCCAGCACCCCACCACTTTCAGGGTCCGCGCCCGGGTCTGGAACAGCACCTTCATCGAGGTCAGTGCAGGTCCTGTGGGATGGGGAGGGAGAGGGACAGGGCTGGGCTGCTCCCTCAGGGGCGGCGCTGAGACAGCGCTGAGTTTGCCAGGTCTCAGCTCAGCAGCCAACGTGCATCCCTCACCCCTCCTTCATCTGTGTGTGTGTGTGTCCCCTCCATTCTCCCTCGTGTCCCCCCTCCATCCTCCTCCGTGTCCCCCCAGGAGTTCAGCAGGTTTGACCGCGTGAAGGTGGACGGCACAGCCACGCTCTTCCTCCAGACCCACATCCCCACCATCAACATGAGGAACCACACTGTGCGGGTGAGCAATGCCAGAGCTTCTTACTGGGACAGGCTGGGAGGGACTGGGGCCGCTGGGAGCTCTTCCCCTAACGAGGCTGTTCTCATCCCTTCCAGTTCTCCGTGGACGTGGACTCGGAGCTGACGGAGGAGCAGCCGGCGGAGATCGCGCTGTGGCTGGTGCTGGTGGCGGTGGCAGCGGGGCTGCTGCTGCTGGGGCTGATCATCCTGCTGCTCTGGAAGGTGAGAGGGACCCCAGATCTGCCCCTCCCTGGGGAGGGACCGCAGAAGTCATGCTGAGGCTCCACAGTCTTGTGTCACCCGTGGCTTCTGCCCCCACCTTGCCTGGCTGTGGGGAGCTCGGGAGTGACGGGGGGAAGGTGCCTCCAGTTGAAGGCGCTCGGCTGCTGAGTGATGAGGAAGAGGAGCACAGAGGATCCCAACTTGGCCCCTGGGTGCAAAACTTCTAGGGGGCTGCAAACCGTGAACGATGTCCTGTGGCTCCCACCCCTTCATGTACTACAGAGACTGTGGACCCTCCAAGCACCCTGGGAACCCCCCTTCCTGTCCAGGAGTGATTATGAGGGGCCACAGGACCCGCCCACCCACAGCAACCCCAGGGTTGATGGTGTAATGGGCCACTCGTCACCCTGCTCCCTTTCCCTGTGGGGGTGGCCAGAGCCCCCACAGCCCCCCTTCCAGCCCCCCTGACCCCTCTCGCCTCCTTCCTCGCAGTGCGGGTTCTTCCGGCGGGCCAACACGCGCGCCATGTACGAAGCCAAGGGGCAGAAGGCAGAGATGAGGATCCAGCCCTCGGAAACCAAGCGGCTGACAGATGACTACTAGTGGGGGGGTTCAGCCCCGCTGCCCCCCCCTGGGCACCCACACCACCCGCTTGGTAATGCCCCATGGGGCCAGCTGCAGCACATCCACCTCCTCCTCTTCGGCCTCCTCTCCTCTTCCTCACTGCCTCATCTGTCCCGATGGATGCTGAGAGTCCTTGTAGAACACCGGGGGTTCTGGGACCACTGCTCTCTCTGCCTCTGCTCTTCACCAGCTCTGGGGTCTCACCCTCGTCCCCTGGTTCCACACTCCAGCCCCAAACTGACCCTCTTTCCCCTCTTTTTCTCCCCGCAGTGTGACTTCTTCCAGCGGACACGCTACTACCGCCTCATGCCCAAGCACCACGCGGTGCGGATCCGGCAGGAGCAGCGTAGCCAGCCCGGCACCCTCCTGCCCCGCCAGCGCAAGAAGCTCTGGGTGACCAGATGGCAGGAGCCAGACAAGTACTACTGACCCCCCGCCCCAACCCCGGCCCTGTGCGAGGGGCACGAGGGCCCCTGTTCACTTTGCACAAGTGCAGCTCCCCCCCCCCCCCCCCCCGCCTACCCCGTGGGACGTGGCCGCAGCTTGGCTCTGGCCTCCAGGCACTCTTCTCCGCTTTCCCGAGCCCTCGCACGCTCGTGCCTCGCACGCTCACGGGGATGAGCCTCAGCCATGCTCCCTGTCCCCTGGGCGAATGCTGCCCCTGCCAAGTGCCTTCCCCGCGCTGACACTCCTGCTGTGTCCTGTGTGTGTCCTCGCACTGTGACACATCCCCGCACGCCCAGGACACACTTGCCCTCCCCATGCATCCCTTTTCCTTCGACGCTGGCTGCGGGATTCCCCTCGGCTTCTGCCAAGGCTGATGGCATTGCACCCCTGATGCCTTCCTCTTTGCTCCCTCCTTTCCCTCCTCTTTGCTCCCTCCTTTCCCTCCTCTTTGCTCCCTCCTTTGCAGGTGGTGGGATGGGGATGGTGGAAGCTCCTTTCTTCCTCCCTCACCTCCTCCTTCTCCTCCTCCCACCCGAAGCCAGGATCACTGCATGTTCACTCCCCAGACTGCACTGTGCACAGGTTGTGTTCGGGGAGGGGGTGCAGAACCCCAGGCCGGGTCCCCCTACCCTCCAGCCCTGTCTCTGGGGTCTCTCATGTTCCCCCCCTCTCCTGGTCTCTGTCCTCCCCCCCACGGACGCTTCCCCGGGGGGGTTAAGTTATTCCGTGTCTCTGTGTTGCACCCCGGAGCACGGTCGGTACTGGGGGCCAGGGGCATCCAGCACCCCCCTTGCTCCCCCTGCCGAGGCACAATAAAGCCTCCCTCTGGGATTTGTAACCTTGTGTCTCCTGGGTGGTGGATGATGAGGGGCGGGGGGTGGTACTGCGGCCGGGCTCAGCCCCCCCCCGGGAAGGAGATTGGGGCGCCCCGGGCAGCGAGGGGTTAAGCGCAGAGGG